>VDFB02058242.1:252803238-253000065 GCA_007258455.2 Sequoia sempervirens
CCCATCAAAATTTCTACTATCTATTGTTCCATTGCTTCTAGTTGTAGTTCTATCTCTATTTTTAGTACCTTTATTTGCAAGCATTGTGTGTAATAGCCTTATTTTCTTATCATGCTTTGGTCATGAGTTGAATAGAATGGGGGTATTGAACCTTGGTGGTTGTTTTGAACATAGTGTTGGTCTCCTACAATGACTTACCAACTAACCCCTTAAAGTTTTGATTTAGAGATTGGACATCTGATCTAAATAGCTATCTCAATCATCATGAAGATTCATTTAATTGTTATCCCAGGGACATAAACTTGAAATGGGTCAACACAATATGTGCACTAGGAATCCATAGTAGCCATATTCATCCTACACCTAAGAAAGACATAATGCTAAAAGAAAATTTCTTAGAAAGAAGTAACATAAGTATTGAACATCAACCAAAAACTATAATAAGTTGAAGTGCCTGACAAAAATGAAAATTTGAGCAAATAGACAGGAAACTACTCTATCTACTTTGGTTGCAGGAATAGTCACAAAATGGAATTCTAGTGGTTGTAGGAACAAACAATTGCGAGATTCGTAACTATTTGTTGGACAAAAAAGTAATAACTAAGCTAAAGGATGGAATGCTCACCAAGTGGCCCCCCTTGGATGAGTATCCCTTAAGGTAAACTTAGATGCAATGAACTTATAACTTTATTTTATTCATTGGAAAGCATGATTACAATAGAGCAACATAACCATATTGCTGAAAAACTAACAATGCAAGTACAACATCAGATCAATCAACCTTCTAAGAAGGAGCATCTGAGTATTATTTATAGAAGGAAAAACTACTAACTAACTACCTAGCAAGGCGGTCAACTCCAAAAAATTAGGAGGATGCCACTTTATGGAAAGCATTGAAAGTGGAAAGGAGATTATGCCTATGTAGAATCTGGTCAAGCCGGTTTACCTTAATGCTAATCTAGCATAGCAATAACTCCTATATTCGCTTAACAAACTATTGTGACCATTTACAAGGTAGTTACAATATTTGATTTGAACTAGGAATTTCCCTCCATTGACCTTTGAATGATCACCTATTTTAATTTTATGGTGAACAACGAGCTAGTAGAATCTTCCTTAATTTTGTAGGCTCTAATTATATTTGCATGACAACATTAAGACACAACAATTGCATATCTATAACTATCTTAAAGTAACATTCATTAATCCACTTGTAAAATTAGTATAGATTGTTCACATAGCATGTTAATGTCATTTAAAGGTTACAAAGGTAAGCTTATGCCCAATGTCTATGGTTTTGACAAAATAACATGAAAATATCAACATCCAAGTATCAAAGTCTGTGACAATAACAAAAAATGGATAATAAACTCTATCAAAATTGGGCCATAAATTGGACTCATTACTCCCTCCAACCTAAGGTTTTGTTGGTCCTCCAATAGAGGAAGAGTTATTCCTTTTCTCAGTCATTAATCTAAAATCTACAACTACCAACTGCCCCACATCAGTTCTTGTAGTGTCTAAATTGGGGTCCCAATATAACCCTTGCTTGCTAGCCAACCTATTCCATCTTTTCCTTTTTGCAGCTATATCATACTAATAATACCTGAAATTTGGAACAGACCATAATAGGGTAGGTGGATGAAAAGTTAATGGAAGTCCAAATTTCCCCTTCATCCTTCCAAGCTGTATATATTTATCAACTCTTTTGCATGCTACAACATAGTTCTATAGAGAGAGAGGTTTAGCTTGTTTTAACTCATCAGTCAGATTGTTCTACCTCTGTGACACATATCCCATTACAAATTTCCCTATAGTTTTTGCTACCTTATCATATTCTTTATAAGCTACTTCTCTCATAGGCAGGATCCTTCTACTATAGCTTGGTCAGTAAAGAATTTTGTGCCAATCTTGGAAAATGTCTCCAGGGTTTCTAGATTCAGCCCTAATGGGAAAGGGAGTGTTGGATTCTATTTTCCTATAAGTCCTAAATTGTTGTCCCCAACAAATTTCATTCTGTATCCAAGACATAAATTACCTTAATTGGAGATCCCCAACATATAACAATGGATTCCAATCATGATCATGGGACACAGTGTAATTAAGCAAATAGAGTTCACACAACAGATTTTCACTTCAGGAGGATCAATCTGATAAGCCTGGAAGAATTCAAAAGGAGTCTCAATGGAAGGATTCAACCCTGAAATGATCCTTGATAGTTTAAAGAAAGATTCCTCTCCTTCAAATATAGAGCATAGACTCTTGGAGGAGTCTTGCAATCTAACATTTGAGGCACTAAGGCTACTACATTCTCCACCTTTTCATTTAAGGCAACAATTTCCATATTAGTTTCTTCAATCTCTGCATCTTTCTTTTTAATCTCCTCCTTTAGCCAACGTTTCTCCTTTTTCCATTCCTTTCCCTCCTTTGCATCTCATTCCATAGGTTCATGGCTACCATGTTCCATGAAAAATCAGAGGGTCTATGTAATCCTACCAAAAAAATTCCTAGCACTGATTCTTGCTCTTCATATAGCACCAATTGCAAGGATTCTAATTGTTCACCTAGTTTTGGCTACAAGGGTTCTTTCTCTTACTGTAGGAAATCTTGCAATTACTATAGGAGCTCCTAATTCTCATCATACTCTTGACTCTCAACCTATTATGTGATGGTAGCAAGCTCTTCCAACCTTATATTTGTCTATTAATCATAAATATCCTTTTCCTCAATTTTCACCTACCCCATTGGGGCTTTTGTGTGATCTCATGATGTTCCTTGAGGCCTAGGGCTTCTCTTCGGAGGCACACAAGCAGCTGGCCCAGTTGGTCTTGATTTTCTATGAGGGCTTACATGTTTTTCTTCAGTTGTAGGAAGAATAGTGTCAGCCTTCCGTTTCTTAGAGCTTGACTCTTCTTTTTCTACCATTTACTTTTTATCTTTTCCCTTCCTCATTTTTTCCTCTTTCTTTTGTGCCCTAGTTTGAATTAGGGTTTCAAGAGGGACATCATCATTAGATTCTAAAGAGGAACTATCTTTTTTTGAATGATCTGTCTCAGAAGAACTAATCTCTATAGTTTTCGTCAGCTGCATAAGGGTTTACACTAGGGCTTGCACCAGAAGTTGAGGCTCTAGGAGTAGCTTCAATTCCTACTAACCCTATGAGGTTGAGGCAAAAGATCTAGTCTAAATTAATCAATATTTTAAAATTCCTCCCAAGTCATATCAGACATATCATGCATAGATTTCTCTACTAATAATTTGATCAGACAATGGTGGGAGACAAAATTATCCCTACATTTTTAGGTTTCAATTGCCATGACTGAAAGAAGATATAACACATTTGGTACATTCATTCTTCTCCCATGCCTCATATGATTTAGGAGTTTGAAGTGCACAGAATGTAGGTTCGATTGGTGGCCTTCACAAGTAATGTACTTCAGAATGTGGACAACTACTTGCTTCCACGACTTAGGTAGAGAGGTTCTCTTTGCACCTTACTTGTCCACATCTAATGGAGGGTCACCAAGTTTAGTAGATTCAACCCTAGCTAACCTTGCATCTCTGGTAGTAGGGTAATTATCACCATTGGAAAACAACCCTGTCACTTATGTAATCCTCTCTTCGATAGCTATTACCTCCAACCCTTTTACCATGGTCTTTCCTTCGGAAAATTTATATGTAAATTCCTGTGCAATGTCTTCATTACAACTGTTGAGCTTGAAGAAATAGTCTAGCCATCCACAATTTCTAAAATCTACCAAAGAAGGTGCATCTTGTAGTACTATATCATGAATTGTGGGTTCACTTCTAATTAACTAACCTCCCATTGTTTCAGTTGTCTGTAATTAAACAAGCACTCTGCAAGGTTTCCCTTCCTAAAATGCTGATGAATTCCCAATGCCAATGTCATATGAATTTTACCTTTTTAGTGACTTAGGATTATGACTAAGGCAATAGAGGCAGTAAGGAATAATAAATGAAGGATACAATCAAGAAAAATGGTGGTAGTTTGGTGTCATCTCACACATGCAAGCCATCACCTCACTCTATCATTCAAATTAGCTCAATTCAAATTTTACTGACATGGACCAAAATATATTGACACGTGGAAATATTATTCTCACTCCCCCCCAACCTAAATTTGAGCATGTGTCCTCACATGTGAGCTGACAATGACGATTTGACAGGGCAGGGGATAATTACATGTTATGGAGAACATCTAAATTAATGTACAAGAATTAAATAAATGTACTAAAAGATAATTAAGATGTAACAAATTGATGTGCACATACCTAAATTCTTTGAATATCTATTGTAAAGAATATGGAGGAAGTACCGATCACTTTTTAAAAAGTCAGTTGAGTAATTAATGAAAGTGTAGATGGAAGAGAGAGAAAGGTGGAGATGGATGGGAAGATGGGTGGATTAATGAAGAAGTGGACTCCCACAAAAGTGGAGGTCTTTATTATGAAGTGATTGAATGTGTACTTAGATCATTTAGAAGGAGGGACACTAGGTCCACTTCCTTTGGCTGCAGGAAGTTCAGAGGCTGGGTGCTGGTTAAATTGTTGCATGAACTATTCCTTGGATGTTGGCTTGTGATACAACCTTAAACAGTGACTGTTGACCATAAGTTTGAATTTGACAGGGTCAATGGTGGTGAGTTGTACAACTCCATTGGGAAAGACTTCTATAACTTTGTACGGTCCCAACCATCTAGTCTGCAATTTTCCTATGTTATCTTGATACCTTGAGTCATAAAGGAGTGTCAAGTGACTAGGCTGGAATTTCTTGTCCTTTGTGAATTTGTCATGCCATTTTATTCTTTGATTCTGCACTACCTCTATGTGATGTAGTGTTGACTTCCTCGTCTCATCCAAAGCATTCAACTACATGATTCTATAATTTTCTTCTTGAGAGATATCCATCCCTAAGTCTAGTGTAGTCCTAAGAGTCTTATGCTCAAATTCAATGGGCATCATAGTTTTCTTCCCATACAATAATTGAAAGGAGTAAAGCATGTGGTTGTTTTCTAGGTGGTCTGATAGGCCCAAAAAACTTCTAGTAGCCTATTTTCCCAATCCTTCCTATGGATAGCCATTGTTTTGGTTAGAATGGCTTCAATTTCCCTGTTGGTCACCTCAACTTGGCCATTGTCCTAAGGGTGATAAGGAGTAGACTTCTTGTACCTCACATTATATTCATTAACTAGTGTTGTGACAAGGGTTGATGTAAATTGTGTCCCTTGATCAATCACTATCTCCCTTGGAACTCCATAAAAAGTGAAAATTTCCTCATAAAGAAAATTTGCAACCTTATTATCTCTTGCATGCTTCATTACTTTAACTTCAACCCACTTGTTCACATAATCAGTGAAGACCAATATATAGGATTTACCATTTGATGGAGGGTCAATGGGTCCTACAAAATCCAATCCCCATTTATCAAATGGAGTGATTACTACCTGGGGGTAAAGGGGCATCTCATCAAATTTGGTTGGTCGACCCATCCATTGGCATCTATAAAACTTCCTTTTATATTTCCTTGCATCCTTGTGGAGTGTGGGCTAGTAATATCCTATGTTCAGAATCTTCATTGATTTCCTCTTGGCTGTATAATTCCCTCCATAGGGTTCATTGTGGCATGCATGCAATATATCATATGTATCATCTTCCCTCACACATCTTCTCATGACATGGTCTAGTCTAGTGTAGAATAAACATCCTGCAATCCATGAGAAAGGAAAAGTTTTCTCAATGAGAACTCTTCTCTCTTTTGGATAGAAATGGGAGGAACTCTCCCTATGACTAAATATTTAGCTATTTCAACATACTAGGGCATATGCACACTGATAGAAAATAAATGTTCATTAGGGAAAGCGTCATCAATGACTTGAGTATCTTCCGATGTAGGTAGTCTAGAAAGAAAATCTACTACAACAATGGTTATGCCAAACTCTTGCATCAGCAACAACCATCTTGCTAGCCTACCTGAGATCAGAGGCTTATTCATGAGGTACAAAATGGCTGCATGGTCTGTGTGCACAAAGATTTGATAGCCTGTTATGTAGTGCCTTAATTTGTAAATGGTATAGATCACTACCAACATTTCCTTTTCTGTCACTATACAATTAAATTTAGCTCCCTCTAGGTTTTTGCTGACAAAATAAATGGCATTCTCTATGGTTCCTTCTTTCTATCCCAATGCTTCTCCTACAACATAGTTTAATGCATATGTACGAATTTGAAAAGGAAGCTCCCAATTATAACCTTTGAGCACATGAGCATAAGTTAAAGCTGCTTAATTTCAAATCAGAGAATGTGTTGTCACAGTCCTCTATCCATTGGAACTCAACATATTTAGTTAGGAGATTATACAATGGTGATGCCATTTTTCTGAAATATTTGATGAAATGCCTATAGTAGCCTGCATGTTCCCAAAAACTTCTGACATCTTTTTGCTTTGCAGGTATAGGAAAATTGGTGATCACCTCAATCTTGGCACGATCTACTTGAATTCCTTTGTGAGAGATGTAGTGGTGAAGGACTACACCTTCCTGCATCATCATGAAACAATTTTCACTGTTTAAGGTAATATTATGGTCTTCACATCTCTATAAGACTCTCTTGTGATTTTCCAATGCTTCATTAAAATTAGCACCATAGGTAGTAAAATCATCCATATAAATCTTCATGCAATCATGTGAGATATCTGAAAAATATGCTAATGACTGCCCTTTGAAAAGTTACAGGTGCATTGCATAAGCTAAATTGAAGTACTAAGTAGCCATAAGTCCCCCATGGATATGTAAAGGTGGTCTTCTCTTGATCATTAGGGGAAATTGTATCTGGTTATAGCCACTAAATCCATCTAGAAAAGAGAAATACTACTTGCTACATGGGAATCCAGTACTTGATCTATGAAAGGAAGGGGAAAATGATCATTTTTGGTGGAAAAGTTGACTTCCCTGTAGTCGACACAAAGTCTCCACTTTTCTCCTTTTTTGGGCACAATCACCAATGGGGACACCCACTGACTGTCTGAGATATGGTAGATAAATCTTACATCCGATAATTTTTGGTGTTCCCCTTTGACAATTTCTCTCAATGCAAGATTGATTCTTCTTTGTGGCTTCCTTACTGGTGTGCAATCATCTCTGATATATACCCTATGTGTACAGAGCTTAGGGTCCAATCCCTTTATGTCATGGTAATCCCATACAAATGCAGATTTATGCTTCTTTAACAAGTCGGTCAGGGATAATTGTTGCTCCTGAGTAGGCTTGTTATTAATGTTCAAATACCTCTCTTTTGACACTTGCACTTGTTTGGTTAACTCTACCATAGCCATTTCACTAATGCTTGGCATTTTGAGCTCATGTGGCAACAATGTATGAGACATACCTATTGCTGCAGGAAGTTTAGTTACAGGAGCAAGAAAAAGTGTCTACAGTGGTCTAGCAGAACCAGACTCAGAATCAGGTAATTCCTCATGTTTCTCATAGTTGTTTTGAATTATATTGGATAAAATTTCATCCTCTTCCTTTATCTACAGAAGAGGACTCCTACCTATCCTCATAAGTTGTGCCACTGAAATGATTTCCTCAGCTTCTTCACCAACATGTGGCCATATGGGGTTATCCATATCATGAGATGGTTGAGTAGGAGGATAAAGATCAAGTTTTTTGGTACTCTTCCCATAAAAAATGGTCATGTCTCCTAACCTTCATCCAATGAAGGAATTTTTTTTGGCCAACCATGGCCTCCCTAGGATAATGGGATACCCACCTAGTGTAGCTTTTGGAGAAAGAATCATAAAATATGTTGGATACTCCCAAGAATCTAGAGTTACCACAAGATCCTCTACTATACCATCAGGTTTTAACAGTGGAACTATCAAAAAGTTGCAGGACAGTAGGAGTAGGTCTCATGTTTGCAACATTTAGTTGTTGCAGGATATCCTTACTCATCACATTTATTGCTGCTCCCAAATCAATTAGAGAATTCTTTATTTAGATCCCATTTATAAAAAATCCTACCACAATACTACTTGGGTCATTATATTTGGGAATAGTCACTTTCCCAAGCATTATGTTAGCTAGTTGTCCCACCACATGAACCCTAGTGGGATCTTTCTTCTTCCTACCTGGCTTCTTGAGGCATACTTCCTTAATTGCTTTGTCATATAGGGGAACATATTTTATGGCCTGAAATAAAGGTATCTTGACACATATATGCTTCAACTGATCTAGAATGTCAAAGGTTGTTTCCTCCTTCTCTTCCTTTTGTTTAACAATTTCCAACCTTTGAGGAAATGGTGGTTCTTGTTCAGTTTGTTGGACTAGGACTAGTTCAGGATTTTTAGATACACTTGGCTAAATGGGGACATTCAGATGCTCCTCTTCTTCCATAGGAAGCTCAGTGATGATAAGTGGAAGGAGTTGCAAAAGTGGTTCCTGAATGCAAGTGGATGTCACTTACACTCATAGCATATGCAAGAAAATGATTTGAATCAGTAGAATATACTAGTTGTTGTTGTGGTTTGTTATTTGGGTTAGGTGTGGGTTGAGCTGGTAGCTGAGTAGGTCTAGGTGTGTTTGAACTTGAGCTAGTAGGAGGAGGCATTATAGTAGGTTTTTGGGGCTAAGAAAGTGGTTGCATGTAACTAGTTGTCTGGTTTGGCCATTGTTTTCCTCCCCTCCATTGAGATGTTTGCTACCAGCCTCGGAGGTGGTCAGCTTAATTCTCTCCCAAACTACTACCAATTCCCCTAAGGTTGTTGCCATTGGGGTGGAGAGTTTTGATGATTAGGTCAGGTATTTGGAGGGTTACTCCAAGGATGTGGTGGATATCATCCATAGTTGGATTGATATGGGGCTTGCCACACACGATGCATAAGAATTAAAATAAGGCCCAACAAAGGATAATGGATCCTGCATACCGTGTCTTGGAGCCCATGTTCTCCTTTGTGCAATGTAGTAGAATTGATCCTCTTCACCTTGGATTGGCTTGAATTTAGGTGGAATCTATTTACTATCAATTTTAGCTACCATCTTGCATCTACAGTCCTTCTTTTGTATGCAATGAGGGCAATATTCTACCAACATTGTCTCTACCTCCTCATGGTTCTTCTTAGCTTGAAGTGTATCTAGCTAAGTATCCATATTGATTATAATGTCTTGTTTGAAGTCTACCAGCAAGTGAGTAATCTCCATCCTTGAAACTCCACTGGTAGATGACTTACCCATAGAGGATTGGTGAGCTCTCCCTTTCTTTGAAGCTACCCTAGAATAGTTTTGACATAGCTTCTTAATATCTTCCCAAGGAGCTTAGGTGATATCTCCTCCTCCCATCAAGTCTAAAGCCTCAATGCAACTCTCATTAATCCCTCTCAAGAAGTGTAGCTTTTGGGACTCTTCATTGAGTGTATGATGTGGATATTTCTGCAGGCAAAATAGAAACCTTGAAATGTAATCATCTAGACTCTCATCTTCCTTCTACTGCATCCTAAAGATGTCATCTCCTCTCATGTCACTTCCCCTACAATATTTCTTGTACTTCTCAAGGAAATTTGTCTTCATGTCATCCCAAGTCTCGACATTATTTTTCCGTAGGCCCATAAACCATCTTAATGCAGCCTTTTTCAAGGTGGTAGGAATAGATTAAGCCTATGAGCATCAATGGTATGGTAATAGCTTCTGTAGAGGATATAAAACTCAAACAAGAAAGTATCAGGTTCTTTTATGAAAAGTCCATAGAACTTAGGAAGGACTAAAGAAGGGATATTTTTGAGGTTCTAAACTTCATTCTGACGAGCAATGGGGAATGGAAAAGCTAGTTGGTTAGGTTTGTTTCTATTTGCATCACCCATGCCTACCTAATGGAGTTCCAAAGAAAATGGGTTCTCAATCAAATTTTGATCTTCAGAGGAAATTTTAGAACTAGTCAAATTGGGAAATGCATCAACAAAAGAGTGTGTCTCTTCTTCTTCATCATCTCATGGCATATTTGGAAGCTCTTCTAGCTAAAATGGATCAGGATCATTAGGAAGGAATCTCCCATAAGCATCTCTTCTCCTTCCTCTATGCATGTCGTATCAACTCAGTATCATCCAACTCACACAAAGAATTGGTGAAAGAATAGGGGGTCATTACTTCCTAAATGAGGGGTATACTAAGAACAAACTTTTAGAAATACTACAGCAAGAAAGAAACTATCAATGAATCCAAATAACTCCCTAGTTTGACACCATCCCTAGCAACGACGCCAAAAATGTTGGCCTCCTACAATGACTTAACAACTAAGCCCTTAAAGCAGTGATTCAAATATTGGAAATCTTATCTAAATAGCTATCTCAATCATCATGATGGTTCATTTAATTTTCAACCCAGGGACGTAGACTTGAAATGGGTCAGCACACTATGTACACTAGGAATTCATAGTAGCCATATTCATCCTACAGTTAAGAAAGACATAATGGTGAAAGTAAATTGCCTAGAAAGAAGTAACATAAGTATTGAACATCAACCAATAACTATATTACACTAAAGTACCTAATAGAAATGAAAATCCAAGAAAACAAATAGGAAACTACTCTGTCTACTTTGGCTATAGGAACAGTCACAGAATGGAATTCTAGTGGTTGGAGAAATAGATAGTTTCCAGATTCATAACTATTTTTTGGATAGAAAAGTAATAACTAAGCTAAAGGATGGAATTCTCACCAAGTGAGCCCCCTTGTATGAGTATCCCTTAAAAAAAAATCAGATGCAACGAACTATAACTTCCTTTTATTTATTGGAAATCATGATTACAATAGAGCAACATAACTATATAACTGAAAAACTAAGAATGCAAGTACAACATCAGATCAATCAACCTTCTGAGAAGGAGCATCCAAGTCTTATTTATAGAACGAAAAACTACTAAATAACTACCTAGCAAGGTGGTCAACTCCAAAAAATTAGGAGGACACCACTTTATGGAAAGCTAAAGGATGGAATTCTCACCAAGTGAGCCCCCTTGTATGAGTATCCCTTAAAAAAAAATCAGATGCAACGAACTATAACTTCCTTTTATTTATTGGAAATCATGATTACAATAGAGCAACATAACTATATAACTGAAAAACTAAGAATGCAAGTACAACATCAGATCAATCAACCTTCTGAGAAGGAGCATCCAAGTCTTATTTATAGAACGAAAAACTAATAAATAACTACCTAGCAAGGTGGTCAACTCCAACAAATTAGGAGGACACCACTTTATGGAAAGCATATAAAGTGGAAAGGAGGTTATGCATGTGTGGAATCTAGTCAAGCTAGTTTTCCTTAATGCAGATCTAGCATAACAATAACTCTTATATTTTCTTAACAAACTATTGTGACCATTTACAAGGTAGTTACAATCTTTGATTTGAACTAGGAATTTCCCTCCATTGACCTTTGAATGATCACCTTTTTGACTTCTATGGTGAACGACCAGCTAGCAGAATCTTCCTTAATTTTGTAGGCTCTAATTATATATGTATGACAACATTAGCATGCACAACAATTGCATATCTATAACTATCTTAAAGTAACATTCATTGATCCACTTGTAAAATTAACATAGATAGTTCACATAGCATGTTAATGTCATTTAAAAGTTACAAAGGTAAGCTTATGCCCAATGTCTATGGTTTCAAGGAAATAACATGAAAATATCAGCATCCAAGTATCAAATTCTATGAAAACAACAACAAATGGACAATAAACTCTATCAAAATTGGGCCATAAATTGGACTCATCACATAGGGTGGGTTAGGACCTTATTGTGTGTAAGAAGGGTTTACTCCTTGTAGCTAGGATGAGATAATGAAGATTTCCCTATTGATGCATTAGCTATAGTGGCCCTCAATTTGCTTTTATGTTCCTGATAGTGACTTGGTTTTATTTGGACATCATGATATTTTGTTTGATGATGGATTTATAGTTATGATGTAGTTGATGATACTTTATCACCGATATTTTATGCTCATACTGTGTTTAGTATATAGATTTAATGGTTCATGTAGATTAATCTTGTCTTTTGTATCATGTGGTTATCTCATGCTTATTCATATCATGTTGGTTTTTAATTGATTATTGTGTGTTGATGTATTCGGTAAAGGGGAACAAGGTCACATCACTCACTTGTGAGTTCCTTGCAACGCTGCGATTTTCCCTTCATGGTGTGTTTGTTTGTTTGTTTGTCTATGTAAATGTTTGACCATGTGGTTTTCTATAGGTTGCAGGTACCAGGCATTGACGCCACCTAAATTTCCAGATTTGAGTGTGCCTTAATCCCAATAGATATTTTTGATTGGGAGATAGCTCATTTGGCCCCCTATGCTGAGCCATCATCCTTGATGATGATGAGTATCTATGTATCATTCTCTTTTTGTGTGATTAGTTCGAGTTGGTTTGTCATTTTTGTCATTTTCCTTTCATTTCACTTTGCGGTCAAGTACTGTTGGGTATTCAATTCATTTGAATTATTTTCTTGATTGATCCTCTAATTGATTTTATATTTAATAAATGAGTATTGTGGTTAAAAAGGTGTTTCAATAATTTAAATATATCTTTAAATGCAATTGTGGTATTGATAAAATATTATTAATGTTTTGTTTGATTTAAATAAATTAAAATTAATGGTTCAATAAAGAAATATTTAAATAGATATAATAATTAGTGCATTGTGCAAAAAAATTAAAATAAAAGGATTAAATAAATAAATTAAATATTGTAATAGTTGAACTAATTGGGTGTAAATTATAAGGTATGGTGAAAATTATAAAAAAATGATAACATAGAGGAAGTTGAGGGTAGTGGACATAACTAAATAAAAATAATTAAATTAAAAGTAGTGGATGTTGCAAAAAACTGGGGAAATAGTAAATAAACTGGTTAAGGGAAATAAAGAAAGGGGCTTTTGGGTATTTTTCTGAAAACTAATCTTGAAACACAGTCGTGAATGATTTTTCCTATTCTTGGAGTTTTTTGGTTCTTAAAATTTTGATATTGGATTTTGGAGGCTTTAAATTGGGGATTGTAGTATTCTTTGAGACCTTGGTTGTGTGCTAAAGCTGCAAGCTAGAAGTGGTGAGCTCTGCAACAAAAATTCCTTTGTCGAGCAAGAGAATCTAGGTTCCATCATTTTCCTAGTTTATATTTTGTTTAGGAACTGAATGTTAATGTTGGGCTGCTTGAAACAAATGATTCTTTATGTTCTTGTACCTTTAGGATAAGCGAATTCCCCTGATATGTATTGGTTCCCTTCATAATATCGATGGCCATGATAATGTTTTAGCTTGTGTTCTTGAATGGAAGTATACGATTGTAGGAAATAGTCAATACCTTGTTCCATTCTCTTCTTGTATCGATGTTGGAAGTGTCTTTGGCTTTAGTTTCGACTGCATATAGTTTGTATACATGTAGCTTTGCCATTAGTATCTTTTAAGTTTGTTGTTTGAAGGTTCTATTGGAGCAATATCTTATATTTGTAAAAGTTTAGCATGCATTACCGCCTATTCTCTGACTTCATTATATTCCTTTAATGTCAGCCTGGGGTTGGCCAACCACTCACATTCTTTCTCTATCGAAGTACCATAAGGCATTTGAAATCTTGGCTCAAACCCATCATGGCCCTATTCTTAGTAATTACCTTAGCGAAAATATTGTCTTGCTTATTCCATGGGGACCATTCCAAATTCTATACCAATTACCTCAGCTAATAAAATGAATTTTGGTGAACTCTTGATGGGAATTTCAAACCATGAGAGGAAAGCATTTCTTGGTGTATTGTACAATGGATTTGCACGCTCTTGTGAATTGTTACCTATGAAATAAGTATGCAATAGAAATCAAAGGCTTTTATAAAGTATTGAAAAATTTGATTGCCTAAATAAGTCGTTTCTCTATAAATTGTTGGATTTGAACCCTTCTGGCATGTTAAATGGTGGGAGATTTATACTTTTGCACTTTCTAATGTTTTTTCAGTCTGTAGAATTCATTAGTTTTTGTTTATATTTAGAATTCAAAGGTTAATTTAAATTCGCTACTGAAGGGCATCAGATATTTGGTATTATTGTATGGGACGCATGTAAATATTTGATGTGTATGTTCCTTGATAATAACTGAATGTGCTTACTCTCTTATTATCGAAGTTTATAAACTTATTATTTGAAATGGTAAGAACAGTCAATGTTATCTAAGTTTTTAGCTTGAGTTACATTTTATATATATTTTACTCATGGAGTACTTAATGGTAGTGCACCAAACCTTAGTTATGGGTATGCTTACCTCTGGTTTCTCATCTTTTAATCATAGATGTAACTGTTAAGTCACCCTCACCATCGCTCCAAAGAGACAAACAATAAGTGTGAAGACTTAGTTGATTTTTCCTGCTTGCTTATCTCCTTGATCTTTGATCTTTTGTGTAGAAACTCGTTGGCCCAAAGTTTGACATGTGATTTTGAGTAATTACTAGTTTGGGAGTGATAAACTTAAGAGTTAAACTTTAGATTGAATATTTAATGTCATGCGTACATGGGCATAGGTAGCAGCAACACTCCATGTGCCTAAGAGCTGCATGCTTTTATTCCATTCGCTGAATGATAATTCATATAGAAATAGTGTATGAAAACATATGGAAATCGACCAAATATTATATTCAATGATTCTATTTTACAATGGAATTCGCTAAATGATAATTCATATAGAAAATAGTGTATAGGTGTAATCGTAGATATTATATTCAATGATTCTATTTTACAATTGATTTATTATGATAGAAAAATGAATGTATCATAGAAAGATTTAGATATAGAAGAATTGAGGTATTGTAAAATAAATAAATGGAGGGTTAGTCTTTATAGCAATAGATTATTCTTGGTCTAAGATGAAAATTTAGAAATCGCAATGGTTGCATTATTAATTTGATTTTCATTCTTTTTTAAGTCATTGAATTGAGATATTGTATGAATTAAGTTAGTAAGTAGTGAAAATAGGATATTTGTGAGTTCTTTTTCAATGTCTAAATTCTTTCTGTGAAGTGGATATTGGAGTCTTCTAGAGGTTAGGGGACAATTTCCTTCTTGATGGAATTCTTTGATAGTCCTTTGAGATGGTTTTTTTTGTATTGAATGAGTATACTAGGGTCAATAGCCTTGCATGTTATGTTCACTGCATTGATTCGGACTTGTGTGAAGGATGGTTATTCCTCACCTTATTGTGTATGTTCATGAGATTAAGTGATTTGTGCTAGTTGGCTTACCCTATCAATTTTAGTGGGTCTCTAACTACACTAAACACACTAGTTTAGTGTGTTGTCATCTAGGGTTTCATGGTGGGGCATTACACATGGTATCAGAGCCAAGTTCTAACACTGGGTACTCTGGGTATATACATGAGCCCATTATGTTGTCTTAGTTGCATAGAATCTGAAATTTATGTTTTCCCTTGTTGACCTCGCCTAACACCCTGAACTTGTCCTTAGTGGTTTATGTGTAGGATAATTCCTAGAGGTAGAGGTTGAGGTTGGGGACATGGTAGAGGTTGTGGTGGTGGCCACGGGGCTAATTTCCAAGACTCCCCTCCTTAGAATTCCAATGAGTCTGATTGTGAGGAACAATAGGGTTCCCAAAATTATCATGGAGGTGGAGGTTAGAATCTGGATGAACTAGGTTTCGAGGCTACATAGTTTTTTCACTTACTGGACGAGTTTCTTTCCTATCTTGGTCCAAGATAGGAGGGTGAATAGTTGGAGGTTAGAGAGAGAGAGGTCTCCTAGGATGAAAGAGATTACAATTGAGTAGGAGGCTATATTAGTTAGACATATGAGGGACTTGTTACGAGCACATCCTCCTACTTTTGATGGGACTGGTAGTGGTTTGGAGGTAGAGACCTTGTTAATTGATCTAAATAGCTATTTCTCTATGCACTCATATGGTAGCAACACTAAGGCTAGGTGCGCTATCATGCATCTCAAAGGTTTTTCTTCCATGTGGTGGCGTTTGGAGGAGCAAAAGCTACATTTAGAGATAGATTTAGTCTCATGGGAGATGCTTTTAGAGAGATTCAAAGCCCAGTTCTTGTTTGATCATTGGTGACAATATCATGCAAATGAGTTCCATGAGCTGAGGTAGATGGCAATGTCAGTTGAGCAGTATGGGCAGAGATTTTATGAGCTTAAGTAGTATGTTGGCATAGGTGATGATGAGGGTATGCTAGTGTAGCATTTTATCAGGGGCTTGAATTCTCATATCAGTGGAGGTGTTCATGTGTTTGAGCCAAAAACTATGGAGGTGGATGTGGAGAAGGCTTAGATTGTAGAGGAGAGTTTTGCTATGGCACTAGGTGGTCAGATAGGTGTATAGATTAGTAATGCACTTCTAATTGGTATCGGATCTCAGGGTGGTCAATCTTAGGTTGCGGGTTCCTCTAAGGGCCATCAAGCACCTACTAAGGGTGAGCAGTGGAAACATCACTCCCAGATGAAACCTATAAACTCTCAATCTTGACATGGTAGTAGATTCTAGAATAGGAAATATCAGAGTTGGCAATGAAACAAGCCTGATTGTCCTAATCAACCAGCATAAAGCTCATAATCTACAATCAATAGTGGTAGTTTCCATTAGACCAATGCTCCTTCAAGTGGTCTGGGGTATGGAAGAGGTGTGGGTTGTTTTTCTTGTGGCCAATAGGGTCACATTGCTAGGAAGTGTCCTCATAAAGGCACAACTGGTTTTAGTCAAAGGTTGATAGCTTTAGAGTCGATAGTGGGTGACATAGGTAGATCCCATAAAGTGTTTATTGCAGTGGATAACCACCAGGCCGAGCATCAAGGTGCAATAGTAGAAGATTTTGATAGAGGACATGTAGTTGACTCTCGAGCCCAAGGGAATTCCTCAGAGACACAACATCAGGGGTCGAGTCATTGAGCAGGTGTGGGTCTAGTGGGATACTATTTTTGAGTCCTTAGTCCCTTAGTAGGATGCGAGAGTTATACCCTTATTTGTTTGTAGACTTCTACAAGTAAGCCTGGTCCTAGGGGAAGGATGTAGTGCCCCCCAGTTTGCTTTATGTTCCTGATAGTGACTTGGTTGTATTTGGACATCATGGTATTTTTTTGGATGATGGATTTATAGTTATGATGTAGTTGATCATACTTTATTACTAATATTTTATGCTCATACTATGTTTAGTATATGGATTTAATGGTTCATGCAGATTAATCTTGACTTGTGTATCATGTGTTTATCTAATGATTATTCATATCATGTTGATTTTTAATTGATTATAGTGTGTCGATGCATTCGGTGAAGGGGAACAAGGTCATATCACTCACTTGTGAGTGTCCTGTGACACTGCGATTTTCCCTTCACGGTGTGTTTGTTTGTTTGTCTATATATGTACATGTTCAACCTTGTGAATTGTTGTAGGTTGTAGGTACCAAGCATCGACTCCACCTGAATTGCAAGGTTTGAGTGTGCATTAATTCCAATGGAGATTGTTGATTGGGAGATAACATCTAGTCCCCTATGTTGAGCCATCATCCTTGACGAGGATGAGTGTCTTTGTGTCGTTTCCTATTTGTGTGGTTAGTTTGAGTTGGTTTTTCATTGTTGTTATCATTTTCCTTTTGTATCGCTTTGCGGTTAGGTACTATTGGGTATTTAATTCATTTGATTTATTCGCTTGATTAATGCACTCTGATTGATTTTATATTTAGTAAATGAGTATTGTAGTTAAAAGCGTGTTTCGATAATTTAAATATATGTTTTAGTACAATTGTGGTATTGATAAAATATTATTAAAGTTTTGTTTAATTTAAATAAATTAAAATTAATGGTTCAATAAAGAAATACTTCAATAGATATAATTTAATTAGTGCATTAGTGCATTGTGCAAGCAAATTAAAATAAAAGGATTAAATATATTAATTAAATATTGTAATAGTTGAACTAATTAGGTACAAATTATAAGGTATGGTGAAAATTATAAAAAAATGATAACATAGAGGAAGTTGAGGGTAGTGGAGAAAAATAAATAAAAATAATTAAATTAAAAGTAGTGGAGGCTACAACGGATTGGGGAAATAGTAAATAAATTGGTTAAGGGAAATAAAGAAAGGGGCTTCTGGGTATTTTTCTGAAAACTAATCCTTGAACTTGGTCATGAATGATTTTTCCTATTCTTGGAGTTTTCTAGTTCCTGAAAGTTTGATTTTCAATTTTGGAGGCTTGAAATTGGGGATTATAGTATTCATTAAGACCTTGGTTATGTGTTGAAGCTGCAAGCTAGAAGTGGTGAACTCTACAACAAAACTTCCTTAGTCAAGTAGGAGAATCCAGGTTCCATCATTTTCCCAGTTTATATTTTGTTTAGCAAATGAATGTTAATGTTGGGTTGTTTGAAACAAATGATTTTGTGTGTTCTTGTGCCTTTAGGATAAGTGAATTCCCCTGATATGTATTGGTTCCCTTCATAATATCAATGGCCATGATAATGTTTTAGCTTGTGTTCTTGAATGGAGGTATACGATTGTAGGAAATAGTCGATACCATGTTCCATTATCTTCTTGTATTGTTTTTTGGGGTGTCTTTGGCTTTAGTTTCAGGTACATATAGTTTGTATACATGCAACTTTTCCATTAGTATCTTTTAAGTTCGCTATATGAAGGTTTTTTTGGAGCGATAAATCTTTTTGTAAAAGTTTAGCAGGCATTACTGCCTGTTCTTTGACTTCATTATATTCCTTTAATGTCATCTTGGGGCCGGCTGACCACTCACATTCTTCCTCTATCAAAGTATCATAAGGCAATCAAAATCTTGGCTTGAACCCATCATGGCCTTGTTCTTAGTAATTGTGTTAGCTAAAACTGTGGCTTGCTTATTCCATGAGGACCATTTCGAATTCTATGCCAATTGCCTCAAGTAATTAAATGAAATTTGGTGAACTCTTGATCGGAGTTTGAAAGCATGAGAGGAAAGTGTTTGTTGGTGTATTGTACAAGGGATTTGCACACTCCTGTGAATTGTTCCCTGTGAAATAAGTATGCATTAGAAATTGAAGGCTTTTATAAATTAAATTGAAGAATTTGATTGCCTGAATAATTCGTTTCTCTGTAAATTGTTGGATTTGAACCCTTCTAGCATGTTAAATGGTGGGAGATTTATACTCTTGCACTTTGTAATGTTCTTTGAGTCTGTAGAATTTGTTAGTTTTTGTTTATATTTAGAATTTGAAGGTTCATTTAAATTCGCTACTAAAGTGCATCAGATATTTGGTATTGTTGTATGGGATGCATGTAAAGATTCGATGTGTATGTTCCTTGATAATAACTAAAAGTGCTTACTCTTTGATTATCAAAGTGTATAAACTTGTTATTATTTGAAATGGTAAGAACAATCGGTGTTATCTGAGTCATTCGATTGAGTTACATTATATATATATATATATATTACTCATGTCGTATTTAATGGCAGTGTGTTGAGCCTTAGTTATGGGCATGCTTACCCCTGCTTTCTCATCTTTTAATCATAGATTTTGTAGACACTGAAAATTTTCCTAGGCCTATGACTTTAATTTCTTCATAATTCTTATCTTCATTTTCACAATTAAATAATGTTAATTATTTAATTAGTTTCTAAATTGATTTTTTCCTCTATTAATTAAATAACTTAAATTATTTAATTCATTCATTCTTACCTTTATTCTTCCTTGATTAATTAAATAAATATTATTTATTTAATTATGTCACTAATTAAATTTATCTTCTTTTGAAAATTAAATAAACTATTATTTAATTTATTCCTATGACACTTTCAACTATAATTAAATAATCAATTAAAATTCTTTAATTATTCTTTAGCCTTTTCTCTCTTTAATTAAATAAATCTTTATTTATTCAATTTAATCCAAAATCTTGAATGTTGAATTAAATCATTATTTAATTCATAAAAAGATTTATCCATAGCATATTCCTCTATAATTAGGTAATCTCTTTGCTATATAATTAGTCATTTATCACTTAAGTCTAGATCTAATTTGATCATTCAATTGTCTAGTGAGATAATAAATGATTATCTTTAATGAACAAACTTTCTGTGTTAATTAGTTTGTTATCTAGATTAGACCTTATCTTCTATGCACAAACCTTTATTAATTAAATAACTTCAATTATTTATTTAATTTAACCTTATCTTCCATCTATGTCAATCTTTATCTTTTACATGCAATCTTTATTCTCTTGTGTCTCGACCAATTTCCACTAAAGATTAAATTATTATTTAATTTAATCCCCGCCTTTTATCCTTTATCACTCACACTAATTTAACCCTAATCTTATTTCATGTCATAACCTTTAATCATAATCATTGATTTATCTTTCAATCTAAGCATGTCATTCAAAAATCATATTTTCTATAAATTTCCTTTACCTTCAACATTATTACTCATGTCAAAATCTTATGAGTTTTGGAAGCAACTTACTTTAGAATCTTCAATGTTTTGCTATTATCATGATCATAAGGCCACATTTGCATGCTTAATGAAAATATGAGGGAAAGTATCATACAACGGAAAAATGGAGAAGGATAATGGAGATGATTCATGGAATTACATAAGTGTTTGGTAAAATCATTCATTTATGCATTGCTTTTATAGTTTTCCATTATTCTCAATTATTAGCTTAGGTTTAGTTTGATTTATGCATTGAATTTCTTAACCTGTGAATTTTCCCTGTGCTACATCTGGTGAACCCGATGTGAAGACACAGTCTTCTAAAAAAATCCATAGAAAATTTTATTTTTATAGGAAAACGTACAATTCGAAGCATCTGAGGCACAAAATGATGCATTTGAATTTTCATGGCACATTTGTGGCTTCTTGCAACACATTTGGCTAGTAAAAAAAAAATTCATTTCCAAAATTTTGAGTTTTCATTTTAATTTGCATTTTTTCATTATGACTAATTCAGAGTTTGCAGCATGTAATCTTATGGAGTTAATATAGTTTTTTGCAGGATGATTCATAGAAGACAAATATACAAAAAAAATTTGCAGGATGATTGACAAAGACAAAGATTTGAAATACTAATGAAATATGATGCAAGATGTTTGTCGAAGATCAAATTTTGAAACCGATTGTCTGATTAGATTAGATCATATTTCATTTGGTGCTTAAAATAAATCACTATTCTGTCTTTGGCACATTCGCACATTCTGTTTAGATTAAAAACCGATTCAATAATAAGAGTATCCTCTCCCCTTGGACACTTGTGCAATCCTAGGTGTAAGAGAAATTTTTATTGACTCTAGAACTAGGCCTTCCTTGGTGGGAAAAAGTATTCACCCTGGCAAGGCGACTCAAATCAGCAACAAAGCTAAAGCCAAGCTACTCTAGACCAGTATAATATAAATGTTAATGCTAATGGAAAACTTAGCGTTACAGGTGCAGATTTCTTATACAGACAAGTTAATCTTGCCTCACGTATAACCACCTAAATAGGTGTCCTTATTAAAAGCCATTTGTTTTTAGATTACCAAAATCCCTCTATTTGCTGGTGCAAGAGGTCGGACCTCTGAAGTTGTCCCACATACTTGTGGTTCTTAGTAAAGATGAAGATTTTTTCATGGGAGATTCATGAGAACTCGAAGCTTGGCTGACCCGTAGAAGTGAGTGTCATGGAGGGGAGCTATTGTGGTCAAGCTTCTAATCATCCGCTTTGAATAAACGCAGCTAGAGAAATCCAAGTGGGAACTCAGCAAATATTTTCCTAGCCAACCATAGGATCGTACTTGTCCTTTTGGATTTAAACATTTTTACATCAAAATAAAATTGGATGAAAGTGTTTTCTGACTGTCTTCTATTGGCCAAAAATTGATCAAAATTAGACTAAAACAAACCTACAAATTTACAATAAACTGCATCTTCTATAAATAATTTCATGTGTCAAATTGAGTCACATTTGTACACCAGAAACCCACATCTGTACACCAAAAACCTGTATCTTTCATACTGAGTCACATCTATCAACAAAAAAACTGCATCTGATATCCTAAGTCGCAAGTGTCAAACCATCTCAACATCTGAGACTAAAAAACTGTATCTGAAAACCTATGTGATGCATCTAATCTAATGAGCCACATTTTTAGTTTGGAACAACGCATCTACCTATCACAGACCTGAGGCATAGTTTACTAGTAAACCGCATCTGAAATTGAAAACTGCATTCGTTAGTTTCTATGATGCATTTGTTAACCTGAACCATAATTACTTGATAACCAGAAAAATGAATTCCACTGTCATAGTCTGAGGTCAAATAGACAAAACTAGTCTCTAATTATCCTTTCACAGTGATATCTGAATAGAAACCAGAAATATTTTCTCATACTTTTCATCATTGCAATTTTAGTATCATTTTTCCATAGCGATGGAAATGCTAGTTGCAAACCTTAGTTACATTTTAGGAATCCTAGTTACCTTCAAATCAATCAAACTTTTAGGACAATCATCTTTGTAGATTTTAGAATAGGACAACTTTCCATACTTTGGATAAACCTTTGCTTCAACAAAAAATTGTCATTGAACCTAGTCACTAGTCACACTTGTTATCTTTTGTCATCTTGGTGAGTCTTTCCAGCTTGTCAGTCTAGTTTGGAAACTCACTTTACCTCTTGGTCTTAGTCTCACAAAATTTCCCTTGACAAACTAAATTGGAGCCTTGGTCAAACTTGAGATGGTTAGTAACCTCTTTTCAAATTTTCCAAAATCGATTACCTTTAAAAGCTTGCCTACACTTTTGCATACTTAAACAATCATTTTAGGAAAACATCAATTTATACTTTCCTTATTTTCCAAAAAAAGAACAAAAGAATAGTTGCATTAGCATGCATTCCTTATATCCAAGAAAATCCAAAAACATAGACTAAAATGATATCATTCATAGACATAGTTCTACATCATCCACATTTTGAGCATATCTTACATGGTCGAAACAAGGTCCAAAAGGAAACATAGAGGAATGGCTGATCCACAAGACTTTATCAATCCATTTTCAAATACCCCATTAGGGACATCAAGACCACACAAAACTTAATTGGACAAATTCGTCACTAGATACCAACAAGGACGCATCATAGTTGAATACTTAGACGATGTTGCACAAGACCCAGATTTATCTTCTTTTGTAGATGAATACTTGGAACAAGATCCTCAAGGATATCTAGCAAAATTGTTAGCAGAAGGTGCCACATTACCTTTTATATTTGACATTCAAACATTGTAAACTTCATCTACCCAAGGGAAAAACATGATGACATCTAGTGCCTATATCCCTCAAGTAATTTCCGCTATAGCATTTGCAGTACCTACATAGAGTGCCACAATAGTACATACATCACCATTTGGTACATCAAGCATGACACAAGGCCTTAATTTTACCGTAGGGGCATCATTGTCAAATCCCTTTGACACCAATACTAAAAGAAAATGGCCTAAAGTCAGCATAAACATGAAAACTACTATACTAAACATCAACACCACTAGCGCCATTCCACAAATAGGGGTTTCACAAATAGGACACATACCTCAAATACAATTTGGGAACTAGCTTGATCCTTCGCAAAACATTCACGTTCCCAATCAAAATCCACCCTTCATTCCTACATTGAACCAAAATCCATCACATAGCATTGGGTTTTAAAATATTTACATAGACCCCAACAATACAACCAACACATCATTGACACAAGTGGATTTTCTTCAAACACAAATGCAAGCCCTTCAACAAAAAATGGACAACATAGCAATGTCTAGCAAAAATACTTTTTCAGCAAAACACTTATGTTATTTTCCCTTTGACAAAGCTTTATACATGACACCTTTCCCACATGGGTATGTTACACCAAACTTGCCTAAGTATAATGGGAAGTGTAATCCTATTCAACATATAAGGGGATTTTCCACAATGTGCATAGACATTTCATATGACCCCACGTATCTGATGAGACTTTTTCCATGAAGCCTTGTTGGAATAGCAATTGAATGGTTTTCTCAACTTCCATATGGCATAAGATCATGAGGTGAACTTGCGGAAGAATTTGTTGAACATTCTACCTTTAACATTGACAATGAAATCACAATAGCAACCTTATGTCACACCACACAAGATGAAGGAGAAAACTTTATCACCTTCTTCTAAAGATGGAGGAGTCTAGCTAGTCGATGCCCTATTGAAATACCTAAAAAGAAAAAGGTCACCATATTCCTAGAAAACCTCAATTCAAAATTGAGAAGTGATTTAAGAGTACACTATTGCACTTCTTTTGTGGAACTATTAGAAAAGGGTATCATACTTGAAAAGGCTCTCATTGACAAAGGTGAAATCAAGATGTCAAAAAGAAATCCAAATGTTCAAAACACCCCCAATGATAGGAAAAAATTTTGGTCTCAAAATAAGAACATAACCAATGATGGGATTGTTGATTCTAAAACCCTATAAGAAGGAATAATCATTACAATTAGAGGGCACAACCCCTCTAACAACACACTCAACAACATTGATCAAACTACCAATGTTGTCCAAAACACCCAACAACCATGACCACAAAGGAGGTTTCTGAAACGCGAATTCACTCCCCTAGGGGAACCAATTAAATCAGTCTTTAAACAACTACTACAACACAACCTCATACAAATTCAAGAGCCAAGACAATATGATCTAGGACAATTTAAACCCTTTTGGGGGGATGACAATGCTTTTTGTGATTTCCATTGAACTAAGGGACACAATCTATGAAATTGCTGACAGTTGAAGAACATTATATAGGATCTTGTGGAGAACAAAACTATTGAAGTTAATGGATAGAAACAAACATCCTCAAACAACGATCACAAGGTCTTTATTGATCGAGTACATGACCATGGAAAAGGAAAAGCCTCCAGTTCAAGAAATAAGACCAATAATTTGGCCAACTATGCTAATGTCAATTATTATTATAATCACAGCCCAATCATAAATCATATTTGAGTCGCTGAAGGGAATATCAACACTATTACCATAAAGAACACTCTCGAATGTGCTATCAACACTCATTGAACCAAGATAACCATCCAAGGCCCTCCATCACAACAACAACTATAGTCCTCCAAGCCTTAGTATAATTTACTTGACCAATTGGGGTAGACCCCAGCATAATTTCTATCTTGGAACTATTGAGTATATCACCCAATCATCGAGCTATTTTAGAAAAATATTTACAAAGCACGACCATCCCCACCAACCTTGATGTCAATAATTTCCAAGAAATGGTAGGCTACCTAACCAACTCTCATCATGCTACCTTCTCTAAACAATATTACTCAATTGGGAAGACAAACCAGAATGACCCATTGCACCTCGAAGTTCTTGTTCATAAAACAAAAGTTAGATGAGTCTTGGTAGACAGAGGAGTAAGGTTGAATCTTTGCACCTTGAAACTGGTTAAGGCATTAGACTTCTCAGAGGTGTGTGTGGACACTACTAAGAGAATTGTCATTAAGGAATATGATGACAAAGAGTGGTCACCTAAAGGATTTGTAATGCTCCCCATCAAAATTGGTCTTGCAGTTATGGATACCAATTTCCAGGTCGTGGATCTTGCCCTCCCATATAACCTTTTACTCAAAAAACCATGGATACATGCTATGAAGGTTGTCCATTCCACTTACCATCAATGTCCTAAATTCCCACACAATGGCACTAAGATCACAATAGATGGTGATCCTGATCCTTTCCAGTATTGCACTAACCTACGAGGGATACCCCAACCATAGGTTCCTGTAAACTTGAAGGATTCATCATCCAAATCATCCCAGTATATTGATCCATCCACTCTTTCCAAAAAATCTACTTCCCAATCACTACCTTCTACTCCTAAGGTCAAGATGCAAGATAAGGGTTGTGGGGAGTATCATATGAAAGCATCTTATTGTGTTAGCCATTTGGTTCCTCCCAAATCATATGGTTTACCAACAATAGATAGGAGACAATTCATGGTCACCATACACGTCCCTCCCACAATGACTTTCAAAAAATAAGGGGAACTAAGTAAATAAGCTATAAATGAAGATGTGACCTCTTGGTTATACATAGAAGAAAATTAAGAACCTCCTTTGCTTGCTCAGATACCCACAGATCAATATGGAAAAGGTTTCAAGATAATGCAAGACAAAGGATATAATGGACATAGTGGGTTAGGATTACATCAAAATGGGATGACTGAACCTATCATTGTCTCTAAATGGCTAAAAGTCCTAGGGCTTGGGTTTCAACCACTCCAAATTGGCATTTCTAGCATTGCATCACCTTTACTAGAGGAAGTAAGTGCTTATGAAGCTATCGAGACATCCAATGAGCCATTTGACCAATGCTACTGCCATTCCCCTGACTCTAATGAATATGAGTGGGATTCCCTCTCCTCCACCTCTTTCATGGACCTCAATAAACTATATGGGGAACTTGACCAAATGCTTAATTCCTCGCAACATACATCAAATTCCCATCCACAAATATCTTTTCCAAAATAGGAATGGCTCAAACGTTACTTTTTGGAATCCATTGATCCTACCTCTTTGGAACTCGGTGAACCCACTTCTGATAACCAAACCCTTACAATGGGCCCATCTTAGAATCTACCTATTCCCAAGAAAAATAATGAGGATTTGGTAAGAAACTTTTGTGACTATGTCAAAAACTCAGTCTTTACCTTGACCCCTTTGAACTTTCATACCTCTGATGATGGCATTCCCTTAGTATATCCTTAGCTTATCAATTGGGATCAACAAGACATCCCTGTCTTCAATGTCTTTGAGAATGATGAAGCAATAGTTGAGTTCATGGGAATGCGAGAAGGAATACCTAGTGGTGACTATAAGGATAGATTTACCATAGACTTGGATATCATGGATTATTTTAGGGATTTTTTTCATCCCTCTAGTCACAAAAGCAGAAAAAATAAGAAAAATAATGAAAGTAAAAATGATGAGTCCCTAGGTGAAAACAGAAAGGTGCCTTTGGACAATGAAAAGATAAAAAAAAGGATGCATCTAAGGGTGAAAACCTCTCTTAGGAACCCAAGGATGGAGGGTTGAACATTCTCCCCATTGCTCAAGAAAAGGCACCAATGTTGGTTAAAGAATCTATGGAGATAAACATAGGCACTGAACATAATCCCCGGCTAATTTATTTTGCAGTATCTTTGATAGAAACAGAGCAACCTGAATTTTGTAACTTCTTCATAGAAAGATAGATCAACTTTGCATGGTTATATTTTGACATGCCTAGACTGGATCCTAACCTGGTATTGCATCATTTTCCATTACAACCAAGTGTTAAACCCATGAAGTAGAAGTTAAGAAAAATACACCCGCAAATCACTTTATTAGTCAAATTTTAACTAAAGAAAATGTTGGATATCGACTTTATCAGATCAATTGACTATGCAGAATGGATTTCCAATCTCGTACTAGTGACAAAACCAACAGGGGGAATCTACATTTATACAGACTTCCAAGATATAAACAAAGCATGTCCTAAAGATGACTTTCCTCTGCCAAATATTGACATGATTGTGGACCTAACAATAGTATAACAAATGTTATCCCTCATGGATGGATTCTTGGGACAATCAAATCAAAATCACACATGAAGACCAATATAAGATAGCTTTCACTTGTCCATGGGGAACTTATTGTTGGAACATCATGCCCTTTGAACTTAAAAATGTTGGAGAAACATATCAACACGCCATGACAACTATTTTCCATGATCTCATACACACTCTCATGGAAGAATATGTGAATGATCTGATAGCTAAATCATTAACAAGGTCCAATCACTTACGAGTTCTAGATAATATTTTTCAAAGAATAGAAGAATACAAAGTGAGGTTAAATCCTAAAAAAATTGTATTTTGCATGCAATCAGGAAAAATTCTAGGATAAATTATTTCTAGATGAGGCATTGAAGTGGACCCAACAAAAGTGAAAGTTATAATGGACATGCCTCCACCAGACAATATAGTTCAACTACATACACTACAAGGGAGACTGCAGTCTATCAGATGATTGATAGTGTAGTTAAAAGACAAGATACATCCCTTCCAACATCTACTCAGAAAAGGGGTACCGTTTGTATGGATAGGTAAATGCAAAGAATCTTTTCAACAAATAAAGCATTACCTACTCACACCACCAATGTTAATGCCACCTATTGATGGACAGCCTTTGATACTCTACATTTCAACAACTACATCAACACAAGGATCCTTACTTGCACAGAATGATAATAAGGGTCATGAAAGGGATGTCTATTATATCAGCCGCACTTTGGTAGGTTATGAGCTAAATTATAGTACCATAGAACATGCTTGTCTTGCAATAGTTTTTGCTACTCAAAAACTTAGGCACTACATGTTAAACCACCAAATAATGTTGGTTGCAAAGATAGATCCTTTGAAGTATCTCCTTAGTAAAGCAACATTAATAGGATGATTGGATAAATGGGTAATGGTACTCAATGAATACAATATCCAATATGTAGAAAGAAAAGCTATAAAAGGACAAGTTATTGTTGACCAGCTAGAAGATGCACCAATTAAGGTAGATCATCCTCTAGTTTCAAATTTTCCTAATGAGTTCATCTTCACTCTTGAGACAAGAATTACATGGACATTATACTTTGATGGGTCCCACACAAATCATGGTTCAGGGGCTGGCATATTGTTTATCACACCACAGGGCAACACTATTCCTAAGTCATAGAATTGCTTTCCCATGCACCAATAATATAGTAGAATATGAGGCTCTTGTAATAGGATTATGAATGGTAATCAAATGGAATATTAAGCACCTACAATTTTATGGTGATTCTTAGCTAGTAGTCCAACAAGTTAATGATGACTATGAAACTAAAGATGAAAAGTTTTCCCCATACAAGCAAATGGAAAATAGTTTTAAAAAATATTTTGACAACATCATCTTTCATAAAATCCCTTGCATTCAGAATAGGGAACTAGACACCATGGAAACCATTGGTTCACTCTTAGACATACCTAGCAACATGCCTAAATTCAAGGTTTTGGTAGAACAACTTTTGGTCCCTACCTTTGAAGTCCCAGATTTGGAGATGGTGTGTGAACTTGTTGGTCCCAATTCCCCATGGTACAAAGACATATATGACTACCTCCAAGCCCAAATCCTACCCCCTGACCTCTCGAATAACCAACATAGGACATTTATCTGTAAGTCAACTAAGTATACCATCATCAGAGATACCCTTTATAGATGTGCCCTAGACAATACCCTATTGAGATGTCTCGATACTAAAGAAGCACAAGCAACCTCACATGGGGTACATGAGGGTATATGTGGATCCCACTCTAGCAGTCCTACCTTATCCAAGAAGATTATGAGACTATGCTATTATTGGCATACAATGGAAAAGGACTCCTATGTATTTGTCAAGAAATGTTGACAATGGCAGATTCACAGAGACTTGATAAACACACCAAAACAGGAGCTCTATCGAATAATTCCACCATGGTCCTTTGGCCAATGGGGTCTCAATATCATAGGTAAGATACATCCTACATCATCCAACAGTCATAGATTCATCATAACTATGACTGAATACTTTACTAAGTGGATTGAAGCCATTCCTATGACCTACATTATCGGTATACAAATTTCTAAGTTTATCCTTAACTACATCATTTGTCAGTATGGTGTTCCTTAATCTATAATAAAAAATAATGGTCGTCCATTTAAAAACCAAGAAGTCTATCACCTTTTCCAATAATTCCATATCCAACACCATTTTTCCACTTCATATTACCCACAGGGTAATGGCCAAGTTGAGGCATCTAACAAAACAATCCTATAAATCCTTAAAAAGACTATCAATGATGTTGGTCGTGATTGGAATTTACAACTTAACCCTACCCTATGGGCTTACCACACAATCATTTGTACTCCCACCGGTGCCACTCCATATTCCTTTGTATTCAGTTCTGAGGCCATCTTGCCTATTGAGGTCAAGATTCCTTCCTTGAGGGTATCTCTAAAAGGGAATATTGACGATGAAGAGTATCATAACATAAAGACTGAAACATGAATGTAGTAAGCATGGCCCTATGAAATGCTCTCCTCATCCCCTCACGGTGAAGAGTGTGGTGACTGAGAATCTGTAGCAACCTCTATCTGTGAAACCAATGGAACTGACACTAATGGCATCATCTCCATGGTAACATGCATCTATGATGATATTGCGGCCTGACTCTATGAAGCTGAAGGATTCGTCACTGGAGGCAGACTAGGTGCTAATCTATGGCCCGAACCTGATGAACCATATGAATGCCTTGACCTATGATTGGAAGAATCTCTATGCTGAGACCTGTGACTCGAGGTATGTCCTGAAGAGGTTGAGCCCCCTACATTGCTCTGACTGCCACTACCACTGGCACTCCTTGACCTGTTGTTGTCGCTTATCCTCATCTGTGTCTTGGTCATTATGGGATCTCTCATCTTGGATGGTATGGCCTACTCATATAACTACCTGTATCACCCAAGCCGTATGCTAATCCTACCAAACTCACTTGCCAAATTTTCCAATGGGCTTGTACACAGTCATGCAAACTCTGTACACCACTGTGTTGCCTCCTGCTGGCGGATAACTGCCTAATCTCTCTCTACCCGAGCCACCTCTAACTCTGACTATAGTGCTCTGATCTGGGAAACACTCTCATCCAATCTCCTCTATAGGTCTGCCATCCTTTGGTTTGTCATGGCATCATGGGGCAGCGCCGAGCTGGATGGTATCTCCTCATCTCCCTCCACCATCCTCCATCTTAGAAGCCTCTTGGCCTCATCCATAGCATCATCATTATCTCTATCATCATCCTCCTCCTCTGTAACCTCCTCTCCATTGACTCCCTCATCCTGGGGCATAAGAGCCTCCACCTCGGCCTCCTGTCGAACCGCCTCCTCTCCAATCTCCTACTCCTCCTACCTCTCCTCCTCATGCTCCTCTCTCTCCTCCTCTCTGACCTCCTCCTTGGCCACGTGCTCATGACCTATATCCTCCTACTCCTACCTAGTCCCCTCCTCCTCTCTCTCCTCCTCCTCACCTACCTCCGGGATGGCATGTAATGCCCCTCTCGCTACGCGTTGCCTCACCCTCCTGCCCTACCACCTGCCATCTCTCCTCCATCTCCGACCATCCCCTTTGTCATCCCTGTAATCCCCATCATCTCCAACCTTTCCTCCATCCCTACCTCCATCTCTTCCTCTACCTATGCCTCTATCACCATCTCTACCCCTGACTCTACCTCTGTCGCCATCTCTACCTCTCACTTTGTTGCCATCTCTGCCCCCTCATCTAGCTCGTGCCACATGGGGTATCACTGATCTCCTTTCAATTGAAACTGGCCCATCTGGATCTACCAATGACATTGGTCAAAGTGCTTGCCACCACAAGTCATAATCAATAGTCATCCCTGGATCTGTGATCCCACCCCTCCATCCCCACTACTACGCCACTAGACCATCAATCTGTTGCTCAAAAAATAGTATAGGAATAGGCAGACCCCAAGCTCCCTCCCTCGAGGATTTGGCATACTCAGTTGTGCCTATAGGTACACCCTGCTACTCTCCAAACTATCTCAGGACATGTTCTGGCAGATACATCTCTAGGATGAGTTGACTCTGCACTATCCTCCCAATTAGATAACGATACTATCTGTAGAAACTGAGGTGGTCATCCTCATCATCCCACTGCTCACAATCTCTATAGGGCCTCCAAATGAATGTAATCATGGTATCAATATGGTGATGTCACCAACCTATCTCTACAACCCTCATCTTTTGTAGAGCACCGGCATAGTGATAGGCATACGACATCCCCTCTGCAAGCTATGGTCTCTAGATAGGAGGTCAAAATATAGCCACATGCTCCTAGGCCCATATCATCAGAAGTGTTGAGCCACACCCAATGCTTTGTGCCCTCCTGTAAGCCACCTCGTGAAGTTGATGGTAGAGCATACCTAATAAACAAGGCCCCCAGGCATAAAATGTCTGGTCTCACCTCATGCCCACTAGCACATCACCCCAACCAATGGGAAACCCGTGTCTGCAATAGTCAGGAATCAGTATCCCATCGATCAATGTTGCCAAAAATGCACCAAACTGAGCATAATGCTCCACCATAAACTCCTAGTGGATCTCGTATCTCTCAATGCCAAGTCCTACACCCTGATCGTGATAGTAGGTGGTGAAGGTCTAATAGCCATGTTGAGGGTCATAGATGATCCTCTCTCCTCGAATCAGCAAGTGGAGGATATGGTAGACATCCTCCAATGTCATAGTAGCCTCTCCGGTTAGCAAATGGAATGAGCATGTCTCTGAATGCCATCTCTCACACAAGGTAGTCAACAGTCCCCTATTTTCCTGAATAGCAGGCATATAGGCAACATAGTACAAACTGAGTTGCATCAACCGTCGTCGCTCTCGTGGACTCAGCTGATCTCAGAACCAGAAGGTCGATGGCCTACTCTCTCTCATATAGATAGGAGCTAGCTATCTCTGCACATAATCAAACAATGTGTTAGCACCTTTTGGATAATTGTCATTATCATCATTATAACTCAAAAGCATTTAAAATTTGAAAAGCATCAGAATTAGCCTTAGTCAAAGTCAAAGTCAAATGTGTTACGTTGAGTCCATTTGCATCGTGAAAAAATGGTTGCATCATTCTGTACTTACATTACGATTCATCGATTACGTCATTCTATCCATCAAATGTGTCGCATCAGAGCATTTGTGTCACACTCTATGGCACATGTGTCACTTCATTCGAATGTATCGCTCAAACTAACAAATGCATCACAAAATTACATATGTGGTGTGATAGCTCTCGAATGTAGCACGATATTGTGAATGCGTCACACTTTTTAGAAAATGTGTCACAAATCCTTGGTCTGACCTAATTACCCTTGCACTTGTGTCACAATGCATCAAATGTGTCGAACGTGAAGTCAAATGTGGCTTATGCGCACGCATATGCGTCGTAGCACATTCATTGTTGGCCCTAAAAACCTAAATTTTGCATGCAAAATGATGAAATGACAAGGTGGTTTAGAGGTACATACCACTGGCTCTGAGCCCTCTAGTCTCTTGAAGGTCCACACGATCTCACCATGATTCTTGTTCACTGGAATCACCATCCACGTAGAATTCCTCTTCGCTCATTGCTCTCAAATTTGCTAAGTTGAATAGTGAAAATGAATTGACTTTTACCCCTTTGTCAACCTATTTATAAAGTAAAAATGACATTTGTCAACTCTTTTATTACTGGAGGCCCTTTTGACCAACTTTGACCACCCTTTTGGCTGCTCTAAATATGCTAGAATTTGAAACCAACTGCACCATTGTTTTTTTGATAATTAAATTGACTTATCGGGATACCTTTCAAAATTTTCTCGAGGGGGTATCGATACTTTGTACCTTCATTGGAGCATGACTTTAATTTGTTTTCTTTGTCACAATGTGACATGCTACATTATGACAAAGAGGGGAAAAATGTAGACACGTAAAAATGACCTAGGCCTACAAGCTCTATTTTTACCACTCTTGTCCTAGCATAATTATGATATTTTAATTATGTCCTTGGTCCATTTCCTACTATTAATTAAATAATTTATAATTGTTTAATTAATTCATATCTCTTTTATTCTTCATGATTACATTTATTTATTCAATACGCCACTAAAGATCTATTATCTTCTTACAATTAAATAAATTTATTAATTTATTTAATTACCTTTATTCATTTATTCTTCCTGATTATTAAATAAATGAATTTTATTTATTTATTTAATGTCACTAATTCTCATAATTAAATAAATTTATTAATTTATTTAATTATTGCTCGCAATCCTCTAAATTAAATAATTATCTTTAATTATTTAATTGCTAAATTTAACATTTCTTCATTTTAAATAAATGAAATTATTTAAAATGATATCACCTTTTTAACTGTTAGTTCATTTTTGGTAAATAATCTGAAAAAGATTATTTATTCACACAAAATCCTTATTTTGATTTAATTTAATTCAAAAAGGTATTCTTCTTCCAAAAATCAAGTAATTGAGAAATTTCTTGATTTTCCAAATCTGTTTTTCAGTTCAACTCTTATCTTCTTGATTTTTCAAATCTCACAAATTAGGTAATCTTTATCTTCTTGATTTTTGAAGATCTTTATCTTTTTAACTAATTGTCACATTTATTCTCGACCACTGATTTGATTTTATCAAACGACATCTTAACCACTCATGTAATGAATTTTCCCTAACCCTAATTAGGGATTGTCACATGAAATCTTATCCACTGATTTTAGGCTTCCGTCAACTTTCAATCTCGTCCATCCATCCAAAATTGTATTTTCTATAAAATGACAATTTTCCTCACATTTTCGACTACTCAAGCTCATACTTACATGTCACAACATTTATGATATTTTCATACTTGATTTCATTAAATCTTAAGCATTTCTTGGCATAGTCATTTCGTCATTTATCATAGGCATAGTCATCAAATCCAAAGCTTGTTTAGGACATTGGCATAGTCAAAGATTGCTCACACACTTGATCTGAAGGCAACAATCAACATGTTAGAAGGTGCTATGGAGGTGAATCATGGAAGCTTCGCAGGCGATATGGTATAATTGTTTCATTCTTGTTATTTGTTTTCTTTGTACTTCATAGTTCTATGGGTTTTATTTATTTGATCTAATCATTGTTAACGTTAATCCCAAAAATAACCCATTGATACAAATTCTCCTTCCTTCAATCCTATCTAAAATCCCTTTTGAAAGTGATAGCATAAGATAGCATTCATGTGTTGATGAGAGAGGAAATTGCCTCAATTTATAGACTTTAGGGGAGGTAAATGGAGGGCCAAGATTGAAGATTGATTCAATGGATAAGATTGTTTGAGAAGGTGGGGTTTGGATTGATAGCCTCACCTTGTGACAAGTGTCACAAGGAGAAAGCTTTAAAAAATAGGCCCACATGACATGGGGAGAGGAACCAAGGTTGCTCACACATGTGTGAGCACACCTTATGAGAGGTGGAAATGACAAGTCCCCACACCTTTCCCAAGACCATAAAACTCGTCACTTGTCTTTAAATGACTTTTTAGGAGTTCATACTTTGCCTAAAAAGTAATATTATGTTTTCAATAAGCTCCCACCCCATAGGTACTCACCTTAGGGGTTCATTTTACCCTAAAGTCAATAAAACAAGCCCAAATAACCCTATGAAAAAGAATTTTAATTTTAAAATACAAATTTTAATTTGTGAGCACACCTTGGGTAGAGGAGATGTTGACATGTCTATGACATGTAAGAGAGATGGTGGCTTGATAATGACATGTCTATGACATGTAAGAGAGGGGATTTTGACCATGTGTGCTCACACATGTGGAAGCCAAATATCTCAAAGAGGAGAGGTCACATGCATGGTGTACTCCCACACAAAGGTGAGAGGGGATGAGTCGTAAGGTGATAGTGACTTGCACATGCAAGTCACATGTGAGAGAGATTAGAATAAATTTTTAAATTTGAGAAAAATATAATAAAGACTAATTAATCAATTAATCTAGGATTAATTGATTAATGGATTATGGAGGATAGTGACATCTCCCTAATCCTAATTAATTAGATTAAATGATGTATTATATTAAATTAATGTGACTTGGGAAAGTGGCTAATTTTATTAATTAAGTATAATGATAGATTGTGCTAATTAATAATGCTTAGGATAGGATGGGGACACTTGTCACATAATGACTTAATTTTTTTATTCAAAATTATTTTATTCCCTATTTTTCCATTTCTCCAACATCATGTGCTGAAATTATTAATGAAACACTTATTTATTAATATTGTTAACTTTTATTTGTTCCTTTTTAGGAGTGTGTATTTAATAAAAAAAAAATTGTTCTTTATTAAGTCTCTACCTTCTACACATATAAATTAATTGTATAAAACCAATTACATAATAATACCACACAAAATTATAATATGTCTAAAGTTTTTTAAAAAAGAGGGTCATGACACGATTGACTTCGTTCAAGTTGCGTTGGAGTTAGAATTATGAGCTCTTCCTGATAATGTCAATTCTAGAGACAAAAGAGAAACTTCAATTTTTTTGACGAAGATCCTCCAGATCATCTAAACACCTCTTGAATAAATTTATGAGCTATGATAGGAGCTCCATCAGCTAAAATCCCTAGAATAAAATGTGCCACCTTAGTTAACTTATCTACCACCACTAGAATAGCATTGTGCTTATTCCTTTTCTTTGGTAGACCTTGCACAAAGTCCATGCTAATGACTTGCCACTTACTTTTAGGTATACCATGTACATACAAAAGACCCGCAAGGTGATGATGTTCTACTTTTACTCTTTGGCACTCTAAGCATCTCCCTTCATACCCTTCCAGAAATATAATAGCTTGACATCCGCCAACATCTTTATCACACAAGGATTTCGAGAGTATGGTGCATTATGAACTTCTTTCCACACCAGGTTCCTTAACTCCTTTGAATTAGGTACATATACTCTTGCTTTAAACCTTGAAAATCTATTTGGGTCAAAGTGAAAACCTTCATACCTTACATGTTGTGGATTATTCGTGAGTGCTTGATTGTCTTGCTTGTAGAATTTTTTACCCATGGATTCTTGTAACACTTGTCCCTTAAAGCTAGTTTGAATTGTCACCATAGAGGAAATATTCCTTCTTCAACTTAGGGCATCAAAAAATTGATTCCCCTTTCCCTTGATGTAGTTGATGTTGAAGGCATAGTCTAATATCAATTCCAACCACCTTCTTTATAGTGCATTTATATTTGGTTGGGAAAATAAATACTTCAGACAATGGTGATCGGTCTTCAGTTCAAAAGTATTTCCCATTAGGTAATGCCTCCACATCTACAATGCATGAACAACTTTTTCTAACTCTAAATCATGTGATGTATAATTTTATCATATGAATTTAGCTTTCTTGATTCATAAGCAATGACTTGCACTTATTGCATCAAAACTCCTAATCCTTCACTTGATGCATTTGTAATGACATTAAAGTTTCCTTCTAGATTAGGCACCTTCAATATTGGTGTAGTAGTCAACTTCTCCTTAATTAGGTCAAAATTTTCTTGACACTTTTCTAACCACTCAAAATTCTTAACCTTCCATTGTAATGATGTAATTGGAAAAGCTATTCTATAAACATTTGCAACAAAATTCTATAGTAACCTACCAAACCCATAAAACTTCTAAGTTCTAGTATACCTTTTGGCATTGGCCACTCAAGTACCACCTTTATCTTAGCTAGATCAATTGTAATCCATTTCTCTAAAATTATGTGACCTAGCTACTGCACTTCCTTCTGAAAGAATGTACACATCGAGAGTTTTCCATATAGCTTGTTCTCTCTTAACCATTGGAGAACTATCTCTAAATATTTACAATGCTCCTCTTTGTTCTTGCAATAGATTAGGATATCATCTAGGAAAACTAATACAAATCTATCCAAATAGTCTCTAAATACATTGTTGATTAGGTGGGTATGTGCATGATCATCATGGAAAAAATAGGCCCTTAAGTGGCAAAAAAATTAGAAAAATCAGAGTTAGGCAACTTGACGTAAAAATTTGAATAAGTTATCTATATTATTTCCAAAATATGTAAGAATAGAATCTGTAGCAAATTGAATGTAGTTTCTAAACTACTAGGTTTTTTAAAATCTATTTGGTGAAAATTTGAAATTTCAATGCAGTAGTACTTAAATTTCAGGGAAAAAATAAGTAGGTGTGTTTGACCACCCTAACCACAATAAAATGATAATATTTTTTATATGATTTTAGATATAAGTAGAGGACTCATGTCTCAATATGATGCATATTTTTTGTAATTTTTTCCAAGTAAATAATTAATTGTGATTTTTTAATTACAACTTAAAAATATATAAAACTCATGTCCGACCACCTTAACTTGGTCAAAACTTCATGAAATTCATATATTTTTTAAAATCCTATAGTATGCAAAGCATAGAATGTGACACATGTTTTGGATTCAAAATGTGATACCGTTTGAAAGCTATAGATGTTTTTCAATCAGCCTATCAATCAAGACTTTAGTCGTAATTCAAATGGAAAATGAATAATAATTTTTTATTAAATTCAAAGTAAAACATAATTTATATTGGTGGAAATCTGAGAATCTCCTTTAAAAACCCTTTTTGTTTCATCAATTTTGGGTAAAAAAAAAGTTGTCATCCACATACCCTACACATACCCATCATATCGCCACTTTTTGGCCCATCATGATCCTGTACATACCCAAGTTCATGAATGTTGTAGGTACATTCATAATTCCAAAGGGTAGGACTGTGAACACGTAATGTTTGTATCTAGTCTTGAAAGAAGTTTGAAAATATCTTCATCTTTTATTCTTAGTTGATGATAACTGGATCACAGATCAATCTTTGAAAACACTGCCACTCCTCGCATTTGATCGAAAAGATCATCATTACATGGAAATAGGTACTTATTCTTTATTTTAGCTTTCTTAAGCATCTGATAATCTATACATAAGAAAAAGGTACCATCCTTCTTTACAAAGATCACTAGCGCTCCCTAGGGTGAAAAATTGGGTCTTATCAATCCCTTGGACAACAATTCTTCCAATTGTGCCTTAAGCTCCATTAATTATGTTGTAGTCATCCTATAGGGTACTTTTGATACAAGTTCTGCTCCTAGTAATAGGTCAATGGAAAAATCAAATACTCTCTTGGGATTCAGTCCAAGTAGTTCTTCTGGAAATACATCCACTAATTTATGTAAGATGTGATATTTCTCCATATTCATTTCTCTAGATTCCACCACTTCTCTTTCTTCAATATCTTGATAAACTTGTGATTTATGATACATGAAATTATCTTGAGAAGTGACTTCCTTGAATTAGTCTAGTTTATCCATTTTGACTGTAAAGATTTGACATCCTTTCTTTTTCTCCCTATGCATTTGCCCAACCAAAATTTGTCACAATTTCACTTCTCTAGGTGTTCCTTGAAAAGACACTAGAATTCCTAGATTGTAAAAACATTCTACAGTTTTAGCATGGAAACCCACTTTATCTCTATGCTTCCATAACTAATTCATACCTAATATGACATCGTAAGAACCTAAGGGTGGTACATACAAGTTTACTTCCGTTAAGAAACTTGGAAGTTCAACCCTTTCCTTAAATAAACATTGGTTCACCATTGCTCTTGCCTAGTTTGCATATTCTACAACCCAAGGTTTTTCCATAAAACCAACCTTCCTATAAATCTAATTAGCTACTCTAGGTGAAACAATTTTTTTTATGGATCCAATATCAATAAGTATGGAATAGGTAAACCAAACAAAGTACCTAGAGTTTCCACTAGGGTGATCTAGTATTCAGCTTGTCAATTGTCCACTACTGCATGGATCCTTTGTTAATATACAACCCGTTGAGGAGGAAGTGAATTACCATGTGGTTGTGAACTAGATGGTTTGTTGGGACATTGACTAGCATAATGATCCCCACCACATATAAAGCATCCTTTTATTATTCCTCTCCTATTTAATGGTCTTCAGAATTACCTCCATTCCCCCCACCTTTGCTATAATTACCATTGTTATAGTTGTTGAAGTTGTTTCCCCAACAATCCTTACTCATCTCATTCCAATTATTGTGGGATCATTTTTCCCCTTGACTTTGAAATTCCTACCCTTCATTAAACTTCTTTGGAGCTTGACTGAATTGAGACCCTCCAATATTATTTTGATTCCTTTCTTAGTAACTCGAGAAGGATTTGATATTTTTCTCTTGCTTGATTTCCTTTTGATATACTAGGCCCATAGTGGTCAGAACATGTACATCCACTTCTCCACCTATTCGGCCATGTAGAACTATAATAACCTTCCTGATACGAAATTGCTCGTCTTTTTGTTACATTGGTACATACATCAAGAGATGAGTAAACTTCTCCCAGTATTCATTTGCCTACATATATCCTTGCTTAATATTTTGGAAGTCTATGATCTTTTGATCAAAAAAGACTTTGGCTAACCACCTCTTTCAAAAAAATTCAACAAACTAATTCCAAGTCAATTTTAGGGAATTGATTCCAAATTCAATCTTCTTGTTCATCCACTAGTTAGAGGCTTCTCTCGCTAATTGAAAAGTTCCCCACATAGCTTTAGTGACTTCAGAATAGTTCCTTATTTCAAATTACTTCTCCATTTGAATTAAACAAGCCTCAGCTTCTTCTCCGCTAGTGCTTCCCTAAAATTTAGGAGGGGTAATCTTTCTCATATCCCTAGATAATTCAATTGCCAAATGCTTCCTCTTGGTTCCCTCAAAATATGATTGAGTTCCATCACTTTCTTGATCCATATATTTAGTGTGGTTTCTAGAATATTTCCCTTCTTCCTCATTGTTGGGAACTGTTACCTATTTTTAGCTACAGTTGAAAATAGGTAGAGTTGCATTGCATTCATCACAAGAACATACAAAAAATTTATGCTTAAGTATTCATTACATTCCAGAGTTTGATTACTTGTGAATTTCAAGTGTTATTATGCAAATTTTTGTAACAAAGGAACTCATAAGTTGGCATAGGAATGTTGTTTTCATTCATATTTGTAAAAATTGAAGCCCCACACAAGCCATGGGAATAGCTTAATTTGATTTTCATAATCAAATAACGAATACAAGTAAGAAATGTGAACAACACAACTAAAGATAATATAGGTATAAGGGAGAAGGTGATTCGTTATTTCCTAGAATGACTAATCATTGTCACATTCGAAGTCTTCAGTTGTCATGTCTCCAAGTTGTAGTAGTTTCGAGTTCCAAATTTATATCTGCAAGATTGTAAAAAGGTGGTGTTAGAGAAATGACGAATCAAATCCTTCCTCATGCCTACATTACCAAAAGATATGTAGTACACACTCAATTAGGAATTTATCAGATAATTTGAACAAATGAAAATAATATGATCAAAAGGCACAAAGTACAATGGAAGCATCCAACTTCATTTATTTTGCTAACATGTTTGTTTAAATGTGCAGGAGCAGGTTCATTATGTTCGTGATCAGTTCTCATCAAATATGTCAGGAAAAATGGGCTCCCACAAGGGTTGAGCCTAGCATATCAAAAATGACACCTCTCATTCACATCATTATATGAGAGTTATGAAATATTCAAAAATAGTCCATAAGACATATTCATACGATTAGCCTTTAAATTCATTATATAAAGAAGATGAAATAAGCATAGGAGAAACACCAAATATTGTTCTTTCATCAACATCATTCAATTTTCAAGCATGTAGACATTAATGCTATAGAAAATTGGTATACATTGCTATAGGAAAATGGTCAAACTGAAAGTTTTCAACAACATAAATGATCAAAGATCAAAATAATCAGCAATAGGTTGTCTTTTTTACCAAGTAAAATACAAGAATATAGTGTATGTTTGTTTTATGGATTTTTCATTCATAATGTTGGAAAAAAATGATAACTCAACTTCATAACAAGATTGCTATAGACAAAAAAAAGTGATAGAAAAAAATCAAGGATTGACAGCAGAATGAAGCAATCATGATATGAAACTAACACTGAGTTTGGTGAATAGACACAGTGATGGTATTGAGAATTCTACAAAGAGTAGGGTAAAAACAACATGAACAAAATGATAAAATGCAGAATTGGATACAATGATGGCTCAACTCTAAAGGATACATTAATGCTACAAGTATGTGATTTTATAGAGATGTAATATTATAGCATATCAAATGAAATAGAAATATTCAAACACTACACAAGACGAGGAGTGTATATCTACTATAAGTTTCATAGTAATCATTTCTAAAGCAACATTCAAAGCAATATCCTAAGATTATTTGTGCATGTTCATTTAAATACTACAGGAGTATGCAAGTGAATTGAAAAACCCCATATTAGGGTTTTATACTAAGGTTGTGAAAGCCAAATTTTGAAAGGTGAAAACGTCGGCCTTTTTGGATTGTTATTTTTTTCCAGGGATGTTGATAAAGTTTTAGTGGGTTTTGTTTATGATGAGGTGTCTCTAAAAAATCAAGATGCAACATGGGTTTTATTGTTTTTCTTCATTCTTTTGTGTAAAAATTTGTGGTCATGTTGGCCATTATCATTTCCAAAACTCATAAGAATACAAAGAAAATTTCTAAATCTAAGTTATTTAATAATACAATGGTCGTGGTCACACCAAAATGGAGGATCTTCATACTATAAGTCTCATGTGCATTCATGAAAAATGACAACAGAGAGGAGATTGCAAATACAAAGAAGCAGAAGAGTGATACATATTGCTATTGTAAGACATTTCCACACAAAAGAATGCAAGAACTAATGAACATCATTTTTTATTTTACATTTATCATCATTTTTCCAGAAATGACAGAAAGGCCACATATTTTTGCCCAGAAGCCTTCAAATATGGCTTAGAAAATCAAGAAAATTCCTTACCTACGTGAAAGGAAGACAGATGATGTCTAAAAACCAAGTGGATAACCTTGTCAAAGCCCTCAAATCCGCCATTGAAGCAAAATCCAAACTCTAGGTCAACAGCCAAGCTTCCTCCTTGGTCGATTCCACAAAAGGATATAAAAGTCATGGAAAATCCTAACCTGGGAATTGGACATTCTAGCAGGTGACTAACATCTTATGGTCATTCATTTACATTGTCAAACCAGGGAATGTATACTTGAAATGGAGTGGCACTATATGTGCACTAAGAACCAGTTTCAGTCACAATTTACCAGAAATAAATGCTTGGAAGGAATTCTACTTATGTTGCAGGAATGTAATGTAAAGTTTTCTTAACTTAAGCATAAATTAATCAAAGCAGAAATCATGAAAACTATTACAAAGAAACAAACTATGAACTGGCCTTATGTTGTAGGAACAAACACAGGGATGGATTCTTGATGCTGCAGGAACAATATAAGACTGAGTTTGCACTGAAACCTTCAAGAATGAAATCTAACTTATAATCAATAGAATATAAATAACTAACTACAGATACTCACTAAGTGGGCCCCCTTAGCAAGCATCATCCAGTTTATGCCATAATTGAACTCAAAAATTCATCAACTTTTATTCATAAACTTGGAATCATATACATTTATTGTTCTGCTTGTAAGAAAACTAACACAAAACATTGTTTCTCATTATAATACTAACTTTAACACACTCTATTGCTCACTCATGTAGGAGGAACACTTATTTATATTAGAAAAGAAACTAACTACCTAACTCTAATAGAGAAAGACGTGGACATAAATGCATCCTGAAACTGAAGGCATATCTGTTCAACATGATTCAGAGAGAATTTAGTATTCCACTCTTCCTAGATTAATGATCATTTAGATTTCCTCCCAACGACCCAGTCAGAGAGTCTTTGCTGGAACAACTTCCTCGATGTCATGCTGGAAATGGACTTTACTGTAGGGCTAAGATCTGCTACGCTTTGACTCATTCATGCTTCCTTCAACAACCTGCGATGCACATGGCGATAGAATAAAAAGAAAGAACAGGTGGAAAATAACATGATACACATTCATTAATCACATATTAAATCCATTTGATTATCCAAAAACCACATGCATTAGATCAGTCATTTGGGAGGTCAAACAGGGCAATTAATATAGACACATAGAGATGTTAAGTTGTAGGAATATAGGAATGTGTTGCTACAGGATACTACCTGATTTTAGATTAAAGCCTTTAATCAAAGAGTTAAAACAACCACCAGCAATAAGAGTAAGCGTATTAAAAATACATCATAATATTCAAATTATGAGCATATTTCAAGCTCATCATTTTCCCCCTACTTATCCTAATGATGGTCCTCCAACATTAAGCATTTTAGTTGTTTCTCTGAAATCAGTAGGAGTAGTATGGCCCTATAATGAAGTTCTAAATTTATAGTAGAAACCTCTGAAACTTTGTCATCTCTCATACCTGTGGGTTTTTGCATCTTCATTAACATTTGTAGCCTAATAAAGGTAAAGTGGCCACATCAAAAATGGAGGTCAAAATGTTAATGGTAACCATAACTCAAACCTTCTCTGGAGACCAAGCTACATATACTTCTTTGTCCTTCTGATGGCTACCTTAAAGTTCAGAGGGCTATGAGGCTCAGATTTCCTTAGACTAACAGTCAGTTTTTCCCATCTTGTTTCAATTCTGGAAGATGAAAGCTTCCAAAACAAATATGTTTGGTCTTTGAACTCATCATACACCTGCTTCCTAATATCAAATATTTTCATTCTTTCTGTCTGATCATTGAATTCATACACAACAGTAAGCCAAGTTCTCAGAATTATGTGGGGAGCTGAGCTTTCAGGTCGCAGTGGAATAGGTTCATTCCTTTCAGCCTCTTCATAAGCCTCTAATTGTATTCCATAGTTAGTTTCATTGGCCACCCAAGACATGAGTGACCTCAGATGAATGTCATCAATGTAGAGAAGCGGATTCCACTCTGTTTCAGAGGGAATTAGCAAACCATGCAAATAAAACACACATAAATAATTTTTCAGCCAACTGGGTGCTACTTGATATGCATCATAAAATTCCTTAGCTGTGTGAATGACAGGGTCCAAATTTCTTGAAATTCTCATCAATTGGAACCAAAGAAATTGATCTTTAAGGCACATAGCATATATCCTAGGTGGTGGTCTACATTCCATAATTTTACCAGTTATCTTCACCATTTCATCCATTTTCTCTTTCATTTCTTGAATTTCATGTTTTTGTATTTCAATTTCCCTTTTCAATTTCTTCTTTTCTTCTTCCCAAAGACTTTGTTGAATTTTAGTTCTAGCTAAATGGCGGAAACTCAAAGTTTGAAATGTAACATGCCTCCATGTAGTCCTAAGATATTCCAAATATTCAATCAACAATGTCCTTTTATAAACAACCAATGCTTGACAAGTTTAAGGGAGTAATGAGGTTTCATTGGACACTTTAGATAGTTCAAGTTGTTCTTCCTCTTGCTATAGGATGGGCTCCTGTTGCTACTCAGGAGGAGATTGTGTTTCTTCTGAAACTTGCCTAACTAATTCAGCCAAGTCATCAAGACTTGGAATCCCCCTTTCATTACCACTACAATGTTGTGCTTCCTCAACTTCCACTATCTCAGTTTGCACTTCCCCAGGAATAATAGATGGAATTTGTGGAACATTCTCAAATACATTTTGAGAAAAATCATGACTGAATTCTTCAGATTCCTTAGGAATTACTATAATTTTAGGTTGAACGGAGGTTGAGGTAACTTTACATTGTTTCCTTGATGAAACTCTTTTTGGAAATGTTTCTAAAGTAATAGCTGTAGGAGACACTTTCGTGGCTTTCCTCTTTCTAACCTACCTAGAGGATTCAAACTCAGCAGGAGAAGATGATAGTGAAGCTGCAGTGGCAATAGGCATTGCTACAGGAGAAACTGCTACAAGGGAAGATGTTGTAGGAAAGAGTGGAGTAGAACATTTTCTCTTTTGAACATGAGGGTCAGATTCTAGGGTTTGTTCTGCCCTAGATGACTCTCCTACCTTCTTTTTCCCTTTTTCTTTTCTACCAGCAGACCTAGTTTGTACTTGCGTAGAGGGCTCTAGTGTGGAGGCTACAGGACTAAGTGTTGCAGGAGCAGATAATTCTTGCTCTGCTTCTCTACTTGCAGATTCTACTCTCTTTTTCTTTTTCTTGTGTTGTGCAGGGAGTGCTCTAGGAGGCTCTGGAGCTTGCAGACCCTTCTGGGAAACAAATTCTTGCCAAGAAAGGGGTGATACATCCCTTAGGGAACACTCGATCAAGAATTTAATGAGGGAATGATGGGCAATAGAGTTGTCGCTACCCCTCTAGGTTTCATGGGCACAATGTTTCAAAAGGTTTAACAAAAAATTTGGTACATTGACAGCTAAACCGTGTCTCATATGACTCAATAGTTTAAAATGATAAGAATGAAAATAGGAAAAGAGTCACTCACAAGTCAAGTACCTAATTATAAAGGTGGCATATTTCGAGTATGGAGGAGGCAGTGACACCCGTTTTCATCTTTGTTTGGAAACCTCCAAGGGTCCATCTGTTGGTATTGTGAATTCTGCCCTAGCAGAGATAACATCTCTCCTTAAAGAAAAATTTTCTCCTACCACTGGAAGCCTAGTTACTTCTACAATCCACTCTTCTATAATAGCTACTGTCAAACCCCACACTGTAGCTTCTCCCTCTGAAAGATTTCTCAAAAACTCACCTACAACTTCCTCATTACAGGAATTTATCATCAGAAAATAATTCAGCCAACTGCAATTGTTGAATGCCTGAACTGCTTGAGGATTTTGCGTCAAGGGTTCATGAGCTACAAGCTCATGTCTTACTAACTGGCCACCCATATTCAAAAAGCATCCCTACTGAGATTCCTGAATCTCAAACTTCTAAAAATTTGAAAAACTTCTTCTACCCTACTTCTTTCTGCTCTGCTGTCACTTTTTTTTACTTTTCTAAGAATGACACAAAGGATAATTGCATGAAATGATTGTTAAAAACTACTCAAATCAAGCAATTAATTTTTGTTTTGGATGAAAGCACACAATTGTATTTGGTAAGTACAAGAAAATAAAAATGTCTTAACAGTTGTGACAGTGGCATAAGAAAAAGTTGAAATGGATTATCCCCGCCCCCTACTAAAAATTTAGCATGTGTCCACACATGTGTTAAAGGATAGGTGAAGAATAGGCAATGATGACTGATATGTACATAGAAATTAATGAATAAATGAAATAAATAAACGATGTGACAATAAAATATATCGTGTACCTTGTAATAAGTGCTCGTACATGCTAGGAAAGATCACAGCTCAGCATGAAATGATGGCTGGAATTAAAACCATAAATGAGGATGGTACGACAGGATGAACGACATGGATGGGTGACATTGAAGAAGAGGAAATGAATGGTGGTGATGGATGAAAAATGGAGAAAATGGCTTCCTTAAAAAGGAAACCTTTATTATGGGCATGCAACATAGAATTTTAAAGAGATGTTGCAGGAGAAAGACTGAAGCCTTTTGCTACAGAAAGATCAGTGGCCGCATCTAAAACAAACTGCTTCATAAATTCTTCTTTGGACACTGGCTTATGATACAACCTAAGACGGTGTCCATTAACCAATAGCTTGAATCAGACAGGATCTATTGTAGCTAATTGAACTGAACCATTATCAAACACATTTTCTATTTCATAAGGACTAAGCCATCTTGTAGTGATTTTACCTTGATTTTCCTTGTACCTGGAGTCATAGAGCAACGCCCAATCACCGGCAGAGAATTTCTTAGTTCTGATATGGTGGTCATGCCATTTTTTTCTTTGCTGTTGGATAGCTTCAATATGCTACAGGACAGCTTTCCTTATCTCATCTAATGCATTCAACTATAAGAGGTGTTCCTTTTGGGCTTCTGAAATATTAATGTTAAGCTGGAGAGAAGTCCTTAAGGTCTTATGCTCAAACTCTATTGGCAACATGGAAGTTTTTCCATAGAGTAACTCAAAAGGAGTGAACCATGTAGTTATTTTTCATGTTGTCCTATTGGCCCAGATTGCTTCAGGAAGGCGATTGCTCCAATCCTTCTTGTGTAATTGTATTGTCTTAGTAAGGATTGCCTCAATTTCTCTGTTGGTAACCTCTGCCTGACCATTGGCTTGAGGGTGATAGGGGCTAGAATTTTTGTGTCTGATCTTGTAATCATTCATCAATGCAGTGATTAAGTTTGATATAAACTGAGCTCCTTGATCAGTAACAAGTTCCCTTGGAACTCCAAACCGAGTAAAAATCTACTCATACAGGAACTCAACAACTTTATTGTCACGGGCATGTGTCATTGCTTTCACTTCTACCCACTTGGTTACATAATCAATGCAAACCAAAATGTATGATTTCTCATTGGATGGAGGATCAATAGGCCCAACAAAATCCATGCCCCACTTGTCAAAGGGACTGACTACCACTTGACGATACAGGGGAATTTCATCATACCTTGTTGGTCTCCCCATACATTGACATCTGTCACATTTTCTGGTGTAGGCTACAACATCTTTGTGTAGTGTGGGCCAATAGTATCCTATAGCAAGCACTTTCATAGATGTTCTCTTGGCTACAAGGTACCCACCACACGGCTCATCATGATAGGTGTGCAAAATTTCATAGGTCTCATCTTCCCTAACACACCTTCTCATGACTTGGTCAGGTCCCGTGTAAAATAAATAGTTTGCAATCCATGAAAAGTTAAAAATTTTCTCTACCAACAATTGTCTTTCCTTTGGTGAGAAGTGGGCTGGGATCTGGTTAGGTGCTAAATAATTTGCAATATTTGCATACCATGGAGTTTGAACAGCAATAAAAAATAGATGTTCATCAGGAAAGCTATCATCAATTACGTCAAGGGTGGAAGGTGTAGTTGTTTGAAATCTTGAAAAGAAATCAGCCACCACATTAGCCCAACTTGGCTTATCAATAACTGTGATATCAAATTCCTGCAACAATAGGAGCCATCTTGCTAATCTGCCAGATATGAAAAACTTATTCATGAGGTACCTTATTGCTGCATGATCTGTATGGACAAATATTTGGTAACCAGTGACATAATGTCGAAACTTGTTTAGGGAATACACAATGACTAGCAATTCTTTCTTTGTGACAATATAGTTTAATTTAGGGTCTTAAAGGTTTTTACTAATGAAATATATGGCATGCTCTATGGAATTCTCTTTCTGTCCTAAAACTGCCCCTATGGCATAATCAGAAGCATCTGTGTGTATATGAAAGGGCAGACTCCACTTCGGTCCTTGAAGAACAGGTGCCTGAGTAAGTAAATTCTTAAGTTGTAGGAAGGATTTGTCACAGGCCTCAGTCCATTTAAATTCAGGATCCTTAGTCAATAAGGCATATAATGGACAAACTATTTTGCTGAAATCTTTAATAAATCTTCTATAATATCCAGCATGTCCTAGGAAGCTTCTAACATCCTTTTGTTTCATAGGTGTTTGCAAAGCTAGAATGACTTCTATTTTTGTAGGATCAACTTCAATTCCTACTTGAGAGGTATGATGGCCTAAAACAATTCCCTCTTGCATCATCATAAAGCACTTCTCACTATTCAAAAACAAATTTTGCTCCTTACATCTTTTCAACACTTTCTCCAAATTTGCTAATGCTTCTTCATAAGTAACTCCATAAGTGGTGAATTCATCCATGTAGATCTCCATAGAATTATGAGAAATGTCAGCAAAAATACTAATCACTGCTCTTTAAAATATTGCAGGTGCATTACACAAGCCAAAAGGTAAGACAGAGTAGCCAAAAGTGCCCCATGGACTGGTAAAAGTTGTTTTGTCTTGATCCTCAGGGGCAATTCTAATTTGATTATACCCACTATATCCATCCAAAAAGAAGAAATACTTTTTACCAGACAATAAGTCTAGCACATGGTCAACAAATGGTAGTGGAAAATGATCCTTTTTAGTTGTGTTCAGCTCCCTGTAGTCTACACAAACTCTCCATTTTCCACCTTTTTTAGGAATAATCACCAATGGAGATACCCATTGACTGTCTGAAATGGGGTAGATAAAACCAACATCAAACAATTTTTGAAGCTTTTTTTAACTATTTCCCTGAGTGATGGGTTTATCCTTCTTTGAGGTTGCCTAACAAGTAAACAGTCTTTCTTAATGTAGATCCTATGAGTACATAGTTGCGGATCTATTCCCTTCATATCCCCATAGTCCCATGCAAAATCTTTGTGTTGATCTTGCAACATTGTGACTAGGGTAGTTTGTTGAGATTGAGCCAACTTATTATTTATGTTTAGATAGTGGCCTGGAGACACTTCTACTTGCTTGTAAGATTATTCATGGAGGCTACTGATAAAGGTGGTGTATGTATTTCATGTGAAAGCAAGTTGTGATAAACTGCAGGAAATTTAGGTGGCAGTTTCTCAGGATTTAGTTGTTGTAGGAAACACTGCTGAAGATAGCTATCTAGAATAGATGGGCTACTCAAATCAGAGGTTGACTGCAAAATGTGTAAAAGCAGGCCATCCTCACTCTGAAGCTGGGAAAATGGATTAGTTTACAGCATCATTAGCTGAGCCAATGAATTGACTTCTTTAGTTTCCTCTCCTAAATTTGGCCAAATTGGTTGAGACAAGTCTAGCTGAGGTTGGACAAGTGGGTATAAAGTCAATTTCTTTCTTGATTGACCATCATAAATTGTCATGTCTCCTGAACGACATCCTATAAAATCATCAGTTGTGGCTAACCATGGTCTACCTAGGATAATAGGATATCCTCCTAAAGTTGTCTCAGTGGACAATATGGTGAAATCTGCTGGGTATTCCCAAGACTCAAGGATGACAATGACATCTTCTACCACTCCATCAGGTGTTATTGTGGAACTATCAGCAAGCTACAAGATGGTAGGTGTAGACCAAATGGTTAGGATATTCAAATACTACATAGTATGCTTGGTCATTATATTGATGGCTGCACCAAGGTCAATCAAAACATTGTTTACTATTTGGCCATTAATATTTATTTTTACTATAGGACTCCTAGGGTCAGTATATTTTGGAATGACTACCTTCCCTAACATAATATCTGCCAATTGTCTTAGAACATGGATAGTTTGGGGATCCTTTTTCTTTCTTCCTGGTTTCTTTAAACATGCCTCCTTAATGGCTTGAAAAAGGGGAATTTGAATGTGTACATTCTTTAGCTGATCCAAAATATCAAAGGTAGGCTCTTCCATAGACTTGGATGTAGTAATTTGAAATCTCTGAGGAAAAGGCGGTTTGGCCTGATACTGCAGGATAGGCTCCTTAGAGACAGTATCTAATATAGGTATATGTTTTGCAGGATTAGTAGGTTGTTCAGAGGTAGATTCCGGAATCTCTATAATTATAGGTGGCTGTGGAGCAGGGAGAGTGGTTCTAGACTTGAGATGGATATCATTAATATTCAGGGCATAAGCTGGATACTGATTGGCTTCTGTAAAATACATAGGCTACTGTTGCTACTATTGCTTGTTATTAGGATTTGGCAATGGTTGAGCAGGCATAGGCATTTGTTTTGGAGGGCCAGTATTTGTTGTAGGTGCTACAGGAGGTGGCATTAGGGCTAGAGGTTGTGGCTGCTGAAGTTGCAGGGATCCAAGGGATTGGTTCTGCCATTACTGAGAACCTCTCCATTGAGGATTCTGCTGCTAATTACCTTGGGGTGGAGTCCATTGTCCTTATGGCTACTACCAACCTCCTTGAGGATATTTCCACTGAGGACCCTAATAGTTAGGCCAGTGTGGTTTAGAAGTATTCCAAGGTGGTGATGGGCCATATGTAGGTTGTTATTGGTTATTGTAATTAGAATAAGGATTACCAAAAGTCAAAGGGTCTTGAGGCATACCTTGTCTTTGAGGCCATGGTCACCTTTGTGCAATGAAGAATACTTGGTCATCATCACCCTCTACTATCTTAAAATCAGTAGGTAATTGTTTAGCCTCCAGGTTAGCCACCATCTTACATTTGCAGTCACGTTTCTTTTGTCTGCAATGTGAACAGAACTCAGCCAAGATTGCTTCAGCTTCCTCATGTTTCTTCTGAGCTTGCATAGTATCCAACTGTGTATCCATGTTATTTATGATATCCTGCTTGAAATCAAACAGTAAATGTGTGATCTTCATCCATGAAACTCCGTTAGTAGAATACTTTCTCACTGTGGCTTGATGACTTCTACCCTTCTTAACAATTGCTCGAGAGTAGTTGCAACATATTTTCTTGATATCATCCCAAGGCACTTGGGTTATATCTCCTCCTCCCATCAGATCTAGGAATCTATACAGGTGTCACTAATACCCCTTAGAAAAAGTAGTTTCTGAGATTCTTCATTGAGAGTATGGTCTGAATTCTTTTTCAGGGAAAACAAGAATCTTGAGATATAGTCTTTCAGGCTTTCATCCTCCTTTTGTTGAATTCTGAATATATCATCACCCTTACTACCACTCTTACAATATTCCTTGTATTTCTCAAGAAATTTTATTTGCATAGCTACCCAACTATCAACAACACCCCTTCCCAAACTCATAAACTATCTAAGAGCTCGCTCCTTCAAAGTAGCAGGAAACAACTTCAGCTTGTGAGCATCTTAAGTGTAATCATAGCTGCGACAGAGGATGTCAAACTCAAACAAGAAAGTGTTTGGGTCCTTTGTAACTAGTCCATATAACTTGGGAAGTAATGAAGGAATATTTTTAAGGTTATCATTATCTTGCTAAGAAATGATGGGAAATTCAAAAGCAGGAGGTTGATTAGGTGGATTACATGCCATATTTGTTTGATGGAGTATCAAAGAAAATGGATTTTCTTGAGGTGCTTCGTCAGATGGGTCAAATGGCAATTCAGCAAGCAGGTTTTCAGCAAATGGATTGATATCTCGGTCTCCTCCTTCCTCAAATAGATTATAAGCTAGTTCAGAATTGTTATCAATGAATGGAAGGTTGGGGAGCAATCTTCCCAGAGTGTCTCTTCTTCTATCCATGTAATAGAATTAACCGTAAATTGAAAGAATTTGAAAATGCTTGAATAAACACACTAAACTAATACTAACAATGACTATGACAGGTTCTTAGCTTGACACCATCCCCGACAATGGCGCCAAAAATGGTCGATTCCACAAAAAGATATAAAAGTCATGGAAAATCCTAACCTGGGAATTGGACATTCCAGCAGGTGACTAACATCTTCTTATGGCCGTTCATTTACATTGTTAAACTAGGGAACGTATACTTGAAATGGAGCGGCACTATATGTGCACTGAGAACCAATTTCAGTCACAATTTACCAGAAGTAAATACTTGGAAGGAATTCTACTTATGCTGCAGGAATGTAATGTAAAGTCTTCTTAACTTAAGCATAACTTAATCAAAGCAGAAATCATGACAACTATTACTAAAAAACAAACTATGAACTGGCCTTATGCTGCAGGAACAAACACAGGGATGAATTCTTGATGTTGCAAGAACAATATAAGACTAAGTTTGCGCTAAAACCTTCAAGAATGAAATATAACTTATAATCAACAAAAGATAAATAACTAACTATAGATACTCACTAAGTGGGCCGCCTTAGCAAGCATCAACTAGTTTATGCCAGAATTGAACTCAAAACTTCATCAGCTTTTATTCATAAACTTGGAATCATATACATTAATTGTTCTGCTTGTAAGAAAACTAACACAAAACACTATTTCTCATTATAATACTAACTTTAACACACTCTATTGCTCACTCACACAGGAGGAACACTTATTTATATTAGAAAAACAACTAACTACCTAACTCTAACAGAGAAAGATGTGGACATAAATGCATCCTGAAATCGAGGAACAGACTTCTCATAAATGAAGGCATATCTATTCAACACGATTCAGAGAGAATTTAGTATTCCACTCTTCCTAGATTAATGATCATTTATATTTCCTCCCAATGACCCGGTCAAAGAGTCTTTGCTGGAACAACTTCCTCGATGTCATGCTAGAAATGGACTTTACTGCAGGGCTGAGATCTATTGCGCTTTGACTCATTCATACTTCCTTCAACAACATGTGATAAACATGGCAATAGAAGCGAAAAAAAGCATGAATGAAAAATAACACGATACACATTCATTAATTACATATTAAATCCATTTCATTATACAAAAACCACATGCATTATATCAATCATTCGGGAGGTCAAACAGAGCAATTAATACAGACACATAGAGATGTTAAGCTGTAGGAATATAGGAATGTGTTGCTATAGGATACTACTCGATTTTAGATAAAAATCCTTTAATCAAAGAGTTAAAAAAACTATCAGCAATAAGAGTAAGGGTATTAAAAATACATCACAATATTCAAATTATGAGCATATTTCAAGCTCATCACTCCAGAAGCTTCATTGTCAAAATGAAATGATATTTTGATATGCTCGATGTCTTGTTTTAGGGTTTCATACCTTGAATTGGAAAAACTAATGTGAATTTGGTCACATTTTAATTGAAACATATTCCTTTACTAATGCCAAGGCCATGGGTTTCATCCCATTGTTTTGCATTAGGCATTTTTGTAAACAATTGCTAAGTCCTCATATGTGTGGAATGGGGCGCATGATGTGAGGGTAGAGGTTAGGTATTGGGGTAGGGTTTGAAATTTTTATAAATTTAAATGTTATGTCTGCATAAAAAATGTAAAGTTAATTGATCATTTAATTAACCTAACTATTTATTAAATGTAAACATTGACTAAAGATTACCCCAATCACGCATGTTAAAAAAGGAGTTAATGATGGAGTTGTTCGAGTCTGATGTGCATGGGAGAGTTGATATAAATGAGGCAATTTTTGCATGTTTTGGCCCACATTTTCAAGGATTTCTAGTTCAATTCAAGTGACCCATCGGTCAACTGTGAGTTGACCTTGACCTTGAGCCTGAGTTCCTTCATTTTTACATGAGGTTGAGCTCTTCTTTTCGGGTTATTTTGTTGCTGCTCGAATTTCACTTCTATGTTATCAATTTGGTACTCAAGGTTTACTTTCAATTTCACCTCCATGCCTTTGAATGGTTTTTTTTGTATATAGTGAATTCAACTTAGTCATTTTTCTTCAGTTCTTGTTTTCTGATTTTTCCTTTAGCAAAGAGAATTCATGTAACTTAGTTTTTATAGGTTAATATATTCAGTAGGTTCTATAGGTTATCGGACATTGTTTTATTGTAAAGTTTCCTTCGAATGTTTCATTAAAAACAAGTGTTTCCCTTATTAGTTTCTGATGCCTTGTGTTTTATAGCGATTTGATGCAAGTTTAATGAGTTTTTTTTAGAAACCTTTAAATTTTTGTCTCACTTATTAATACATGTGCATAAAAGGTAGTTTGTTACAGGTTGTTAATTGTGAAATTCGAGCTTGTGAAATTCAATTTTCCTCTTAAATTGTGAAAATCCTATTTTCCTTTATGAGGGGAAGATTAAACAAAGCCTCTTAACAAATTTATTTATGTGATTGAAGTGCTCAAATTAGGTTGTGTTAACATAGTTTGAGAATTTTAGTTGTGATTAGGTCTGCACATTAGTTTCCTTTTCGATGAATCACCATAGTTTAGTTTTCTAGTTTTGCATCAAATTTAATCCTTTCCCTTTTCCAAGCAAGTTTTTAGTCCATAATAAGAAGATAATATAGGAATCCAGCCTAGAATCCAGAGTTTCAATCTCATTATAGGTCACCCACAACCTGAGTTTGATCCCATGTTACACAAAATTGTAGAGCTTCTCAGCCTTGCATGGAGGTACACTTTTTTTCTTAAGTATTCATTACATTCTAGAATTTGATTACTTGTGAATTTGAAGTGTTATTATGCATATTTATGTAACAAAGGAACTCATAAGTTTCCATAGTAATGTTGTTTTTATTCATATTTGTAAAAACTGAAGCCCCACACAAGTCGTGGGAATAGCTTAATTTTATTTTCATAATCAAATAATGAATACAAGGAAGAAATGTGCACAACACAACTGAATATAATATAGGTATAAGGGAGAAGGTGATTCATCATTTCCTGGAATGACAAATAATTGTCACATTTGAAGTCTTCAGTTGTTGTGTCTCCAAGCTACAATAGTTCAAAGCTCCAAATTTATGTTCGCAAGATTGTAAAAAGGTGGTGTTAGAGAAATGAAGAATCAAATCCTTCCTCATGCCTACATTACCAACAGAGATGTAGTACACACTCAATTAGGAATTTATCAGATAATTTGAACAAATGAAAATAATATGATCAGAAGGAACAAAGTCCAATGGAAGCATCCAACTTCATTTCTTTTGTAAACATGTTTGTTTAAATGTGCATGAGTAGGTCCATTAAGTTAGTGATCAGTTCTCATCAAATATGTGGAGCAAAATGGGCTCCCACAAGGGTTGAGCCCAACATATAAAAAAGGACACCTCTCATTCACATCATTATATGAGAGTTATGAAATATTCAAAAACAGTCCATAAGACAAATTCATAAGAGCGGCCTTTAAATTCATTATATAAAGAAGATGAAGCAAGCATAGGAGAAACAACAAAGATTGTTCTTTCATCAACATCATTCAATTGTCAAGCATGTATAAATTAATGCTACAAGAAATTGGTATACATTGCTACAGGAAAATGGTCAAACTGAAAGTTTTCAACAGCAACATAAATGATCAAAGATCAAAATAATCAACAATAGGTTGTCATTTTTACCAAGTAAAATAGAGGAATATAGTGTATGTTTTTTTTCTTAATTTTTCATTCATAATGTTGGACAAAAATGATAACTCAACTTCATAGAAAAATTGCTATAGATAGAAACAAGTGACAAAAAAAATCACAAGGATTGATAGTGAAATGAAGCAATCATGATATGAAACTAACATTGAGTTTAGTAAATAGAAACAGTGATGGTATTGAGAATTCTACAAAGAGAAGGGTTAAAAAAGCATGAACTGAATGATAAAATGTAGAATTGGATACAATGATGGCTCAACACTAAAGAAGACATTAATGATATAAGTATGTGATTTTATAGAGATGTAATATTATAGGAGATAAAATGAAACACAAATCTTTAAACACTACAAAAGATGAGGAGTATATATCTATTGTAAGTTTCATAACAAGCATTTACAAAACAACATTCAAAGCAATATCCAAATATTATTTGTGCATGTTTATTTAAATGCTACAGGAGATGCAAATGAACTGAAAAATCCCATATTAGGGTTGTGAAAGCCAAATTTCGAAAGATGAAACCGTCAGCCTTTCTGGATTGTTATTTTTTCCCAGGGATGTTGATAAAGTTTTAGTGGGTTTTGTTTATGATGAGCTATCTCTAAAAAATCAGGATGCAAAATGGGTTTTGTTGTTTTTCTTCATTCTTTTGTGTAAAAATCTGCAGCCATGTTGGCCATTATCATTTCCAAAACTCATAAGAATACAAAGAAAAATTCCAATTCTAAGTTATTTTATAATACAATGGTCATGGTCACACCAAAATGGAGTATCTTCATACTATAAGTCTCATGTGTATTTATAAAAAATGATAGCAGAGAGGAGATTGCTAATATAAAGCAACAGGAGAGTGATACATATTGTTATAGTAAGACATTTCCACATAGAAGAATGCAAGAATGAATGAAAATTGTTTTTTATTTTATATTTATCATCATTTTTACAAAAATGATAGAAAGGTAGCAGATTTGTTCCTAGAAGCCTTCAAATATGGCATAGAAAATCAAGAAAATGGATTACCTATGCGAAAGGAAGATAGATGATGCCCGAAAACCAATTGGAGAACCCTACCAAAGTGCTCACATGAAAGGTTTGTAGAGTTTTCTAGGCGGAATTAACTCTGTTAGGAGATTTATTCCCAATGTTGCAGCATTGCTGCAACCTCACACAACCATGCTAGAGAAGAACATGCAGTTTAGCTGGACAAGAGAAGGAAAGAATAGTTTTTAGTAGATTAAAGAGGCACTTGCAGTAGCCCCTACTCTTATCAACCCAAATTTTGATAAGGATTTCATATTGTACGCATTTGGGGGAGTAGATACCATCTCCGTAATGCTCTGTTAGCAAAATAATGAAGGTTTGGAGCAGCCTATAGCTTTCTTTAGTCAAATTTTACATGATTATGAAACCTGGTATTCATTTGTCGAAAAGCACGTGCTAGTTGTAGTTAGAAACCTAAAGAAATTTAGGCACATGTTGTCAAACAATAAAATATAGTTGATGGCTGCTCATTCAACTGTCAAAGAATTTTTTCTCAGGAAAGATATTAACGAGAAGAGAGGAGGCTGGATCACGAAGGTGATGGAATATGACATCGAAATAAAGGTTACCAAGCTCATTAGAGGCAAAGCTCTTTGTGAGCAGCTTGCTGGAAATTTAGAAAATGTTACAACAGTTGAACAACAAGTTGAAACAACCTTAATTAATGAAGATGAAGTTGCTGCTCTAGCCATTTTAGCAAACTAGATACAACAAATGATTCATTATCTACATATAGGTGACTATCCTAAACATTTAGATAGGTCAAAATGCAGATGTTTTTGACTTTAGGCAATCCCTTATGCAATGATTGATGGTATCTTGTACAAAAAAAATTATAATGGTGTCTTGCTCAGGTGTGTGGAGCTAGAACAGATTCAGAAAGTTCTGGAAGAATTTCATGATGGGCCAATTGGAGGTCACTTTGCACTAAGAACAATGGCCCTGAAGATAATGAGACCCAGTTACTACTAGCCTGATTTGTTTAAGGATGCCCACACCTAGGTCAGAAAGTGTAACAAATGTGTAATATTCATCATAAATCAGAAGCTTGCAGCCCAACCATTTCATCCAATTCAAGTAGAGAAGCCTTTCAAAAAATGGGGATTGGATTTCATAGGTCCAATCAATCCACCCTTGAGTGTTGGGCACAAATGGATTTTGACTTCCATAGACTACTTCACAAAGTGGACTAAAGCAGTTGTCGTAAAAGATGCAAATGAAACATCTGTTATGAACTTTTATCAAGATTTGGTTTCCAGATTTGGTACACCAGATTCAATAATCTCTGATAATGCTTTGGCATTTATAGGATTAAGATTTTCAAATTGGTTAGTGAAGAACAATATTTATTTGAACACTTCTTCAAACTATTATCCATAGGGTAATGGACAGGTAGAGTCTACAAACAAGAACTTGATAAATATCATTAAAAAAACAATTCAAGATAATCAAAGGACTTGGCACGAGAAGTTGAAGCTAGCCCTTTGGGCTGATAGAGTTACACCAAAATGATCAACAAGTTTTTCAACTTATGTTTTGGTTTATGGCAAAGAGGCCAAATTGCCTATTTCCATAGAGTTACCAACTTTGGAATACATAAAAGAGCTTGAATTGCTTGAGGAGCAACCAATGAAAATCAGGCTTGCTCAATTGATGGAGTTGGAGGAAACCAAAAAAGAAGCTTCAAATCCACCATGCATAGATGAAGAAGACTTTTGACAAAAAAGTAGTAGCAAGAATTTTCAATGAAGGTGATTTGGTATTCAAGTGGGATTAGTTAAAGAGTAGACCTAGAAAAAATACAAAATTTGATGCCATGTGGGATGGTCCATACATCATTACAAAGAAGAAAGAGCACAATGCATTTCAAATTTCAAAGCTGGATGGTCAAATACTTCCAATCCCAGTGAATGGGATTCACTTGAAATAGTGCTACTAAGGATCAAATTTGCAGTTGTATATAGTAGATTAGGAGTTTCATTTCAGTTTTTCTTTCCATAAGTGCTCATAGCACACTGCTTTTTTAGTTCATTTTTCTTTCCAATAAGTGTTGATTGAGCACATTTTTTCAACTCGGTCTTAAACAAAGTCATGTTTAGATTCTTTCAGTTTTGTTTTGCTACTGAATTACATAAGTTTTAGAGACAAGGAATCATAATCTAACTCCATGCCCAATGGATAAGTTACAAGGACAGTGATCTGAATTGTTTAGTAGGAAAACACTTCGCAAAGGTCGCCAAATTGTTACCTATGTTTAGCTACAACTCAAATCAGGTAGAGTTGAATAGCATTCATCACAAGAAGGTACAATTTTTTTACTTAAGTATTCATTATGTTCCAGAATTTGATTAGTTGTGAATTTCAAGTGTTATTATGCAAATTTTTGTAACAAAGGAACTCATAAGTTGGCATAGTAATGTTGTTTTTATTCATATTTGTAAAAATTGAAGCCCCACACAAGCCGTGGGAATACCTTAATTTTATTTTCATAATCAAATAATGAATACAAGGAAGAAATGCGTACAAAACAACTGAAGATAATATAGGTATAAGGGAGAAGGTGATTCATCATTTCCTGGAATGATGAATCGTTGTCACATTTGAAGTCTTCAGTTGTTGTGTCTCCAAGCTACAACAATTATGAGTTCCAAATTTATATCTGCAAGATTGTAAAAAGTTGGCGTTAGAGAAATGAACATTCAAATCCTTCCTCATGCCTACATTACCAACAAAGATGTAGTACACACTCAATTAGGCATTTATCAGACAATTTGAACAAATGAAAATAATATGTTTAGAAGGCACAAAGTCTAATGGAAGTATCCAGCTTCATTTATTTTTCTAACATGTTTGTTTAAATGTGTAGGAGCATGTTCATTATGTTTGTGATCACTTCTCATCAAATTTGTGGATTGAAATGGGCTCCCACAAGGGTTGAGCCCAACATATCAAAAAGGACACCTCTCATTCACATCATTATATGAGAGTTATGAAATATTTAAAAATAGTCCATAAGACAGATTCATAAGAGCAACATTTAAATTCATTATATAAAGAAGATGAAACAAGCATAGGAGAAACAACAAAGATTGTTCTTTCATCAACATCATTCAATTATCAAGCGTGTAGACATTAATGCTATAGGAAATTGGTATACATTGTTATAGGAAAATGGTCAAACTGAAAGTTTTCAACAATAACATAAATGATCAAAGATCAAAATAATCAGCAATAGGTTGTCATTTTTACCAAGTAAAATACAAGAATAAAGTGTATGTTTCTTTTCTAGATTTTTCATTCATAATGTTGGACAAAAATGATAACTCAACTTCATAGTAAGATTGCTATAGATAGAAACAAGTGACAGAAAAAAATCAAGGATTGACATTGGAATGAAGCAATCATGATATGAAACTAACATTGAGTTTGGTGAGTAGACACAGTGATGGTATTGAGAATTCTACAAAGAGCAGGGTAAAAACAACATGAACAAAATGATAAAATGCATAATTGGATACAATGATGGCTCAACTCTAAAGGATACATTAATGCTACATGTATGTGATTTTATAGAGATGTAATATTATAGGAAATCAAATGAAACAAAAATCTTCAAATACTACAAAATACGAGGAGTGTATATCTGTTGTAAGTTTCATAACAAGTATTTCCAAAACAAAATTCAATGCAATATCTAAAGATTATTTGTGCATGTTTATTTAAATGCTACAAGAGTATGCAAATGAATTGAAAAACCTCATATTATGGTTTTATATTAGGGTTGTGAAAGCCAGGTTTTGAAAGGTGTAACCCTCAGTCTTTCTAGATTGTTTTTTTTTCCTAGGGATGTTGATAATTTTTAGTGGGCTTTTTTTATGATGAGATGTCTCTAAAAAATCAGGATGCATCATGGGTTTTTTGTTTTTCTTCATTCTTCTGTGTAAAAAGTCGAGGCTATGTTGGCCATTATCATTTCCAAAACTCATAAGAATACAAAGAAAACTTCCAATTCAAAGTTATTTTAAAATATTATGGTCGTGGTCACACCAAAATGGAGAATCTTCATACTATAAGTCTCATGTGTATTTATGAAAAATGATAGCAAAGAGGATATTGCAAATACAAAGCAGTAGGAGAGTGATATATATTGCTATAGTAAGACATTTCCACACAAAAGAATGCAAGAAAAAATGATTTTTTTTATTTTTTTTATATTTATCATCATTTTTCCAAAAATGACAGAAAGGCCATAGATTTTTGCCCAGAAGCCTTCAAATATAGCTTAGAAAATCAAGAAAATGGATTACCTATGCAAAAGGAAGACAAATGATTCCTAAAAACCAAGTGGAGAACCCTATCAAAGCCCTCAAATCTGCCATTGAGGCAAAATCCAAACCCTAGGTCGACACCCAAGCTTCCTCCCAAAGCTTCATTGTCAAAATGAAATGATATTTTGATATGCTTGATGTCTTTTTTTAGAGTTTCATACCCTAAATCGACAAAATTCATGTGACAAAAATTAAAAAATATGCCTTTACTAATTCCAAGGCCGTGGGTTTCATCCCATTGTTTTTCCTTAGGCATTTTTGTAAACAATTGCTAAGTCCACATATGTGTGGAATGGGGTGCATGATGTGAGGGTAGAGGTTAGGTATTGGGGTAGGATTTAAATTTTTTATTAAATTTAAATGTTCTATGTTTGCATAAACAATGTAAAGTTAGTTGATCATTTAATTAACTTAACTATTTATTAAATGGAAACATTAACTGAAGATTACCCCAATCATGCATGTTAAACAAGGAGTTAATGATGGAGCTATTCAAGTCTGATGTGCATGGGCAAGTTGATATAAATGAGGTAGTTTTTGCATGTTTTGGCCCACATTTTTAGGGATTTCTAGTTCAGTTCGAGTGACCCATAGGTCAACTATGAGTTGACCTCAACTTTGAGCCTGATTTCACTCATTTTTACATGAGGTTGAGCTCTTCTTTTCGGGTTTTCTGCTTTTGCTCAGATTTCACTTTTGAATTATCAATTTGGCACTCAAGGTTGACTTTCAATTTCACCTTCATGCCTTTGAGTGGTTTTTTTTTGTATATAGTGAATGACTTAGTCATTTTTCTTTGATTCTTGTTTTCTTATTTTGCCTTCAACAAAGAGACTTCATGTAACTTAGTTTTTATAGATTAATATATTCAGCAGGTTCTACAAGTTATCAAACATTGTTTTATTATAGAGTTTCCTTTGAATGTTTCATCAAAATAAGTGTTTCCTCTCTTAGTTTTTGATGCCTTGTGTTTTACAACAATTTGATGCAAGTTTAATGAGTTTTGTTTAGAAACCTTTAAATTTTTGTCTCACTTATTAATATGTGTGCATAAAAGGAAGTTTGTTACAAGTTGTTAATTGTGCTTGTGAAATTCACTTTTCATCTTAAATTGTAAAAACCATGTTTTCCTTTGTGAGGGGAAGATTAAACAAAGCCTCTTAACAAATTATTTATGTGATTTAAGAGCTCAAATTAGGTTGTGTTAACAGATTTTGAGAATGTTATTTGTGATTAGGTTTGTAGATTAGTTTCCTTTTTGTTGAATCACCACAATTAAGTTTTCCATTTTTGCATCATATTTAATCCTTTCCCTTTTCCAAGAAAGTTTTTAGTCCATAATAAGAAGATCATATAGGAAGTCGGCCTAGAATCTAGAGGTTCAATCTCATTACAGGTCACCCATAACTTGAGTTTGATCACATGTTACATAGGATTGCAAAGCTTCTCAGCCTTGTATGTGGGTGTAGATCCTGTTGATAATAGTTTTTGGCATGCCCGATGGGACTCTAAAACACTTTTCAAAGTAAGAGTTCAACAGTTTCAAGCTGTTATTCTAGTATATACAACAGTACTTCGGCCTTTCAGAGGTTAAAGTTTCATATACCTAGTGACTTCATTCTCAATTTTGAGCAGATCTAGTGTGAATAGATTATGAGAAATGTTCAAACAAGAATAATTTCTTCTTTGTTTGAATACTTGCACCTATCTTCACCAAAGAGAAGAGGAAGGACAACTAAGAGGACACCTAGTGAGCCTTCGAGGAACAAATCATTTTCTCTTGGTTTTAGAATAGCATCATTCGTATCTTCACCAAGAAGTAGAAGCGGACCATCAACAAGGCAGCTAGGTTCACATTCAACTTCACAAAGTTTCAAAATATCGGTACCACCTTCAAGAAGATCACCGAATTCTGCTACACTTTCAGTTCCAATGGTTTTGGTATGTCATTTACCAATTTTGCAAGCCATGAATATCAGAGTACCAATAGCTTTGATGGCTAGAGCACATGCTTTCATATCTTTCAATCAAGGAAATCCACTAAATCTATAGTACCATGATGACATACCAATGGCTTCCTTGAATAGTTTTCTCATTTTCACTGGTGAAGAGCAAACCATGCCAATAGAGCACATAAAATATGTAGCTTCTTTATGCATTGTTTATCACATCACACAAGAGAACGTGGGTATAAGGTTATTGGTGGCATCTCTGAAGGGTAAGGCTCTTCAGTGGCTTAGAATTTTGGCTATAAACTTAGTTGTGTCATGGGATGACTTGGGAGATAAGCTGAATAAGCAATTCAGACAAGTCTGACCATTTATCTCCAGTCAAACAATTGATGACTATTAAGAGAGCTTCACAAGAACAAATGGCATATTTTAACTTCGGGTTCCAGAGAACTTGGGACATAATCCTAGCCATGGTAAGACCCTTAGTAGATCATGCTTTTTTATATTATCTTAGAGAAATTAACAATGAAATTATGCTTTTGATCCAATCTATGGGAGGTGTAACTTTGCCAGCAGCTTATGACATAGACATTAGCACTGAAAATAATCTTATACAAGCTGGTAAGATTTCTCCCAAACCTCCTATGCCTATCTTCCTAGATATTTAGCCATCTATGCCTATTCACATCCCTACTATTGCTCCATTACCTGTTGTTCCAGCTTTTAGTTCCCAAACAGCTACTCAAAACTAAGTTGTTCTAGTCAATTCAGAATTACAAGAGCTTAAGAGTGCTCAACAGAAAATGGAAAATGATTTACAACAACAAATAAACAATTAGGAAGCTATGCAAAAAATATTGCATACTGTCAGTAACAATTTAGTAAGCCTTAAAAACCAGCAAGGCCAAAATTTTAGACCCTATCAACCCCCCTTTTAGGCAAATAGACTGCATATTAGGCTGACTACCAAGAACAGCGAAGAAATTTCAATCCTAGGCCTAATTAGCCTTTCAATCATAATGATGCCACCTCTTCTAAAGAGCTTGTACCTATCCAAAACAACTTGGCACAAGATTACATATGGTGTTGTCCATGTAATCAGCCTCATAATTAGGCTACTTGTCTGAATGGGGTGGTTATTCAGGCACTTATGGTGCAGAATAGTTTTGCTTCTTTTGAGAAAATATTAAAGGAGAGAAATGATCAAAAAGATGACCAAACATAGTAGAATGACCTTGATGTTACCATGATGAACTAGCAAGGAAATGAATTTTGTCATGTTTATCATGCAAAAGGGCATAACCAGTCTGCTACATCTATTGCAGCCAACACAAGATCAAAAAAGAGAGCCATTGATCTAAGGCAGAAAGTCGTTTCTAATGTACAATAGCCAGAAAAGGACAAACAACAAGTTGTTTAGTAGAAAGCTCAAATTCCTACAACCCAACAAGGGGAAGAATCTGAGTGCTTCATCTCTGAACGTTCAAATTCTACCAAGACAATAGACTGCAGTAGCTAAAGAATAGCAGAAGGCACAACCTCAGCCTCAAACAACACAAGCAAAGTACACTATTCCAAAATTAAAACATAAGGTTAGTAACCTGACTTTCAATATTGTTGATCATATAAAGAAAGCCACTATCAGGATGACCATGTTAAATGCTTTAGATCTTCTTGGGTAGAAAGAAAGCCTACAAGAGGCTTTAGCCAAAATCTTAGTTTCTGATGAACCTACGCAGGAGCAACCTAAGGTTCTAGCCAATATTTCAGAAGTTAAGAAAGAGAAATCCATTCATGAGGTAAAACCACCACCCTTCTATGTCACTTTGATTATAGGTAACCGCCTAGTCCAAAATTGTATGATTGATTCTGATGCAAGTAGTTCCATAATGCCAGAGTTTAGCAGATAAGTTAGGTCTAGTGTATGAGCCCCTTTCAAAAGGATTCTTACAACTAGATGGTGCAGCCATTCAGTCTGTAGGAATGATCAAGAATCTTCCTCTTACCATGCACACTTGCCCCAATTTCTTAGTTTTATAGGATATATATGTTATAGACTTGCCTCCATTCTTTGGCATGTTCCTATCCAAAGATTTCACTGCTAAGATAGGGGGATATTTATCTTCTGACTAGTCTCACATGTTTTTTAGAACCAGATATGGTACAAAGGTGACCATTAAGTTAGAAATCTTGGTTAAGGACCATATAGAGCCGTATGTACCTAGTGTAATAAATGCCAACCTTGTTTTCCATGGTCAAGAAGATCCATCCATGACCTTAGACTCTGGTACACTAATTGGACACATACCCGTCATGAACCTTGATCAATGGGCAGCTGAAGATCACGAGACTGATCCTTTCAATTGCATGGACAAGGTAGGGTTGGGTGTTTATATGATTCAAGAGCTTGATGTGATAGTTCCAAACTTGGTTAAAGAAGAAGTGCAACTTGATCAACAAGACAATCAACTTTGGAAACTATTTTTTGATGGTTCAAGGAGTAAGATGGGTGCTGGTGGAGGTGTGATGCTCATCTCACTTGAAGGAGATAGATATTATTTAGCATTCAGATTCACTTTCAGCTGCACGAACAATGTGGTTGAGTACGAAGCACTGATTCATGGCTTGGAATGTGCTAGAAAAATGGGTATTAAGTGTTTAGAGGCTTATGGTGACTTAGAATTGATTGCAAATTAGGTAAGAAATTAGAGTGTAACCAAGAATGATTTGCTAAAGTTATATAAGCACAAAACCTAGAACTTAATTGAAAATTGTAGTGCTTTTAATTTTCTATCAATTGCCAGAAATAAGAATAAGGAAGCAAATAGATTAGCTACCATAGGTTCATAGTATGATATACCTACTGATATACATAACATTGAGGTACAAAAATATGTCAAGGTGGTAGTAAGACCATTTGTACCTAATAATACTATTAGTTGGAAAATTTTTGACAACAATCAACAAATCATTAGTTTTCTGATCGAAGAAGCAGAATTTTCTTCTGCTAATCAACAAAAACTTGAATAGCAATATGAGGACCAGATTCTACAGTTGAAGACAAATAAACTGTCTAAGGGGCTAGTTACCCTTGAATCAATTTTCAACACTAACGATCAGGCAGGTTAGAAGAGACAAATCTAGCATTACAGTGAAGGATGAGCATTTTGAACTGATTGAAATATTTAAAGATAAGCTCCTAAAACTTGGAAAATCTATACCAAAGAAGAACAACATGCCTTCATCTTACTATGCCAAGAATTCAGTGGCATATTCTCTTGGGAGTATGGAGACCTCAAGGATTTTAACCTCGAGTTGGCTCAACATACAATTGAGTTTGAACCCAATGTGAAACTAGTTAGACAAAACCAGAAGCCCCTAAATCCTAAGCTAGAGCACTTGATGAAGACAAAGTTGAACAAATTGGTTGAAGGTGACATCATCTTTCTAATAAAGCACACCTCTTGGGTTTCCAACCTAGTGCATATAAGGAAGAAGAGTGGGGACATAAGGTCGTGTGTGGATTTATGTGATTTAAACAAAGTTTCACTCAAAGATCACTATCCATTGCCTTCAATGGAACAAATTCTGAAAGTTGTTTTAGGATCAGAGAGGCTCTCGTTGTTGGATGGTTATTCAAGGTATAACTAGATCTTGGTTAAAGAAGAAGACCAGTATAAGACAACCTTCACCACCAAGTGGGCTACTATGGCTTACAGAAAAATGCCATTTGGATTGTCAAATTGGGAGCAACCTTTCAGAGAGCAATGGATATGGCTCTCCAAGGTTTGATAAGCAGGTTTGTTCTTGTTTATTTAGATGATATCACTATTTTCTCACAAAATGCTAATGAACACTTTGATCATCTTACACATATTTTTGAAAGATGCAGAGAGTATGGAATTTCCTTGAATCCAAAAAAAATAATCTTTGTTGTTCACAAAGGTAAACTTCTGGGTTACATTATTTCTAAAGATGGCATTTCTATAGATCTAGAACGTATTGCAGCCATTCTGGCATTACCGCTTCCTAATCACAAGAAAGGTTTGTATATATTTCTAGGCAGATTTAACTTTGTTAGGAGATTTATTCCCAATGTTGTAGCATTTCTACAACCTCGCACAATGATGCTAAAGAACATGCAATTCAGTTGGATGAGAGAAGGAAAGAACAGTTTTGAGAAAATTAAAGAGGCACTTGCAGCAGCCCCTACTCTTATCAACCCAAATTTTAATAAGGATTTCATATTGTACGCATTTAGGGGAGTGGATACCATCTCTGCAATGCTTTGTCAACAAAATAATGAAGGTTTGGAGCAGCCTATAGCTTTCTTTAGTCAAATTTTACATGATTATGAAACCAGGTATTCATTTGTCAAAAAGCACGTGCTAGCTGTAGTTAGAAGCCTAAGGAAATTTAGGCACATGTTGTCAAACAATAAAATATAGTTGATGGTTGCTCATTCAACTATCAAATAATTTCTGCTCAGCAAAGATATTAATGAGAAGAGAGCAGATTGGATCATGAAGGTGATGGAATATGGCATCAAAATAAAGGTTACCAAGCTCGTTAGAGGCAAAGCTCTTTGTGAGCAGCTTGCTAGAAATTCAGAAAATTTTACAATAGTTGAACAGCAAGTTGAAACAACCTTAATTAATGAAGACGAATTTGTTGCTCTAGCCATTTCAGGAAACTAGATACAACAAATGATTCATTATTTGCATACAGGTTGTTAGAACTGTAAAATTTTGAAATTTTCACAGTCAATTACATTCATGAATTTTCAAAATGAGTCCTCATTATAAGCATAAAACTCCTTCCTCATGTTGCTTTGCTTATATTCTATCATGTGATCCATTTGAAATCCATCTAGTCTTTGGTATTTCATTATATTATCCATATGGGCATGACAGAGTGAATGTCTCCCCGACCCATGTATTTTTCACTAATTCTTGTTGCAGGCTATCGGCAGGACATATCTTTTGTTTCAGTGACAAAAAAGACTCATATCGGCATAAGAAACATTTTCGGGTGAAGGTCATAGCAAAATATGAAAGTCTTGTCGAAAGGCTTATGAGAAACTCTATCGGCAAAGGATTGAAGCATCGATATAATGTCACAGTGAGATGGTTTGTGTCTTGCCAACTGGTAAATGAGGGTGCCTATCGATGTAAAGTTTTGCATCAGTGTAATGTTATGGTGAAGTCTGTATCATCTTACCGATTGGCTCACATTGTTTCTTTCAGCCAAACCAAGGTGATGTTGGGGAATGTCTTACCGAGTTCTATTTGTCTTACAGACTAGGTGAGTAAGGGTTTTTTCAGTCAAACAAAATGGTATCGATATATGGTCATGGAAAGATTTTGTGGCCTCACCAAACAACATGCGGGGCTCATTATATCAACATAAAATTTGTCATGTCTCGCTGAATGACATATGGTTTTTGTTTCAGCCAAGTTAAAGGTTTTCGGCAGAATGTCTTGGTGAGTGTTTTCGGTCTTGCCGACAAAGTTGAATGTGTGGCTTTCGGTGGGAGTTTGCTTGTGTCTCAGCGACTCAGGGTGGATGAAGGAGTATCTCGGGGAAACACAAAACTATCTACATAACATCTCCCTGACTTTGAAAGTCACAGCGAAGCGGGTGAAATGAAGATTGCATCAGCAAGAGTACAAATTTGTCTCGATGATCCAAGGCAAATGAAGACTTTCGGTGAAACAGGATGAAGTCTACAAGAGGTCTCCCTGACATTTGTAGGTTACGGAAAAGAGCATAAAGACAAATGGTTTCGGTCGGTGTGAGAACATTAATGTCTCAACGACTAGAGAATGCATTGAAGGGTGCATATCGGTGTCGGTGAGAAAATCTGAGTGTCTTGGCGAAGAAGATAATAAAAGAAATTTTGCTTTCAGTGAGAGATTGGCTATGTCTGGGCGACTCAGAATGCATAGGTCTTTCCGGTATAACAAAGTGATGTCTACAAAAGGTCCCCCCAAAGATTGAGGGTTATAGCAACATGTATGAGACATATGGGCTTGTCGGCGAGAAAAACTTCAAGTCATAGCGATTCAAGGATGGTTGAAAGCTTTTGGTATATCATAGGCACTCTATATGACCTCTTCCCGATGCTGTGTTGTCTTGGCGAAAGTAAGTTGGGAATGGTTTTCGGCATGAAAATTGCTTTGTCTTGGCGATGGTGAATTGAACAAAACATAACTACTCGGTGTGACCTATTTGTTTTGATGTGTGGTCTTGGTGAGGTGCCTAGGGTCTCGCTGAATGAAATATAGAGGTCATCTCATCGGCAGGAAAAATTATGTGTCATGGTGACATACAAAGTGAACAAGGGGTTTTCAATATGGTGTCTTCATGAATTGGATGTGTTACGGCGAGGCACAGAAGACCACAGGGATGATCAGTGATATTGCTTCCTTCGGCATACCTCCGGGTGTGTTACAGCAAATGATTAATGAAGTCTTATGCACTGTGGTCGACATGAAAAGCCCAAATATAAACGGTTGCTTTCCGACATTAAAATGCAAAGCGATGCATCTATTCAGATACCGATGTATAAATAATCATTCTCAATTGTAAATGAGGGGGATCAGAATCACAATACAGTAGGATAGAATAGATACAATTTAGAGGAACACAATGTTCCACAGATCTGAGACTTTGGTGTATGTTTTGAAATCATGGAGATCTCAATGAGAATTATCTAATTTGTTGATGTATTTTTGGTGCTAATTGTTTTGTTGTGCCTATTGAAAGAGTTATTTAAGTTGTCTCTAAAATTGATATTGTTTGTTTATTTAAATAAACATAACAAGTTTATGTTAGGTTTATCAGTACACATTTGTTGTATGTGTTTGATTGGTTGATAGGTTATTTCAAGGAAGGATTAAATCCTTTCAATTAATCACAGTAATCAGGGAATTCATTTAGATCAGTAAGAAGAACTTAATAATCACAGTCTTGCATGTTTATACCAGTTATAAATAAAAAAATATGCCAAACAATTTGAATATCCTCCAGAAAGAAGTCACTCATTTAAGATTTCATTTGACTCCGTATACCATATAAGGCACTGGTCTCACCATTTACATTATTCAGTCTCATTCATATTTTTTACATTTGCATATCAAGATTTAGTCTTCATTTTAGTATACATTTTGTACCAAGTTTGATCCATTTTGTCCACTTCCATATGCCATTGTGGATAAATTTTTGCAGGAAAGAAGATCATATGTTAAGTTTGCTTCATTTGTTATAGGTACACCCGCCTAGGTCTAGCAACACCTGAAGAGTAGAAGGATTAATTATTTCAAACCTTGTTTTGTTACCCTAAAATGTTGTGAAAGCTCGACAACCTTTCATGGTTCAAACCTTCGTTTTTGAGAGATAACAAATTGGCAACTCTACTGGGGAGTAACAAAGAATCTATGCCTTAATCATAGAGTCAGAAATCCTATATATAGACTCTGCTGGGAATAACAAGTGACAATATTTTTCTCACTTTCAAGAAAGTGAGTGGCGACTCTAATAAAACATTGCAATATGAATGGAAGAAGATCTCAATTCAAGGGAGGTCATACTGGAGCCCTTGATGGAAGTAGTAAATGGACATACAAAGATGATAAGGCTGACAAGGGTAAAGGGAAAAGTGAGGACATGTGCATGAAAAACAAAGACAAATCATCAATGCCTCATGGTGAAACATATAACTGTTATGATACATGGAAAGATGATTCAAATCCAGAACCTCATGTCCCAGAAGATCAAAGAAATCCTTTTTACAACCCTCAGAAACAAGTCGAGTTTCAAGCTAGAAAACAGGTCAAGCTTGAAGCTATGCATGGCAATCAAGATGAACATGTTGATCATGAATCTCCTCAAGAGAATTATGAATCATTAAGTTTTGAGGAAGTTAGGGCACATTATGAATCTCAAAGAAAGGAAAGGGAAGAGCAAGAGAAAGCCCAGATGATACAAGCAATGAGAGAATTCAAACTGCAAAAAACTCAAAATATTGCTCGGACTGCTGATTGCCCTCTGAAGTATGTGCCACCTCATAAACAGGGTAATCATGGTGCGGGGTACTTTGATCCATTAAGGTTTCCCCACCATCAGATAGGGAATCAATACAGACAACCAAATCACCCTCATCATATTCCTACACAACATACAAATATACATCCGCCTCCTGGTCAGCATCATGTGCCACAGTAAAATATACAGTACAATAACCCTATGTACCAATATTAGTACCCACCTAATCCTCCTCCTCATCAGTATAAAAAAATGATTAGACAATTTGATCCAGTAGGGTTTCAATTGTACCCTTATCCCATGGACCACAGTTGGAGAGGTTTAGTACCCAATTTTACAGGAAGTAATGCAATCACAGCCGAAGATCATTTGAGGAGTTTTAATTCCTTCATTCAAGATTTGGACGTACCTTATGAAGACTTACACATGAGATTATTCATGATGTCTCTTATTGAAGAAGCTAGGGATTGGTTCAACAGCCTAGCAACAACCTCTATTGATTCTCTCCAGATATTTTAAGACCAATTCCTTGAGAAATTTGGGAATCTAAGTGCACCGGATGCTGCTCTCCATGAGCTAATGTGAATCCAGAAAGGTTAGAATGACTCAATATTTGATTTCAATAGAAGATTCAATAAACTTCAGAACAAAATACCTTCTGGATCAAAACTGCCAGACCCGATAGCACTAAGTGTTTGTCTGAATGCCTTTGATCCTAAAACTGGGTATGAATTGAGAAATAGGTTCCCAAGGGACTTGGCTGAAGCACAAAAAATAGCATTAACAATTGAGAACAACAGAAAGGCTATTGGGATAATGAATAAAAGAGACAACCCAAGAGCTCCTCCTCAAAATAATAATTATCAATATAGGTAGGAGAACACATACATGAATGAAAGGCCTAGGCTACATGACATCCTTATAACACAAACTGGAAAGATGGAAAACCTATAACAGATAGGCCTAGAAACAAGGAGACTCCTGATCCATTGAGAAAGAAGGGAACGCATATGGCAAATAATAATTATTTTTGTGGAGTTTGTGATAAGCCTCACTCCCCTGATTATTGTGTTGTAGCCCAGAGGATGCAAGAGGAAGGAGTGCTAATGGGAGATGATGGAGAAGATCACACGATCTATTTAACTTCAAATTATTTTAACCATGCTAAGGAGAGGTATTCATCTTCAGAGGAGGGAGGGTATGAGTATGATGTTTCAAAATAGAGGTACAATGTTCATATGGCTGAGCAGCAGGTTTTTTCTGATTCTGAGGATGATTGTGTAGAGCTACAACCTGTTAAATTTCCCACTCAATGTAATATGAGAAGACTTATCGAGGAAGAGATAGAAAGATTAACTGTTGTTGTAGTAGAAGAAGCAAAGAGTAAGTACTAGTTGAGGAATAGGACAGTAAATGAGAAAGAGGGTGTCCCCAGGGGTATCTTTATGAAAGATCAAAAGGTTGCACAAGGAATTTCAAAGAAAACTGAAAACAAACAGCATGATAAAAGTGAACAGAAATCTGCTCAAAAGGAGGAAGCAAAGAAGTTGTACAAAGAAGTGCCAAATCCTGATCAATCAAACAAAAGAGAACAAAGAAGAGAACAAAGAAGAAATATTAGAACAAAAGAAAGTGGCCAAAATAGAGGGACCATCCTTTGATTTCACTTAGGCCTTATCTCAGGTAAAGATGTCTGTCCCATTACTTGAGATTATGAAGATTAAGGAATACAAAGATAGTGTTGTCCAATTAATAACAAAAGAAAATGAAATTCTTGTGAATTCTGAGGGCAAGGTAGTTACTAAAGCAAGTGGTAAACAAGAGAAAGTAAATATCCCAGAATTCTGCTTAAGTAATGTGTTATCAATCCCCCCATAGGTTGATCCTTTTTTCACTACCTTACTGATAAATAATAAGTTGTTGAGAAACTGCATGATAGATTCTAGTGCAACCATGAATATTATGCCAGTAGGAGTGATGAAACAATTAGGCATGTGGGTGGACACATATGAAGGGAAATGTTATGCAATGGATAATCGACCTATTCCTATGGTGGGTATCATAAGAGATGTTGAAGTCAAGCTGGCTGCTTATCCTCAAGTGGCTTACAATATTGATATAACAGTAATAGACACCCCTCCTCAATTTGGAATGCTCTTATCAAGACAATGGACAACAACTGTTGGCGGAAATGTCCAGTTTGATCTATCTTATGCAACAATTCTGGTGAATGGCCAAGAAGTGAAGTTGTATAGAGAGCCAAGAATGAATCATCTTGTTGATTATGTACCACAAGATCAGATCAACTATTTTTGTGGTGTTGATCTTGGAGGTTTCAAAGTAGAACCAGCCCAACCAGAGTTGGTCAATACTGACCCAATTGAGAAATATGCTGCACAAGATTGCAACGGTGTGTGGAGGATGTACTTTGATGGAGCCTGCAGCCAAGAAGGTAATGGGGCAGGGATAGTATTTGTTTCACCAGAAGGTAATATGAAGCTTTATTCAGTCCTGTTAAGTATTCATTCCTGTTAGGATTTGAATGTACAAACAATGTGACGGAATATGAAGCTTTATTAACAGGACTAAATATAGCTGTGAAATATAAAATTAAGTTGTTGATTGTTCTTGGAGATTCAGAGTTGGTTGTTTCATAGATCAGGTCCAAGTATGCAGTAAAACATAAAATATTGAAGCATTATAGAAATGTTGTATGGGATACAATTGAGTTGTTTGATGCCTTCTCAATTGAATGGGTAGATAGATCAAAGAACATAATGGCTGATTTTCTAGCAAATGTAGCATTGAAAAAAGATGATATTACATTGGATGGGGTCTCACAAATTGAATTTAAGACAAGGCCTACTATGCCTGATAACATATATAGTTGGAATTTTTTTAATGATGATACTAACCTTTTAAAATTTCTCCACTATATTAATCAGTATGAAGCCCAAGAAATCAACTTCAATGCCTTTGTTGAAGAAGTGGATGGGAAAAAAATAGTATTTGGGAAAGAGATCTTGCAGCTTAAAACAAATAAGCTTCCCAAAGGATTAGTGGCACTTGAAAGGGTGTACGATGGAGGTGATCGGTCCCTTATGAAGTAGACACAGCCAAAAGAGAAGATATCAAAGAAATTAACTTGGGAACTAAGATGGCACCAAAAAAGGTGTACATTGGGAAAAAGATAAACCCTACAATCAGAAGAATGTTGATAGAATTATTAAGAAAATATAAACATGTGTTTGCTTGGTCTTATGAGGATCTAAAAGCATATAGGGAGGACTTATTTCAGCATGAGATACCATTGAAGCTAGATGCTAAACCTTTTAGACAAAAGCAGAGACCTATAAATCCAACTCTAGAGCCTAAGATGCAAGAAGAATTGCCAAGCTCAGAGATGGTGGAATCATTAAGTTGATCAGGCATTCAACATGGGTTTCAAACTTGGTCCCTGTGAGAAAGAAGAATGGAGACATAAGGTTATGTGTAGATTTTAGAAATCTGAACATAGCATCCCTCAAAGACAATTATCCTCTGCCTAACATGGAGGCTATATTGCATAAGGTGACTAGTTGTGAATTGTTGTCTATGATGGACAGATTTTCAGGATATAACCAAGTTAAGGTCAGAGAATCTGAGCAGTACAAGACAACATTTACAACCCCTTGGGGAACTTATGTTTACTTAAGAATTCCATTTGGTCTCACCAATGCAAGAGCAACTTTCCAGAGAGCTATGGATGTGGCGTTTGCAAACTTGATCAATGCTATCATGGTGGTGTCTCAGGATGACTTCACTGCCTATTCAAAGAATGTTGAAGATCATGTTCAACATTTGGAAAAGGTATTTATAAAAGCCCTAGAGTATGGTATTAGCTTAAACCCTAAGAAATGTCATTTTGCAGTTACAGAGGGTAAGCTTTAGGGCATATTGTTTCAAAGGAAGGGATTAAAATAGATCCTGAAAGGGTTGAGGCCATTGATAAAATTCCTGTCCCTAAAACTATTAATGCCATACAGTCATTCTTTGGGCAGATCAATTTTGTTAGAAGGTTTGTTTCTAACTTTGCTGAGATAATTAAACCCATAGCAAAAATGTTGAGAAAGGGGAAGAAGGTAGAATGGATTGCAGAAGCTTTGGAAGCTTTTATATCCATCAAAAGGGCCATCAAGGAGGCTCCTGTCCTTAAATCTCCTGACTTTTCAAAACCTTTTCAGATATTTTCTTTCGCTTCTATGCATACTGTTGCTGCTGTCATGTTGCAGAAGAATGAGGATGGTCATGAACAACCTGTGTCTTTTTTCAGTAAATCTTTGCAAGGGTCAGAATTAAAATATGGCATAATGGGGAAACAAGCATTTGCATTGGTAAAGGCCGTAAAAGCTTTCAGTCCATATCTGGTGGGAGCAAAAGTGGTTGCATATGTCCCTCATGCAGCTGTCAAAGACATTTTGACACAATCTGAAGTAACAGGAAAAAGATGCAGGTGGATTAATAAAATCCAAGAATTTGACATGGAAATACAAATTACTAAGCTAGTAAGAGGTCAAGGCTTGGCTAGATTGATGGTAGAAGCGAACATTGAAGCAAATCAGATTTGCAATGTGGAAGGAGAGACTATAGTTGCAAGAATTGAGCATACTCCATGGTATACAGATATCATGCATTATTTAAAATATATGAAGTGTCCAGAGGAAATGAATGATAGCCAAAAGAGAACTCTTAAGCTGCAGGAATCTAAGTATTTTCTTATGGATGGAGATCTGTTTTGGAAGAACATGGATGGTATACTATTGTTCTGTCTGGATGAATCAAAAGCTAAGCATGTCTTGAGTGAAATGCATGAAGGAGTTTGTGGAGGAAATTATTCAACAAAGACAACTATGCATAAGATAATCAAGGTAGGCTATTACTGGCCAAAAGTTCTTAATGACTCTTTTGCATATGTTAGAAAATGTGAAGCCTACCAAAAATTCTCTAGAAAATTGAAATATTAGGGAGCTCTACCACTTCGGCCCTTACAAGTTGACACCCCTTTCCATCAATGGGGAATTGATTTCGTTGGAGAAATACAAGAAAAATCAAGTGGTGGACATAGGTGGATACTAGTGGCCACTGATTATTTTACAAAATGGGTAGAGGCAATCCTAACTAAATAGGCTACAAGTAAAGTGGTGACAAGTTTTCTGTTGGACAACATCATTACTAGATTTGGAACACCAATAAGATTAATCACTGATAATGGGATGTGTTTCAGATCAAATGTTTTCAGAACTTTCTGCAGCACATATGGTATCACTATCTCTTATGCAGCCCCTTATCATCCATAGGCTAATGGACAGGAAGAATCCAGTAATAATAGTCTTCTAAATATTATAAGGAGAATGTTGGGTCAGAACAAAAAAGCTTGGGATTCGAAATTAAAAATGGTTGTCTAGGCTGATAGGATTACAATAAAAAAGGCAATTGGGAAGTCCCCATTTGAATTGGTGTATGGAACACAGGCCAAAATGCCTTTGCAGAATTTGTTACCAGTCTACAAGTTTATCCTGCAAGAAGATTTGGATATTTCTGAATCTATGGAGGAAAGAATGGAGCAACTAGTAGAACTTGATGAAATAAGGAGAGTTGCCCAAAATCAGAATATTAAGTTACAGAAACAGGTGAAATATCTATTTGACAAGAAGGCAAAGGACAGAAAATTTGCAAAAAGTGATTTGGTATTGATGTGGAATGCAAGGTGCCAGGAGAAAGGAAAACATGGAAATTTTGAAGCCTTGTGGCTGGGGCCTTTTGTGGTGATTGGAAAGAAAGGAGAGGATTCATATTATTTGCAGAATATGGCTGGTGAAGAGCAGGAATTGCCTATACATGGGCAATTTTTGAAGCATTTTTTCTCTTGAGTAACACAGAGGATTTAGGGTTGCCAATGCATGGACAATCCTTAACAATCCTCTTAAAATATTATCTTCCATGAACAATAGTATAGGAAATAAAAGGAGCAGGACTTGCCAGTACATGGACAATACTGATTTTCCTTCTTTCAAAATAATTTTTCCATGTACAGTAGTGTAGGGTCATGATTCAAATCCCTTTCATTCCATCCTGCTCACATAGTCTATCGCCTCATGTTTGATCTGCTCGCCCAGAAATCTAGATCCTTGCAATGATCTTACTCTCATTCATCCCTAGATGAAGCCACTGTTAGAACTGTAAAATTTTGAAATTTTCACAGTCAATTGCATTCATGAATTTTCAAAATGAGTCCTCATTATAAGCATAAAACCCCTTCCTCATGTTGCTTTGCTTATATTCTATCATGTGATCCGTTTGAAATCCATCTAGTCTTTGGTCTTTCATTATATTATCCATATCAGCATGACAGAGTGAATGTCTCCCCAACCCCTTGTATTTTTCACTGATTCTTGTTGCAGGCTATTGGCAGGACATATCTTTTGTTTCGATGACAGAAAAGACTCATATCGGCATAAGAAACATTTTTGGGTGAATGTCATAGTGAAATATGAATGTCTTGTTGAAAGGCATATGAGAAACTCTATCGGCAAAGGATTGAAGCATCGATATAATGTCACGGTGAGATGGTTTGTGTCTTGTCGACCAGTAAATGAGGGTGCCTGTTGGTGTAAAGTTTTGCATCGGTGTAATGTTATGGCGAAGTCTGTATCGTCTTACCGATTGGCTCGCATTGTTTCTTTTCGGCCAAACCAAGGTGATGTCGGGGAATGTCTTACCAAGTTCTATTTGTCTTACCGACTAGGTGAGCTAGGGTTGTTTCGGTCAGACAAAATGGTATCGATATATGGTCATGGAAAACTTTTGTGGTCTCACCGAACAACATGTGGGGGTCATTCTGTCGGCATAAAATTTGTGATGTCTTGCCGAACGACATGGTTTTTGTTTCGGCCAAGTTAAAGGTTTTCGGCAGAATGTCTTGGCAAGTTTTTTCGGTCTTGCCAACAAAGTTGAATGTGTGGCTTTCAGTGGGAGTTTGCTCATGTCTCGGTGACTCAGGGTGGATGAAGGAGTATCTCAAGGAAACAAAAAACTATCTACATAACATCTCCCCGACCTTGAAAGTCACAGCGAAGCGAGTGAAATGAAGATTGCATCGGCAAGAGTACAAATTTGTCTCGACGACCCAAGGTAAATGAAGACTTTCGATGAAACAGGATGAAGCCTGCGAGAGGTCTCCCCGACATTTGTAGGTTATGGTGAAGAGGATAAAGACAAAGGGTTTTGGTCGGTGTGACAACATTAATGTCTCAGTGACCAGAGAATGCATTGAAGGGTGCATATCAGTGTCGGTGAGAAAATATGAGTGTCTTGGCGAAGAAGAAGATAATAAAAGAAATTTCGCTTTCGGTGAGAGATTGGCTATGTCTGGGCAACTCATAATGCATAGGTCTTTTCGGTATAACAAAGTGATGTCTACAAAAGTTCCCCCGAAGATTGAAGGTTATAGCGACATGTATGAGACATATGGGCTCGTCGGTGAGAAAAACTTCAAGTCACAGTGATTCAAGGATGGTTGAAAGCTTTTGGTATATCATAGGCACTCTATATGACCTCTTCCTGATACTATGTTGTCTTGGAAAAAGCGAGTGGGGAATGGTTTTTGGCATGAAAATTGCTTTGTCTTGGTGATGGTGAATTGAACAAAACATAACTGCTTGGTGTGACCTATTTGTTTTGATGTGTGGTCTTGGCGAGGTGCCTGGGGTCTCGCCGAATGAAATGCAGAGGTGATCTCGTCGGCAAGAAAAATTATGTGTCATGGTGACATACAAAGTGAACAAGGGGTTTTCGATATGGTGTCTTCATGACTTGGATGTGTTACGGCGAGGCACAGAAGACCACAAGGATGATCAGCGATATTGTTTCCTTTGGCATACCTTCGGGTGTGTTACAGCGAATGATTAATGAATTCTTATGCACTGTGGTCGACATGAAAAGCCCAAATATAAACGGTTGCTTGCTGACATTGGAATGCGAAGCAATGCGTCTATTCAGATACTGATGTATAAATAATCATTCTCAATTGTAAATGAGGGGGATCGGAATCAAAATACAGTAGGATAGAATAGATACAGTTCAGAGGAACACAATGTTCCACAAATCTAAGACTCTGGTGTATGTTTTGAAATCATGGAGATATCAATGAGAATTATCTGATTTGCTGATGTATTTATGGTGCTAATTGTTTTGTTGTGCCTATTGAAAGAGTTATTTAAGTTGTCTCTAAAATTGATATTATCTAGTTATTTAAATAAACATAACAAGTTTATGTTAGGTTTATCAGTACACATTTGTTGTATGTGTGTGATTGGTTGACAGGTTCTTTCAAGGAAGGATTAAATCCTTTCAATTAATCACAGTAATCAGGGAATTCATTTAGATCAGTAAGAAGAACTCAATAATCACAGTCTTGCATGTTTATACCAGTTATAAATAAAAAATATGCCAAACAATTTGAATATCCTCCAGAAAGAAGTCACTCATTTAAGATTTCATTTGACTCCGTATACCATATAAGGCACTGGTCTCACCATTTACATTATTCAGTCTCATTCATATTTTTTACATTTGCATATCAGGATTTAGTCTTCATTTTAGTATACATTTTGTACCAAGTTTGATCCATTTTGTCCACTTCCATATGCCATTGTGGATAAATTACTACAGGAAAGAAGATCATAGGTTTAGTTTGCTTCATCTGTTATAGGTACACCTGCCTAGGTCTAGCAGCACCTGAAGAGTAGAAGGATTAATTATTTCAAACCTTGTTCTGTTACCCTAAAACATTGTGAAAGCTTGGTAACCTTTCATGGTTCAAACATGCATTTTTGAGAGCTAACATAGGTGATTGTCCTGAACATTTAGACAGGTCAAAATGCAAATATTTCAGACTTTAGGAAATCCCTTATGCAGTGATTGATGGTATCTTGTACAAAAAATATTATAATGGTGTCTTTCTTAGTTGTGTGGAGCTAGAACAGATTCAGAAAGTTCTGGAAGAATTTCATGATGGGCCAACTGGAGGCCACTTTGCACTAAGAACAATGACCCTGGAGATAATGAGACCCAATTACTACTGGCCTGATTTGTTTAAGGATGCCCACACCCATGTCAGAAAGTGTGACAAATTTGCAATGTTCACTGTAAATTAGAAGCTTGTAGCCCTTCCATTTCATCTAATTCAAGTAGAGCAACCTTTTAGAAAATGGGGATTGGATTTCATAGGTCCAATCAATCCACCCTTAAGTGTTGGGAACAAATATATTTTTACTACCATAGACTACTTCAGAAAGTGGACTAAAGTAGTTGCCTTAAAAGATAAAAATGAAACACTTGTTCTGAACTTTTATCAAGATTTGGTTTCTATATTTGGTACACTAGATTCAATAATCCCTAATAATGATTTGGCATTTATAGGATTAAGAGTTTTAGATTGGTTATTGAAGAACAATATTTATTTGAACACTTATTCAAACTATTTCCCACAGGGTAATGGATAGGAAAAGTCTACTAACAAGAACTTGATAAAGATTATTAAAAAAAAATCAGGATAATTAGAGGACTTGGCATGAGAAGCTAAAGCTAGCCCTTTTTGCTAATAGAGTTACACCAAAACAATAAACAAGTTTTTCACCTTATGTTTTGGTTTATGGAAAAGAGGCCAAATTGCCTATTTCCATAGAGTTACCAACTTTGGAATACATAAAAGAGCTTGAATTTCTTGAGGAGTAGCCAATGCAAATCATGCTTGCTCAATTGATGGAGTTGGAGGAAACCAGAAAAGAAGCTTCAAATCCACCATGCAGATGAAGAAGACTTTTGACAGAAAAGTAGTAGCAAGAATTTTCAGTGAAGGTGATTTGGTATTCATGTGGAATGAGTTAAAGAGAATACCTAGAAAACATACCAAATTTTATGCCATGTGGGATGGTCCATACATCATTACAAAGAAGAAAGAGCACAATGCATTTCAAATTTCAAAGTTGGATGCTGAAATACTTCCAATCCCAGTGAATGGGATTCACTTGAAACAGTGCTATTAAGGATCGAATTTGTAGTTGTATATAGTAGATTAGGAGTCTTATTTCAGTTTTTCTTTCCATAAGTGCTCATAGCACACTGCTTTTTTAGTTCAGTTTTGTTTCCAATAAGTGTTGATTTAGCATAGTTTTCTGACTCGTTCTTAAATAGAGTCATGTTTAGATTCTTTCAGTTTTGTTTTGCTGCTGAATTATAGAAGTTTTTAGAGACAAGGAATCCGAATCTAACTCCATGCCCAATGGATAAGTTACAAGGCCACTGAACTTAATTTTTTAGTAGGCAAACACTCTGCAGAGGTCACCAAATTGTTACCTATGTTTAGCTACAGCTCAAATCAGGTAGAGTTGAATCGCATTCATCACAAGAAGGTACAATCTTTTTCTGCTTAAGTATTCATTGTGTTCCAGAATCTTATTACTTTTGAATTTCAAGTGTTATTATTCAAATTTTTGTAACAAAGGAACTCATAAGTTGGCATAGTAATGTTGTTTTTATTCATATTTGTAAAACTTGAAGCCCCACACAAGTCGTGGGAATAGCTTAATTTTATTTTCATAATTAAATAATGAATACAAGGAAGAAATGTGCACAAAACAACTAAAGATAATATAGGTATAAGGGATAAGGTGATTCGTCATTTCCTAGAATGATGAATCGTTGTCACATTTGAAGTCTTCAATTGTCATGTCTCCAAGTTGTAGCAGTTTCGAGTTCCAAACTTATATCTACAAGATTGTAAAAAGGTGGTGTTAGAGCAATGAAGAATCAAATCCTTCCTCATGCCTACATTACAAACAGAGATGTAGTGATGGTATTGAGAATTCTACAAAGAGCGGGGTAAAAATAACATGAACAAAATGATAAAATGTAGAATTGGATACAATGATGGCTCAACTCTAAAGGAGACATTAATGCTATAGGTATATGATTTTATAGAGATGAAATATTATAGGAGATCAAATGAAACAAAAATCTTCAAACACTATAGAAGATGAGGAGTATATATCTGTTGTAAGTTTCATAAGAAGCATTTCCAAAGCAACATTCAAAGCAATATCCAAATATTATTTGTTCATATTTATTTAAAAGCTATAGGAGTATACAAATGAACTGAAAAACCCCATATTAGGGTTGTGAAAGCCAAATTTCAAAAGGAGAAACCCTTGGCATTTCTGGATTGTTATTTTTTCCTAGGGATGCTGATAAAGTTTTAGTGGGTTTTTTTATGATGAGGTGTCTCTAAAAAATCAGGATGCAACATGGGTTTTGTGCTTTTTCTTCATTCTTCTGTGTAAAAATCTTCAACCATGTTGGTCATTATCATTTCCAAACCTTATAAGAATTCAAAGAAAAAATTCCAAATATGAGTTATTTTATAATATAATGGTCATGGTCACACCAAAATGGTGGATCTTCATACTATAAGTCTCATGTGTATTCATGAAAATGACAGCAGAGAGGAGATTGCAAATACAAAGCAATAAGAGAGTGATACATATTGTTGTAGTAAAACATTTCCACATAGAAGAATGCAAGAACGAATGATCATTTTTTATTTTTTATTTATCATCATTTTTCCATAAATGATAGAAAGGCCGCAAATTTTTTCCCAAAATCCTTCAAATATGGCTTAGAAAACCAAGAAAATGGATTACCTACACAAAACGAAGACAAATGATGCCTAAAAACCAAGTGTAGAACCCTGTCAAAGCCCTCAAATCTGCCATTGAAGCAAAATCTGAACCCCAGGTCATCGGCCAAGCTTCCTCCCGAAGCTTCATTGTCAAAATGAAATGATATTTTGATATGCTTGATGTCTTGTATTCTATGGTTTCATACCCTAAATCGAAAAAATTCATGTGACTTTGGTCACATTTTAATTAAAACATATGCCTTTACTAATGCCAAAGCCGTGGGTTTCATCCCATTTTTTAGCCTTAGGTATTTTTGTAAATAATTGCTAAGTCCTCCATATGTGTGGAATGGGGTGCATGATGTGAGGGTAGAGGTTAGGTATTAGGGTAGGGTTTAAAATTTTTAGTAAATTTAAATGTTATATGTTTGCATAAACAATGTAAAGTTAGTTGATCATTTAATTAACTTAACTATTTATTAAATGTAAACATTAACTGAAGATTACCTCAATCACGTATGTTAAACAAGGAGTTAATGATGGAGTTGTTCAAGTCTGATGTGCAGAGGTGAGTTGATATAAACGAGGCAGTTTTTGCATGTTTTGGCCCACATTTTTAGGTATTTCTAGTTTAGTTCGAGTGACCCATGGGTCAACTATGAGTTGGCCTCGACTTTGACCCTGATTTCACTCATTTTTACATGAGGTTGGGCTCTTCTTTTCAGTTTTTTTTGCTTCTGCTCAGATTTCACTTTGGGTTTATCGATTTGGCACTCAAGGCTAACTTTCATTTTCACCTCCACACCTTTAAGAGGTTTTTTTGTATATAGTGAATGACTTAGTCATTTTTCTTCAATTCTTGTTTTCTAATTTTTCCTTCAGCAAGGAGACTTCATGTAACTCAGTTTTTATAGATTAATATATTCAGCAGGTTCTACAGGTTATCAGACATTGTTTTACTACAGAGTTTCCTTTGAATGTTTCATCAAAATAAGTGTTTCCCTTCTTAGTTTATGATGCCTTGTGTTTTACAGTGATTTGATGCAAGTTTAATGAGTTTTGTTTAGAAACCTTTAAATTTCTATTTCACTTATTAATACATGTGCATAAACGGTAGTTTGTTATAGGTTGTTAATTGTGCTTGTGAAATTCACTTTTCCTCTTAAATTGTGAAAACCATGTTATCCTTTGTGAGGGGAAGATTAAACAAAGCCTCTTAACAAATTATTTATGTGATTTAAGTGCTCAGATTAGGTTGTGTTAATAGATTTTGAGAATGTTAGTTGTGATTATTTCTACACATTAGTTTCCTTTTCGGTAAATCACCACAGTTTAGTTTTCCAGTTTTGGATCAGATTTAATCCTTTCCCTTTTCCAAGCAAGTTTTTAGTCCATAATAAGAATATCACATAGGAAGTTGGCCTAGAATTGGGAGGTTCAATCTCATTATAGGTCACCGACAACCTAAGTTTGATCCCGTGTTACATAGGATTGCAGAGCTTCTCAGCCTTGCATGCAGGTGTTAATAATAGGAACTTCTTCATCTTCTTAATTTTGTGGAACTTCTTCTTCCATTATTTCTTTTCCCCTCACATCTTGCTCAATGTTTTGTATCCTTGCATTAGTTTCATCCATGATTCCAAGAAGTCAATCCAACTTAGATTTGTCATTATCTGAACCTTGTCTAACTTCTTGACTCCCTCCAAGATTAGTTCTTGTCCTAGCCATTGTATTAAGTAATGTTATACCTGTAGGTTCATATTTAATTAGATCCTATCATGGTTTACTAAATGCATAGGAAAACATTTCAAAAGAGAAAATAATCACATAAAATTTCATTGGGTATTTCATACACAAATTTTTATAAAAACATAATCTTGTATTTATTCATAAGGATTTCAATATCCTTCCTTTTACATAGAATGATTATTTAAATAGTTAAGAGGAGAGTATCCATCATATTCACAATAAGATACATATCTCAGTAGGGTGTACCCCTCAGTCTTTGTCTCATCCCTCATTTGCTCATCTTTATCCCAAAAAGGATAGTAAGTGATAAGGAGCTCGTTTTGCTTGGAGAGACAGATGGTAAGTTGTGGAAATTGGCTTGAAATCTCATCCTTCTTTTCTCTTGACTAATTCGTGATAGAGCATCATTGATTGTATCAGTATCACTTAGCTAGATGGCATTGTCATAGTTGGTTCCATCAATAGTACGAACAAGGACTTCTTTTTCCTTCTTGGCCCATAGGTAGTACTCATTTTTTATCACTGAATTTCTTACAATTAACCTAAAACAAACCAATCTAGCACAAATTTTTTCCAAAAATTAGACATAAGGTAGGAAAGGATAAAATAGTGAGCACATAGGTTCTAGAGCTGAACCTGGTAGCTCTGATACCACATGTAACATGCCCATTGTTCTACATAGTAACTTTCCTATGTTTTAACCTCAAGTTAAAGTTTCAAGAATTTAACTATTATAGCAAAAAAAAAATCCTTTAATATAAAAGATAAAATGCACTTTTGAAATAAAAATATTTCCAAACTTTCCTCATTGTATTATATCAAAGTATTACAACTTTCCAATATATTGATAGTATAGTCAATAATTCATGATGACATTTCTCTTTTACAATCTTTCCATAGACATGGATACAAAATACACATACAAGGCTCCATAGAGCTAACTGGAAAAAGATGTACAAATGGTCTAGGTAATGCCCTTGCAAATTTTGGTCGCCAAATGATGAGGAGAAGCATCACTCAAGTGTTTTTCTACCAACCTTGGACTAACTATGGTCCCTCACACATCTATCTAACTAATAGATGGTCCTACCCTTTGACAAAGAGATTGGTTTGGTAACCTCATAATAACATGACCTTTTCTAAGCTTGGTGGTGTGTCCTAAATGTTTCTAGATCTATCATTCAATGGCTACAACCTACACATATCGCATTCCCTATCTAGTATATAAATTTGGAAACACAAAGAATTGGTAGTGTAAACAGTGGCAACTTACACTACTTTCGCTTAAGGATTGATCACTTGTGATTTTAGAGTGTATGTCATGTCACTGACCTTCTTAGCTCAATTTATATATGACCATTCATAACCTATGCATAGGCTATCCCCTTCACGGTATTATCCTAACCCTTGGAATAACCTATTACCTCTATGTTTAACTAGCACATCTATGAAGTAGCCATAGTAACTCTAAGAATCAACTAGTTTAAACATTAGCTATGTAAGCTAAATCCCTAATATAGTATTTATCCCCACTATATCAACCCATTCCTTAATATGGAATATGTACAAACACTTCAAGAAAAATAGATCTGTATACTAAATACAACGAGCTTCCTTTCACTTTCACAAAGAATAGAATAATCTTTCCCTAATAAGAAATGCAACTAACTTGTACAAACACTTCAAGAAAAATAGATCTATACACTAAATACAACAAACTTTCTTTCACTTTCACAAATAATAGAATAATCTTTCCCTAATAAGAAATGGAACTAACTTTCCAAACAAAACAAATAATGCCACACAATCTTTTCAAAAACATGAAACAAAGTATAAAAGAGTAGGAATCAACATGCCTATTTATGCAATGTTCCAATTAATTGATTTGATTCTCCAACACAACCTTCCCAAAATAGTCAGCAACTCCTAATTAACTCTCTCCCACTTTTCCAATGACTCCCTCGCAAAAATACTCTCTCATTTCTCTCACAACTCAAGTAATTAGAATATAATAACTCAGAAAATCATAGGAAGCATGCAGATATATGTCTAAATGATGTAGATAGCTCCTAAATTTATACACAAAAATCAACAACTAAAGGCTAGAAATAGGGAATTAGGAATGAAACTTCTCAACTCAAATGATTCGACTTCACAAGGTAAGGAAAAGGTGGCAGCTAAAATTGACACATAGTGAACACATACATAGCCATAGTGTATTCAAGTCACACTTCTCAAATGAACAAATAAGATAATCATAAAAGCAGGGCATTTTTCTTCTACAAGTTGACTTACATAGATAGTTGCACACTTGACCATTTCCACATATTTCAAATGCTTAACATTTTAGAAATTCATATTGAAAATTAGACTTCTAATCAATTCCTGAAAATCATTCTCAGTTGGTGCCACATTATGCCATTCACACCATATAACACAGGTCATTGTTTTCTATTTGACTTGGTCGACTTACTTCCTATACATGAGCATCTATGGTTGCTTTTATTTTCCTTAGTCTTGGTAGCAATATTTACACATTGAAAGCATTTGGATACCAAGTACTTTATATGGTGCTATTGTATTACTTTGCACTTTAAATATTTTAAGCATCATTTAAATATATATGTGTTGTTCACTTAGCGTTATTTCCATTGTTAATATGTTGCGTGCTATACTTAGCATAAGCTATGTTTAAAATGATATGTTCTATTGATAATTCAGTGCTATAGAAAACATTACTATATATATATACATAATTCACAAGTTAATAGAGTTGTATTATTCGATATATGAATACACATATGTATCGTTATATTTCATATATAATAATGTATATGTATACACACACACACACAAATATATATATATATACACGTATATATATATTTTAAATTAATATACTTGTATGGATGTTTCCATTGCATCGATACATTCACGTATGTTAATATATATATATATATATATATATATATATATATATATATATATATATACTTGTATACTATATATATCATACTTTTATATTTTAACACATATTAACATAATCATATTGATTGGCATATGTACATGGTATATATGTATGTGTGTGTGTGTGTGCTTACATATATGTCATCTTGTTTCATTGATATTCCCATGTATATGGGTAATCCATCCATGAGCATGCATAGATACATCTATCTGTGTATACTCATGTGCATAATTACTTGTGTATGAGTTTATCGTTGACACATACATATATACATACATATACATTTTATGTATATATATCCTATCGAATAAATAGAAGCACATAAAGAAGACTCACTCATCACAAAGAGACACAACATTGTAAACCCCTAAACAAGAACATTCACAAATAAACCACAAGAAAGACTAAAGGTAACTTACTATTTCCCAACTATTATCCCAACTTGACCAAACTAGAAGTGTGTGTGTGAAAGCTTAGTTTAGGAATTTATCAAAGGTTACCAGACCAAGTTCTCCCTAAGTGATACTTCCCCTCTCTTCAAGAGGCTTGATTAAATTATTGCATCCAACTTAATACATTACAATAGTAGTCAGTTGAAAACAATACATTCATTTGCATTAAATATTTCTCAATTAGAATCATTTCATAATATCAAATTGCATCAACATTTATTCTTCATATTTCCAAAACACAAAAAATGAATACACTCATTTTAAAAAATTTCACCCAACTAAGTAAAAGTAAATAAGTAGTAACATAGTGGGGTGTAACACTTTAGCATTTCAAAAAACCTTTGACAAATTTTAACTTGAGGATACGTCTCTACAAATTTAGAAAAAAATGGTTTTGAGTCATATCCAAAAAATGTTTGGATGTGGCTCACGGATTTGAATACCAATTCTCCTTCTTACAACATCTCTTTGATTGGGAGAGACCCTTGTGTTATTCTTCCAAAATTCTTCTATTAGAGATCTCAAGGCTTGAACAATTTCTTTATCTTTCCATGGTAGTCTACTTGATAATGCACATAACTCATTTTTATTTGGATCCTCCACTCTTTCACACCTTCTTTTGGCTCTCATTAGAGATGATCTACTTATTTTAAAAAATTTACTCGTCTTTGAAAGGATCATCTTATTCCTAGTTTGATTGCTTACCAATGTTGATGTCATCACACGTCGTGTGGCATTATTATCTTTCATGTGTGAGGTAGAACCCATGCTCATATATATGCACTCATTAGCTTATTTACAATGAATTTCTCACTTGATTCATCTGATATTCTTAGCCCAATAATATTCATGGTGGGCCTAAAATTGAGTTGCCTCATCATTTCAACAAATAGTTGACATCTTCTAGCCTCATCTAGTTTCTCAAAAAAATATACATATCTTCCTCGCATATCTTTGACATGTATATTTTGGAATCTTACCAACCATTGGTTTCAAAACATTAGCATCAATATCAATAAAATATTTAGGTTTTCTATACAAAACCCTAGGAGGAATTCTTAAAGGTAAAGTTGTGTCAACATTAGGAATATCAACAACATTGGGGATAGATGGCATACCTTCAATCAGAGATGAAATTGATGATGTACCCTAAAATTGACATGTAAATGATGTTGTACCTCCAAATTGATATGTGGTAAGTGGAGTCTCTTCAAGTAGATAAGTGGGAGTGTCTTCAAGTAGAGATGTGTTTTCTAATGTACTTTCAACACCACATGTTCTAGATGCTGTGTCTTCAGTTGGAGATATGATTGTTGATGTACTTTGAACATGACATATTGTAGATGGTGTGCCTTGAACTTCACTTATGGTTAATGATGTGCCCCCAAATTTGGGATTCATTTGTCTCCTTACATGGAGTTTTTGCATCCATTCCCTTTGTGATGCCAATTTGACATCTCCCTTAGATTGCATGGGAGTTTGTTCTTCTATGGGGTTCAATTTATTTTCTTCACAAATTTTCCTCATTACTTCTCCTTGTCATGCAATTTTGGCTTCATGTTCATCCAGTGTTAGAGGATTTGCACATTTCCTTAGCATGATGTTCAATGCTACATGTTCACAAACACAAAAAGAACAAAAGTAAGTAATTCTTACTAATACAAAAATATCAAAATCAAATTAAAAAAAACTGCAATTGATCTATGTGAGAAGGTGACAAGCACAAAACTTTAACTTTAAACAAAAAATATCTTTATAAACAATTGAATTGTATAAACATGACAAATATGACCTCATATAATTAAATTTCATCTAAAAACTTCAAATTTACACCAAGATAATTGTTGAATAGAAAATGGATAGTCACTTTAATTCATGAACATGATCATCATCCTTCTCAAACACACCTAAATGTAGAAGGAAGCAATAATACTCTTTCACCAAGGGTATATCCTTTTACTTTGTGGGTTTTCATCAAAATTATGCAAACATGTAGAGTTAAGATCAAAAAGGTATGTGCATTTCCCTTGGAGTTCATGACATTTGGTTGATTTAATGAGGGGTAAGGGATTTTAATTCATAAAAAAAAGTTGTTTTCTTTGAGTGTGATTGTAAAGAGTTGAAATGATTCTTTTGAAAACCTTCAGCAAATACCAAGTCTATAAATGCAAGTAATATAGGTATTTTGGAAGTATTTAAGAGAAAGAAGTAGCAAATTTATTCATAAACAATGAAAGGGAAGCATGTAATAATTTATTTAGAATAAGAGAAGGGACAACAACAAGTTTGAGAGGGTAGATTACATAGCCTTATGACTATAATATAGTCTAAGGGGCAACCTTTCCAAGAAGGGGTAGTTTTCAAACTAAGGGTAAATCAATGAAAGGAAAACATAAGAGGGTATGTACATTGATGAAAAGGCTTTGATACAATCAACAATGGAGGTAATATCAAGAAGACTATTCAATTATGGATTTCTCAATGAAGATAGACTATGGAGTAAGAAAAGCTTAGATAATGAGACACTTCAAACTACATAGGACAACCTCATTCATGAGAGTCAATCTTGAGGATATTCATAGCCGGAACATGAAAGTTTATTAAATAAACCATTTTCATCCTTGTAAAGTTTTTTTAACTTTCTTCTCTTTATGCCAGCCACAAATGGTCAAAACAACTCATTTGCATCTTTCAAAGGCTCATTTGTTTGATTTCCTACATTGAGGTAGCCATGTAAATATATTGGAAATCACCTATGATAAAAACCCATATGGTGCAATCTCCCATCATCTCTTTATATCTATTACAAGAAGCTAGACCTCTCTTGGGTTGACTATGAAATGAAAAAAATGACAAGATTTTAAAAACATATGCCTATATTTGATGGGTGTGATCATATATAAGGAGTTACTCATGTGAATACATTTTTAGATTTTATGGAAATATTTTATAGACTTGAAATTCAAGCTTTTTCTAAGTGAACTTAATCCAAGAACTCTTGAGAAAGTCTATCATGGATGGGAAAATCTAGTGGAAGAAATGAGGAAAGAAAACATAATAAATTATTTGTCCTCAAATGCAAATGTTGTTGGTAATGGATTGGCTATTATAAGTAGCAATAAGGTTGGCACAATATGTGTTAGTTAGTGGTGTAGATAATGGAGGAAAACACCCAATAATCAAAATTCAAAGTTATTCAAACAACTTTCTATCCTTCAAAACCCTAACATAATGAACAACTCACAATTCTTTCAATTTGCCTTGTAGCCATCCAAATAGAGAAATTTGAGCATATCTTCCTAAATACCTTTCAAAACCACAAAAAAATTATCATTTAAGACACCCATTATGGTTTACTTTAACTTATCAAATTTTTACAAGCACTTGTTTTGGATCATCATCCCTTAAAATAGACTGGTATGTTGGACAAAGCCAAAATTAGCCCTCTTTTTCAAAGCATCATCAACCCAAACATGATGCTAACTTAAATATCTATTGCAGGATCATTAATAGAATACAAAATCTCATAATCAATAACTTTTAGTCAACAAAACACTCTCTAATGCATCAAACACCAAAACCCTTGTTTTAGGCCAATCTAGGCTTACACCATGAGGGTTTAGTGAAACTCAATGTTCCTAAGCCTATTTCACTTTTACAACACCTATCACACATTCAAATATGTCTTCCTATGCTTCCTAAACTATCATCCACACTGTAACAATACTATTTCATCAAAAACCTACTTGAAAGCATCACTTTTCATCCAAAAACATGACAAAATGCAACTAGGGCATCACTCCAAACCCTTCAATCTACCTTCCCTACTCTTGGAACCTACACAAAAAAGAAAACCTACATCTATGGGAGCCATTCCACCAATTTTGAATAGGTTTGACTAGGTGGAATGGCCTAATTCTCCATTTTATACTCTCAAAACCCCAATTTCTAAGTTACAGACCTGCCTATAGAAAAATACCTCTAAAATGATTTAATATTTATGTAATTCAATCATACCAAAACCAAAAAAAAATTAACTCATGCCTCCATCATATTATATATCTTTTGGAACAATATTCTCCTATATGGGAAAGTACAATAACCTAGAACAACAAACTTGATAGGAAAACACATAAAACTAAGAGTTTTTTATTGATTTCTTCAACAAAACTTCAACCCAGACCTTACATCAAAAATATGAAGCATATTTAAACTTATCCCACCAAGAACTAACTCATCCAACTGACACAAACCAACTTTTGAACATCTTGACCATTGTTATTCTAACTTCTTACATTTTTTGCACTTTACATTATTACAATTTTGACAAATTTTGAGAATTTTGACACTTTTGCAAGATGAACCCAAAAATGACTCAAGTTACATAAAAAATTATCTATGATGACCTTATTGAATGATTAAAATACTCAAAGACCCTGCAACCTACCATAAGACCCTATTTTCAAAATTGATTATCATGGTGCCCCTGCACCAGTGACGCTTGTAATGTAAAGTATGAAAATGCATGGCATAATGAAGATTTTATGAAATTGGTGTTATCACTAAATATTGTGCCCTTGATAAGTTGTAGAAACTTAGCTTATTGGTGAAACATTGGATCTCTTCCAGGTTTGTGGGTCACCTATGATGAAAGAGAACCTCCAAAGAGGGTTGGTTCCCTTGGAACTATCACCTAAACTAAACTAAACTAATCATGCTTGCTAAGAAAAGAGAGAAGAATAACATTAAAATGAACCTAAACTCTAATACGGTGATACACCAAATGATTCTTTCAAACCTCTACTACTGTTTTGACACACAAATCTCTTAATTTTTCAATTTTTGCTTACAAAAATCAAAGGTTAACATGCTCATACATAAGTGTTTCATAGGAAAGCTAAAAAAATTGTAAGCTTTAAAATGAAAATCAAGTAATTTTCACAAATAAAGGGCTTTAACTTCAAATGGCACTACCGGAAATGAGACAATGTATTTAAAGTTTTAGAATAAAACACATAAAAACATATCAATCAACCATTGCACATAATGAAATAGTTGTTAAGAAGGAAAGTATACTGAATTTTATTGATAAAAGAGGTGCCTACCACAACTGGACATAAGTCTAATAATGAGCTACAATTGTTGTCCTAGCATGAAAGAACTTGAAAATATTACAATACATTGTTGAGAGAGAAAAGAACTAGTGAAAAAATTTCCTAAGGCCTTGCCTTTATGCTGCTCAACAACTTACATGAGAACAAGAACATGTGTTGAGGAAGTCTTCACTCCATCTTGTTGAGTCAACCTCCTTTAGTCATCCAAAATAGATATGCCCACTTTTCGGCCCCCAAAATTGCTTCAAAAGGTTGTTTGAGTGGTGAAAAATTCATGTCATGACCTTGTGTAGCATTAAAGTACCTCAAATAACTCCTATATTCTAGTAAATGCTTCCAAACTAGGTCAAAACTGCCCCCTATATCTTTTCCAAGTGTTACACAACTCAACAAACCAACCTAGATACTTGCCACTGCTCATAAATGCATGAAAGAGGTTATGAATTCTCATTCCTCCCAATTGCTAGAGCTTGCTAATAGGAAATGTGAGAGAAGATTTGAAACAATCAAAAGTATTCTATGAGGGTATGAAATATTCTTCTAAGTCCCAAAAAATTGAAATTTATTTCATGTCCTAAAGATTATTTATGCTCTTCTATCAGCTGCAATCCTATTTCATTACTGTCACCTTATCCTTTCACCTTTTGGCCTCCCTATAGAAAGAACTCTATCTTTTCTAAACAACACTACTTTATCACATGATTTATAATTTGAAATACCTATGTGGTTTCTCTCATCTGAGATATATTCTCCTTCAATGCTACCACATTAACTTTAGGGGAAAACACAATCTAGTGTCATAGTGTACTGTCATGTGTCACTTCCAATTTATGCTCCATGACACTATAAATTATTTGATAACAAGATCATATCATTCTCTTGGTGAACTATCTTCTATTCTTAAATCTACTACCACCATCATTCTTCACCATGAGTGACAAACTCAAAAAACATGGATTGTCTATTCATCCTCTTCTTTATCTGCAATATTGACTTCTACTTCATGGTTTGCTACCACAAGGTTGTCTTATACATAATTCAATGTTTTTCTCTTTGGATCTAAGCAATGCAAGTTGAATGAATTAATGATTGAACTACAGATGGCTTCATTGCACAATCTGGTTGCTTCTGATTGCTTTTCCCTTTTTGAAAAAAAATTATCCTTCCATGAGTCACATGGAAAGTATAACAAAATCCTAGCTCTTTACACTCAAAAATGAAGACAAAAACATGCCCCCTAATTTTTGTAGTGACTTCTAACTCACTCATGCATCATCATTGCTACCTAGGGGTTTCCATTACATGAAGAAAATTCATTTCTCAATTTTGTAATGCACAATTAACTAAAGAGTTTGTCCATAGCATCTACAGTGGTTTGTAGTAAATCTCTAAGCACTTGATTTCATTATCCTTAATTTTTTTCCTTGAGATTAGCATAAAAAAATTTGTTATTGTTAATCCCTAGACTATTTTAGCATCTCCTCAGCTTTCTTCAACCTCCATTAACAAAAAGAGTAACTAATGAAGGGATAACACCTTCCCTCATAAACACTTGAATGTACTTAAAAGCACTAGTACACAACAGTAATAGTATTAGTGGCAGTAGAGCACAATTATAGTAAGAGTAGCTTACTGTTATCACCAAAACCTCCACAATACTATATTCATAGTAGTAGGAACACCTTGTTTGACTTGTTATACATTCTTTTGGTTTCCTTCAAGCTCCATTACACTTTCATGCCTTTTTCTTGATCCAAGGCTGAAGGACTATGTTGACATCCACTAGTCTACCTTTCACTAAGATTTAAGTAGATATTACATGTGCCCATGCTATGGATAGTTCATCAACTCTTCTTTTTGTGATTTCTATCTTTTTTGCATACTAGGCCTATAAAATAGAGCTCAGCAAATTCATTGTCTCTTGATTTTATCACCACTACACACTTGTATAATATTGCTCCTTAATACTACCATTAGCATATCTCATTTTATGGGACTATCATGATTTCTTGTTTTTTAAAATTATCATGAATCTTCCTATGACTGTCCCTTTAGTCCAAAGTGACTACCCTTAATCATGAAAAGGATTGTCCTTTTACCATGACTTTCTTTATTTTTTGCATAAGTTTGCAACTTGGTCATAGGTCAGTTTCTCATGCAATATCTTTCCATTATTGATGGATAAAATTCCATGGTTTGTAGTCTTACAGAGAATAATTGCATAGTTTTCCATCATGAATATGGTGCATCATTTTAAAAACTTCAATTTCTACCAAAGGTACCTTCATACCCACCAACTACAAAATTCTACTCAAACTTTCTTGAAGAAACTATCCTTGCCTACATTCTGTGAAAGCATACATCAATAAATTTTGCAAACATCAATGTAGGTAAACAACCTTGGTTCACAACCACAGAGACTAATAATAATTTTAGCCTGATAATATATATTTTTAGTAGTCATAATAGATTCATCTCTCATGATCTCTATATCACACGTCCTTCCATTGTATCGGGAGAGAAATGACGTTGATAATGGTGAAGGCTAAGCAAGAAGGAAATCTATCTAAGGACCCTGCAATATCTCCATTTGTTTAGAACACAATAAGCACCTATATTGTGATTATAAATGCTTCATCCTTTGAAACAATCAACAACATAACCTCTACAAAAGAAACATTTTTATCTTCAACATGAAAAATAAACCTCATCCTAAAACCTTTTCCTCCATAGGCCATTTGTCTATTGTACTTATTTGGAGACCATTCTCATCACAACATAGTGATTTCTATTAATGGATTATCTATGGTGTCAAAACCTTTAGTTGGATAGTGTGATGCAAAAATATTCAAAATCCTTTTCTTTCAAAGTTATGATTGAGGCACTATCATGTTTATACAATCATCTTTCCTTAAAAACTATTAAATGATTGAAACACAAAAAATGCAAACCCTAGCAACTTGAATATCTTAGATGGGTTTTATGCAATATGTATTATTTGGCTAAGGCCTCATGGTTTCCACAAAGAACTCATCCCTTAACATGGTGAAGCTTGTACATTCTTAAAATTCTTTTAGACAGGTAAATGATATATAATAACCTATTATCCTTCATGAACCTAGGATAAGCTTTCTTCATGACTATCATAAATCACCTATAATATCTTCGTTGCCATTTATTATCACTATCTTCTATAATTACACTCCTCATGAAAATATACATTAAATCATCCCTAAAAGCATACAATTATTAAAGACCGTGAGAATTAACTTTATGCAAGTAATAGGGCCTCAAGGAATCAACAGACTTGTTAACCTCCTTTCCTTCCACGTGCATGCCTTTTTCATGAGACGAAATAATTAACCTTGTGATATTTTCCAACCATTTTCATGATCTTGAAGAGTTCCATGCCACTTCATAAATGACTTATCCACCATTTTATCCTCAAAAAAATCTATGGAGATGAAAAAACTCAACAAAAAACCTAAAAGATCGACCTAGTAAAATAAATCTTGAACTTTTCACTGAAAAGGCTTCTCTCCAATGCATATAATGTGGTGTTGATAAATTCATGTCATTTAAGATAGAAAAAAATTCTCCTTCAAAAGCTCTACATATAGCCTTAACTTCTTTAATATCTTTGACAATTTTAAGCCTTTTGGGACTATTTTGGGAAAAATAAACATAATATTTAACTTTCCAAAGAATCTAAATAACTCCCTAGTGTAACTACTTTGAACATTAGTCAAAATATGTTAACAATTGGATCAAGCTAAAAGCTAAATAAATGGAGAAGAAATTTTTTATTTCACACCTTCTAACAATTATGGTGATGAGAAGCTTGTAGAGTAAGAACTTAGCTACCTCATTGATGTTCTCCCTTTTTATGTCATTAAGAATTTTGATGTCATTGATGCTTCTGCCACATGTATTTTCTTTCATGAGGATGAGTAGATTGGGTTTGCAGTTAAGGATGAATTTATTGACATGAATGCCATTGCAAACATGGATTTTTAATTTGAAGAGCTTTCCTTGGAAGGGTATGGTTTTGTGATCATATGGATGCGTATGACTTGTTCCTTTGGTGCAAGGTGTGAATTATTCCCCATGCTGGCTATATCACAACAAGGCTGCAAGTGGATTTTGTTCAAGTGAGGAGAGAAGAAGAAGAATGTTGCAATTTTGATAACATAAATGGTATGGCCTTGGAAAACTCATAGAAAACTCAGATTGATGTAAGAGGGATCAATTTAATGTTGTATCTTCTACTTTTAGAAATAAGCAGAACAATTATATGTAGTATTTTGAAGACATGGACAAACGAAAGGAGCACAATATCAAAGGAAAATATGTAGCTAATGGAGCAAGGGGAAGATTACATCCATATTCAAGGTCTTATTGAATGGAATAAGGGGTAGATTATATCCAATCATTTGTACACTCATTGAATATGACAATTTTCTACATAATATAGGTAGTAGGCAATTACAATTCAAAATAAAAGACAAATGAAAAGTAATTGACCCATGTGATAAGAAAATGAAAATATGTAGCTAATGGTGGAAGGGTCAAATTACATCCATTTCCAAGGTCTTATTGAATGGAACAAGGGGCAGATTGTAGCCAATAATTTGTACACTCATTGAATATGATAATTTGTTACATAATATAGGTAGTAGGAAATTGCAACTGCCACAATCTTTTTTTCCACTACCACAGTCTATATTTTGTATCTTAAGAGGGTTTCTAGGATAAATATAGTGTTCTTAATTCTTCATTATAGTGGAAACTTTCCCTCAAGGTTTTAATCAACTTGCACTAATAGTTCATAACTAAAATTAAATTAAGCAAATAGTAGAGAACATAATGAGAAAATCATACAAATGATTCTTATAAGACAAGCACACAAGATATATATTGGGAGTTCTTTGTAACCAAGTAAAAAATCCATACAAATCGATCTAGCTACAATGAAAAAGAGTGAATTCCACTAACCATGATGGAAATGGACTACTATACGCAATGCAAATGGAATACATAAGCATGTTTGTGTTAAGTTGAAATCCTCTATATAAGTTTACATGAATTCATCTAAATTATGTCATGTTTTTCATTTTTTTTAAACTCCTAAAAAACTAAAAAAAAATTGCAAATTTTATCTTATTCAATGTTGAATTCTATGTAAAACTATTATGATTAATGAAATTATGAAAGGAATGGTCTATATTGTCAAAACTAAATAAAAAAACTCAATATAAGCATTTCAATTCTACAAAAATGAATATATTACCTGTACCGTAGAAAATTGTACACTCTTGGAGAAAGAGGAAATTTCACACTTAATTTAGACCTATTTTGGCACCTTTGCATTAATTACTCTTTAAAAATCACCATTCATAGGCCCCTAAGACCCATTATTTTAGACCTTGAGGCTTATTCCACTCAAAAATCATATAAATCCTAACAAATAGCACTTAAATCATTTAAATCCCAAAAACCCACCTCAAAATCCTTAAGTGGGACCCATTCGCCACCTTCGGAAAATGAGTCCCCTTTGGAGGGAACCATTCACCAAGGGTGGAAAATGAGTCCCTTTTGGGGCATTTTTCAAGTTTGAGTAGGAAATTCACTAACTTAATTCAAATCTCCAATGGATGTTGGCCTTTGAGGTCTAAATAATGGACAATTAGGTATTAATTCCTATAAATATAAGTTTTTAGGTCATTTTTCAAGACATATAAGCAATTTTTAAAATAAATTCAAGATTCAAGTATTGAGAATATTTTCACAAGAGCATTCACAATTCTATTCACAACAAAGTTGGAGCTTTAGGGAAACATTCAAGGATTTTTATAGGTCCTCAATCTCACTTTTATTCTAGATCTAGCTTTTTAAAGGGTTGATTACGGATGCCTATGGAGAATCATGAAGAATTATAGGTTGGGGAGATACAACTAGCCATCAAGCCAAGCCTCAGGACTTGTTTTCTAAGTGATTCCATCTTCCATTGTCTCTCTATCTTCAACCTAAGGAAGGTTTGCATTTCATTGAGATTCATTTAAATTGATTTAGGATCTCTTAGACTGAGTCTTACATCATTCAAGTTTCATTCATGCTTCTTGTTCTTGCATATTGGAATAGGGTTGCATCTTGCTTCAAATTTCCAAGTCTTAGACACACTTAGGGCATATTTCATTATCTCTTTCAAGGTTTAATTACCAAACTAGGGGTTTTCTCAAGGAAAACCCCCCATTAGCAATCAAATTATATTCTATTTTGCAGGTGATTTCGTAGAACCAAATCTGGCTTTCAATTTGGGAATAAAGTGCAAGTGTTGGAGTATAGATCAGTGATTTTGATTTTTTTCAAAAAAGTGGAAGAGGACTGACTTTCAATTAGTGGTGAATGAGTCCCACTAGGGGTGTGTTATTCCTTGCATAACCACCCCATTTTGTTTTTGCTCAAAATGGGTCCCCCTTGTGTTTGTTTTTCCTTGGTGTTTTTGTTTGGGTCTTAGGAGTTCTTTTTCCTCCTAAGTCCTTGTTTCTTTTGTTTTGTGGGCTTGGGTCAAGGGCTCAAACTGGACTTAGAACTTTCCAAAATTTCTAGGTCCCATTTTGGTTTTGATCCCAGCCCCATTTCTTTCCTTGTTGGCTTCTTTGTGATTTTTTTTTTCTTGGGATCTTGGGTTTGTTTTCTCCCTTGATTTTTCTTTTGTTTTCTTCCCCTTTGTGTTTTGTTCCCTTTTGGATCCTGGTTCTATTTTGACTCTGCTTCTATTCCCACTTTACCTCTAATGTGCACGGTGGTTGTGTACTTGCATTTGCTTTGATTTTGTGCTTAACCAACCGCATTAATTGTAGGATCCTCACATTCACGAAATAGTCTTTTAAACCTAAATTGAGGTTATTTGGATCATTACAATTATCTAAAATGTTAGAAAAAGCCGAAGCTGAAACAACTTAAAGAGGAGCACGATTTGGTCATGGGCGAGAGTTCTATGAGCAGATTCCTATTAGTTTTCAACCTTTTCTGGTTACATTTTGAGGTAGTTGGGGTTTCTTCCATTCTCTTTCTATGTTTACCCATTTTGCTGCTTCGGTTTGTTCTTCGCACATTCAAGGGGATTTTCCCATGGATCTTCATGAGCTTCTATTTGTGTTTTGTTTTTAACTTGGGTTTTTCTTCCATTTGTCTATGTCTTTTTCTTCCCCTCATTCATTTATGTTGGTATATCATCATTTTCTCCATTCTTGGTGACGGTTTCATTCCACTATGCCCTAGTTTCAATTAGGGTTTCCTTTTTGAAGGGTTCTAGGTGCTTGAATTTGTTTTAAATATTTCTCTCGACCCTTCTGATCTTACATCTTTGTCATTCTTATAAATTTGATTATGGTATTTGCATGCCCTAGTTTTCATTTGGGTCAACAGGTTATACAAACTAGGTTTTGTATGTCATACCCTTTTTACATAAATTCCCTAACTTGGTCGATCTCGAACCCATTTTACTGGGTTGAGTTGAGTCTAAATTCAAGCTTCCTCACACCTTCTTTTGACCTAGTTTCATATTGATATGGGCATGCGAGGAGAATCCGCTTAGCCTTGGTAATCTATAGCGGAACTAGAGCTAGAAATGAAAATCATCCATTGAACATTTACGTAGAAGTCTGGTTCCAGAAATGATTCTAGCTTCGTTGAAGTCTGGTTCTGGAAAAAATTCTTCCTCTGATGGGTTCTGATTCTGATTCTGATCCCACCATCCTAGCAGGAATGAGTCATCAAATGATATGAGATATTGGAACTTTGACAATTCTATTCTATGTCCTTATCCTTGTTCTAGTTCCACTTGAAGTTATTTGTTTCACCTCTTTGGTTCCTTATTTTCTCTTGGCCCTACTCTCGGCAAGTGTTTAAAATTTTACTAAGTATGGAGGGCTACCTAGGGAAGAATAGAGAAGTATGAAAAGGTAGCATTGTATGATGATTCCCATGCCTTTCGTTGATCTAATCAAGGGTTGTCTTGCAGGAGTAAATGATGTCAGGAGCATCTAAAGAGGTTTCACAAAAGGAAGGGTAAGTTTTCAAAAGTTCAAAAGGAGTGAAACCAAAGAAGATAAAGGTGGAATAACTACCTTACACCATGAGATATAAACACCAGGATTCCACTCCTATAGCCAACAAGTTAGATTCAGAATGGGATGACATCAAAGATACTAATCGAGGGCCATTTAACTGTGATGAGCTAATTATAGACACTTTCTTAGAGGAAGTGATTGGGAGGATTGAAAGAATAGCCCAATCCAGATTGGCACATGTCACTCTCTTCCCTCTATCAGTTTAGTGCCCAAAGCTTATACTAATAGCAGCAGGGGCTTACAATCCTACATCAAGGCAATGTGTAGACCTCTAGGGGAATGTGATCATTGAATTATCTCCACAAATGATGAAATTCTTGTTCAATGCACCTACTCCTAAGAACCCTAAGAAATTGAAAGAAGCATAGCCATTTCTACTATTCAATAGGGGCAAAGAAACTAATAGGTCCCATATGAACAAGAAGTAGCTAAAAGCTGAGAATAAATCTTTGAGCAAGGTTCCTGAACAACCCAAGAGGGTAGACTTTAAAAATGAAATTGATGACTTAATCATTATGCTTTCCAAGGTGTTTGGAAAGAAAGACTTTGCACATTTAAAGGAATGCATGTTTCCATTCATTGAAATTTTTTTGGATAGTAGACAATAGTTTGATTGGGGCATGATCTTGTCAAATAACTTGAATAATTAGATGCTCAAGGTGAGGCAAACAAATAATTTCTTCATGACCTCTTATGTTATATATTCAGTTGCACGGATGGGCATATTCCTTGGATTTAATGTAGTAGACATATTAGGGAAAGCTCCTAGACAAAAGAGGGCATGGGAGCACTATGATTAGTTGACTTTACAAGCATCATAACTACATCATAGGAGGGTTAATGATGCATTTATTTATGTCATTATTAAGTAGTTAATAGGAGATACTGGATATAGGATGAGTAGAGAAGCTATGGCCTTCATTGTTGAATGGGGGCATTGGTATATCAAGTACCCCAAGTTCTCATACTTTAGGTTAGTAGGTTTTGATGGAAATCCTCATCGACTAACAAGATGCTACAATGATAAGATTGTTCTTATGTAATTTGTATATCAAACCATGATAGACAATAATAAATTTTCCAATAAACATAAGTCGGGATGCCACAAATTTCTCATGAAGTTGGGAGAGTATTGTTGTGTTCACAATTTGGATGCAAAGGCAATACGTGAGGAATTGAGTTACTTGAAGATGGGATTGTATACAACCCAGAAACACTTTGACCCAGAGCATAAGATCAATGGATTACCCTCACCATTTTTCATAATCACTATAACTTGTTAGAATATTTCTTGATAGATTTATAGGATGAATATGATGTTAGGAAAAGGAACTATGAAAGGTTCACCATCCCACAAATGGTTGAATATGGGGTAAAGGAAGACATTCCTAAAACATTATCAAATGATGGTGTAGTTTTTGACCCCAGTTATGAAGCAGAGAATGTAGGTACCAAAAATTTGGACCCAATAAATTGGGATGAAGAGGAGTTTATTGATATTAAACAAATTTCTAGGAAAGTGATGGATAGGAGTATCCAATGGGTTGTAATGAGAATAAAGGAACTATAAGCTCAACCCTCTAAGAAGAGGAAAGCAGGGTAACCCAAGGCTATAGGAGAACCAAGAGGAGGAAAACCTCTAAGGAACAACTAGAATATTATCCTCCTAGCCCTAGAAAGGATGTTGATCCAGGAGTACCTACTCAAGCTACTCATGAGTCACTAGATGTGGAAACTACAAAAACTAGAGAAGGAACCTCATATCAACCTTCTATCCCGAAAGAGTCTACTAAAGAAGTACCTACAAGAAACCTCCATGAGCAAGTTGAGACTCTTAAGAAAAAAGAGGTTGGGATACATGATATAGACACTGATTCAGAGGCCACAAAATTAGATAATGAGCCTCTTGTAACTACACCTACTGAAGATATTAAAGATGTTGAGGGGGACCATGTCCTAACCCCAAAAGATCAATGGAAACTCTTCAAGGATGCAAAGAAGGAGGTCGATACCAAGGCCAAAGATGATGCACTTGATAAACAACAAGAGTTGGAAGCTAGAGCCAAAACTGAGAAGCTAGCAAGGAAACACAAGGAGAAGGAGGACCTTTTGCACCAGCAAAAGGAGATTGAATGGAAAGCTAATGCAAAGAGGGAGAATTTTTCTCTCTTGTGAAAGATTCATGATCTTGAAAAGGAGAAGGCCCAGTAGAGGAGAGAAAATGAAGACCTTGAAGCCAAAGCCAAAGCTGCAGAAGAAGCTTGAAAAAAGATCTCTTACTAAGAGAAAAGAGGTAGAGGAACAAGCTAAACATGAATAGGAAGTAGCTAAAATGTGGGAGAAGGTTAAGGAAATGTAAAAACAAAGGAATGATATGTTGGAAGAAGAAAAGGAGAAAGTTGAAGTTGATAGGCTAGTGAAAGAGATGGTAGAAAAGGAGCAACAACAAGAGGTTGATTCTCAACCTAAGGTAACACTTTTGCAACCCCTCTCTTCTACCACTTCTTCACCACAAGTGATTACTCCTCCTACTGTCCCAACATGGTTAAAGCTCAACTTGGAGAGGAAGAAAATAGTCCAACCTTAGCCCCTGAACTGGGATGATATGATGAAGGAAATTGAGGAGAGGCCCAAGAAAAAAGGCTAGAGTCCTTCATTCTACCAAATTGATGGATGTTGGGGAAATTGTGGCTGAGTGTGCCATTCCCATGGTGGTGCAGGAGCACCTTGGAACCAAAATTTTCAATCAAGGATGATTAGGTTTAGGGTTTAGTTTCGGTGTGTATTTTGTCTAAATAAGGTCACTATTGAAATAATGGATGTTGAATTATCTAATGAAGCTGTACACACTTCAAAGGATCTTGCCAAGAGAAATTACACCACACAGAAAGTGTTGCAACTAAGGGATGCAAATTGAGATTTCTATTGATCTACATTATGAGATGTTTACAAATGTATAAATTCCCTGAATATATAGGCATGAGAGAGATGCAAGATGCAATATGATGTTGCCATGTGTCATGATCTAACATGTGACAACATGTGAACCCTATCTAGGAAATGATAAAAGATTGAGATAAGTTCTAGAAGGACAACTCATCTTCTAGAAGGAATCTTATCCCTAAAAAAAAGGAAGGGGACATTACCCCATTATTAAATGATTTATTAAAAATGCAACTTAGAACTAAATGATATATGACCTAAGTTAACTTATGTTAGTGTAATAATTAATTTAATTACACTACACCCCCCCCATAAGTTCAACTTAGGGAGGAAATGCAATGATTATGTAGAGATGATGATCAATGATGATGGGTCCCAGCTAGAAGGCCATGTTAGGTACCCATTTACATGAAGATGCAGAAAATATCCCACAACCGAAGAAAAAGGGAAAACCCAGTGGGAACAAAACCCCTCTCCAAAAAGGAGATGAAATGAAAAAAAATGTGAGATAGGATGGGAAGGATGGAGGACTCCTAAATACCCCCCAAGTACACCATCCGTCACATGGATACAATACAATAGCCCCCCCATAGGAGGGAAAGAGAGAGAGACTATATAGCCCTCTAGAAGATGCGATTACCTACAAGAATGGTAAGTGTCTGAAGACAAAACAAGATCCAATGTCGACAAACAACTTGTCTCCCTTTCAAAAGAAACAAAACGAAGTGCAAGTGTAGGGATGCTTCCCATTCCAGATATGAATTGAAGGAAGGAAGGATGAAAATGGATGTCGATGATGTCTCTGAACTCTGCTCAAATGTCTCCTTTCCTAAAGATGGAGATGCCACAATCAATGAAGAGGGTGACAAATCAGGATGATGTGAAAACTAATGTTGAAAAATATCCAAAGATGAAAATGCAATGAATATGATGGAGACTTGATAGCCCCCCTAAATGAAGTGTCCTCATAACCACTAAAAGAAGCTAGAAGCTGATCCAATGGTAGATGCTAAAGAAACCTCAAATCTTGAATGGAATGACAGGGAAGAAGTCTCATATATGAAATCTCTAAAGAGAAAAAAAGTTCCTCCAAGATAGTCTCAGGATCCTCAATCAAGGTTGAGACAAAGGGATGTGGAGACTCAAGAGAACTCTAGAAAGTGGGATCTGAATAGAGGAGTGATATCCCCTCAAGAATGTCCTCCAAACTTGTAGAAGTAGCCAAGTCAGTGAGACCTAAAACAAATCCATCCTATGATGTCAAGTCTAGAAAATTGAATGTGTTATGATGAATGATGATAGTGGAAGCCTCAATCAATGAATCTAGACAAGGAATCATTGAATGTGAAGAGATACCAATTGTCTCTGATGGAGAAGAAGCACTAGAAGGAACCTTGTCAACCTCTTCCTAAGATTCAAGGAAATCAACCTCCTACACAACAATATCATCATGGGGTACCTGATCTGAAGAATGACATTTTGAATCATGACCATCGGAGAAGGGTGGAGTGTTTGATCCTCCATATATCTCCCAAAACTTATTCCAAAGGATATGAGGACTATCACAATGATCAATAGAACTAAAAACATCACAATCAACTTGCATAGCAATGATCTCCAAGACAGTGTACCTACTACAACTCCAAGAAAAATTCATGAATACCTTCACTTGGATGGGGACCTATACCATACAAATGTGGCAACAATGCATGTGAATGGAGATGGGGGATGATCCCATATTGCCATTGCTTATAGTTACCCTTATGCAACATAACCAAAGAAGGAGTATATGCAAGCCCCATAATGAACTTTCTCCAAAAATACAAATAAAAATGACCTTCAATAGCAAATAAAGACTTCCAAAGATGATGTACAACTGAAGTGATGCTACCCAGATCAAAAAATCTTTTCCCAAGCTTTAGGATATCCAAGTTATTAAAAAAATGCACCAAGCTAAAAATATCTCATGCAAGAGTACCTAGAGTTGAAACTGATCAAGGGGTCTATACTGATGAAAAGAGCTCTGAAAAACCTTCCTGATGCTACTGGAATCACCAAAATCTGATGAACAGTTGCAAAGATACGAGCCTTTATGTCCAGATTAGGGTTTTGTCTTCAGTTGACTGTAGAATTTTTTGCAAGAAAATTTTTGTAGAACTAATGTCACCACTAGAAAGTGCTTGGAATTCCTTTTCTGACGGTATCTCGCTTGCTACTTTTTGATACCCTGGTGAAAGTTATGATAAAATGAAAAAAATTCCTAGATTAAGCAGTTTGCAAGCTAAAGCAGAGCAAAAAATAAGCCCCTCGGGCACTAGCTCTCGGTCGCTGATGTGACCTTGGCACTTATATTGGAAAAAAAATGCTTGATTTGGTAGGCCACTTGGTCATTGATAGGACCAAGGTCTTTGGTGGCGGAGTAAGTAGGACAGCGGGACCAACGGTAAGACTACATCGGCAATTGGCAGGAGCAATGTCTGGCGATGGGAAAGAAACACTGGTGGCTGGGACAGCGAGAAGAAACCTCTGGTGGGATTGGTCAGTGGTAGGAGTGATCATCGGTAATGGAAGAAAACAAACCGGTCGATGATGGATGCTCAACAACTGGTGAAAAGAAGGATGTCAATGGAGGGTCCCACAAGGATGGCAGGAGAACTAAGTCGGCAAGGATCGGGCTAACCAAACAGATAACTCTGCAAAAAAAATTTAAATATAACTAACAAAAGATATATATGTTGATTTTTAATATTGCTTAAAAGCAATTAAAAATCAAAATAAAATGTCGATTATTTTAAAAATAAAATCCTCCAAAAATGTCGACAAATGAATATAATAAGCCCGCAGTTTATTAAAAAAAGATGTTGACCAAGAAATTCAAATGGTGGTCGATCAAATATTTTCTACAAACTATAGAAAAAGCCCATAATTTTTTTCCAAATAATATAAATAAAATGCCCGATTTTTTTTGAAAAAAAAATGCCTACTACTAAAAAAATTTTGCCTCAAAGGACAACTGACCAGGGTGATTTTTTACTACAAATTGTACGGATCATACGATTGATTTTGCAAACCCAAATATCTCTGATGTCTCTCGAGTTGATGTATCCAATTTTGATGATTGGACAGGCAATCCTAGGGTTTTGAGGCCTTCTAAAGACAATGGCGAGCTCAAATCTGACTCTATCTACTTCAGGAATTAGCTTGGTCCCCAAGTGGAATCAAGTAGCCTACAAGAATCTCTCCAGCCCAACTTTCTTGATCTTGTGATGAACTCTCAATGGAATGGCTCTGATACCATATTAGAATTCAACATGTTCTGATATCATGTTGAAATAATGGATGTTGAATCATCCAATGAAGTTGTACACACTTCAAAGGATCTTGCTAAGAGAAATTACACCACACAGAAAGCGTTACAACTAAGGGCTGAAAATGGAGATTGCTATTGATCTACATTATGAGATGATTACAAATGTACAATTTCCCTAAATATATAGGCATGAGAGAGATGCAAGATGCAATATGATGTTGCCATGTGTCATGATCTAACAACATGTGACAACATGTGAACCCTATCTAGGAAATGATAAAAGATTGAGATAAGTTCTAGAAGGACAACTCATCTTCTAGAAGGAATATTATCCCTTCAAACAATGAAGGGTACATTACCCCATTATTAAATAATTTATTAAAAATGCAACCTAGGACTAAATGATATATGACCTAAGTTAACTTATGCTAGTGTAATAATTAGTTTAATTACACTAACAGTCACTATGACCATTTTGTTGTTGAATTAGGCATATTTTATTAATATTAGGTGTCTAGGGGGTGTAGGTTTCAAATAGTACAAAAACATTGAAAGGTTGCTAATTATGCAAAAATGCAAAGTTGTAAAGTTGTAAAAAGCTGATTTGAGGAAGGCAAATAGTCATGTACTTCAAAATTCAGTTTTTTTCAGTGGAGATAGTTAGTATAGAATGGAAAAATTATAAATATGATATAGAAACTCGATTGAAGGTTGATCTTGAAGATTGAAAGCAAAATAAATAAAGAATACCCCAGTTTTTAGTGATTTTTTGAGTTTTTCACATTGTATTGGAGCTATACGACCCGTACAGCATCACATAGATCCTAGTTGAATTGGATTTCATGGAAGGATGGTGTTAACTTTGTTTTGAAGCCATTTTGAGAGTTCAACATCAAATTTAAGGGATTTAATTGTTAAAAGTATAGTAGGCGGGTTTGTATTTGAAATTACAAAGTTTTGTTGTTCTGAAATGAGTTTACACCAATTCCACCTCCTGTGACTTATGTATTTCAATGGAATGGGTGGAATTTAAGTTGGTTTTAGGTATATGGTGGTAGTTTGAGTGCAGGGGAGGTTTGTAGTGTGTTGAGCATGAAGCTCTAAGTGGGAAAAGTGAGTTTTCCAAAGGAAATGGTGAGGTTTTTATATGTCAAATTGCAAATATGGTTGGAGAAGCAATTTTTCTTGATTCCTTAAGCTTATGCAGAGATTTTTAGACTTTTTTATGGTAGTGGCAAGGTTGTGTGAAGACTGGTAATGGGATTTTCAATAAAACCCTCGATTTGTGGCTATAAGTGAGGGTTTATGAGTTTGGCCCTTGATTGAGTGAAATTTTGAGAACTGATTGTGGATTCTTGGGTTTTTACATGTGGGAATTGCTGCCTCAAGGTTTCAAAGAGTTTGCAAAAGTTTATAGATAAGTCTCTTTGTAAAAGAGGGCTAATTTAGCCCTAAAAGGGCTGAAAACCATGATTTGGTGAAGTTGCTTCAAAGTAACCAATAGTGGTTTTTTGATATGTTTTTGACCATTGAAAAGGGTCCTTGAAAAGGTTTGGGTCTTGGTCTAAAAGAAGGTCATTATGTAGTTATGCCCAATTGAGTGGGTTCCCACTGCTACAAGGATATAGGCTAATTTGGTGAACAATGAAGAGTTTTGAGATTTGCAATTTGAAGATTGTTGTTCTTGTGTTGATTTTTGCTGCAGGACCTCCCCTACTTACATCACATGGTTGAAAAGGATAAACAATAAATGTAGTTGAGTGATTATCAGCTAGGCACTATGAACTTGGGGTGACCCACAAGGAACCAAAAAATGGATTTTATTGATATTGTAACATCCTCTACTAAATCAAGGATGATAAAAGATAAGCAACAGAAGGATGAGCTCAAAGCTCAGTTGGATAAATTCAATAGGTTCTTGAAATACTTATTGTCTCATTTTTCTTTACAATCTACTGCTCCCGAGACACCAATTTTTGTAAGTAAGAAAGAGGTTGATGACCTCATGGAAATGAGAAGCAAATTAGGGATGTGGATAGATGGGTTGATAGGTTGAACCAAGAGGTAGAAGAACTACTTGTTGAATGCCATAAGGCTTATAAAGGTGCATGGGAATCAATCAATGACATGATTGTATATGTCGAGACCTCTATAAATATGAGGAAGAATATAGAGAACATGTGAGGAAATTGAAAGAAATCAATAAGCTACCTCAACAAACACTTATAGAACAATCCATCCTTGAAGAAGGTAATGTGGATTTCATTGAGAAAATTGTTAGCATTATCATATTTTGGCCTTCATTCATTTTTGCACATAGGAATGAAGTGCAATAGGCTGGGAAAGATTTAGCATATCAAATTGCGGAACTAGAGGCAATTATAACCATGATTGTGAATGAAGATATCCCTCTAAAGGATGGCCTCCCTCTTGATGAGCTTAGGAATAAATGGAATAATATATTCCAAGAAGTAGTATAGAAGGGGGATGATGGTGATGATTTTCTAATAGATAGATTCATGGATATAAAAGAGGTAGTAAAGGTTTCTCAAAAGGAGCTTGCTAAACTAGAAGATATATAGAAGTTCACCTCTACTGAGTTAAAATGGATAAAATTTGAAGACAATTGGGTAGATGGGATAGATGTAGATATACTTAAACAGGTATTGGATAATTATGATGAATATCTACATGAGCAGAAGACGAGGGAATGAATTGGATATGAAATATTCTTTTGAATGAAACATCAAATGACACGACTAGCTGGGTAGCTCTCTCTACCTTTCAAGGTCATGAAACAAGTTCAACTGAAGATCCCCACCAGTTCAACATTCTCCTTTTGCATGCAAATTTTTAATAGAGTCATCAATTGTTAACTAGAGATCATAATGGACAGTTATCTCATATAGCTCTAGTTGCTCCTTGATTTGTGGAATTTTAATTTTTGATGAGAGGAATTAGTGTTAAATTGCCTATATGTAGAATTTCTCTCTATATTTTAAAAGTTGACTAATTGAAGTCAAGAATGGTTGCCTAAAGAGAGATCTAGGATAGTTTTACAACTTTTAGAATTTTTTACAATTTATGCAAACATACTCAAACATTTTTACAAATTTTAATACATTTTATGTTATGTTCAGAAGTTTCTTAGGTTAATGGTAATGTTGATGAACAATAGTCATTTGTATGCCAATGAAATTTGTTGTGCATGAATGTCTCTTATTTGATGAAAATCAATAGAAGATTATGAATCTGAGACTATTTCATTGAGTTATCTATGAATGAGATCTCTTTATGTTTATTGATCTTTGAATTCTAGTAATGAGTTGGTGATATGTTCTAGTTTGAAAATGAAGTTTTAAAATAAGTGATGATGAATGGTTATACGTATTGAATTTTCACTGTGAATTAATGCAATGGTATAGATTACTCTATGGATTGTGTCATTTTAAGGTTTTAGTTGGTTAAAAGAAATGCTCATTATGAAATTTATATGTCTAAATTAAAGGAAATATGTGTTTATGCTTTGCTTTCCTGAGCTTTGTTCTATCTTTTGTTGTTTATTTACACCCCCCAAATGTTAGATTAATTTATATTATGCAGTTTTTACCCTTTACCAGTAGGCCCCTTGAACATTACAGTTGCATAGGCCACTGAACAACAACAACATAGTTGAGAACCAACTACAAAGGCATTAGAAGATGGGTAGTTTATATTATTTGTCTTTTTCAGGAGAAGTAGAGTAGCAATATTCTATTTTAACATTACTGTGTTCTTTATGACCATCAACAGGGTGTTTCTAAGATTATTTTATAGATTCTAGTACCCTTTTCCCTGAAACAATTTTCTGGGCAGAAACGCTGATCTAGGACTGATTCACCCAGGTTGGCAAATGAGTCCTAGTTGGTCAAAAATTCAACACTTCCAAATTTTTAGAGTTACATTCAGTTATTTTGAGATTTCCAAGTGTGCATCATTTACTATTATATTTTCCTATTCTATTTTGATTGTATTCTCAAAGCATTTTATAGGTCATTTAGGTCTTTTACATTTCACACTATGTTTTCAAACATCTCATATTTTCCAAGTTTACACTTGGTGGTGAACCCGTCTTATCCATTTTCAGCCTTCATGACAATTCCCTTTGACATATTTCAATCTCCTTTACATTGGAATCTCAAGGGTTTGTTCTTGAGTGAGCCATTAAGATTTTTGTACCTCTCTCCTTTTAGGTTCAAAACCCTAGAAGTGTAAGAGAGACCCCCACACAAAAATATTTAGTTCATTTTGGTGAACCTACATTTAGAAGCATCATATTTCTGATTTGGGGAACAATTACATCCTAGATTTAGCTTGCATTGCATTATTTAAATTGAATTCTAGGGTTTCAAAATTTGCATTAGTGAAAAGATCATTTAGCTTGCATTATTGCACTTAATTTCATTGAACAATAGTAAAATTCTACATCTACATTTTAGGTCTACATTGTACAGCATAGAACACATAAAAATCAACCACAAAAATGAAAAAAATTTAAAAAATACCCCTAGTGGAACTCATTCGCCATCCTAGGAAAATCAATCCTTGCACTTTTTGCATTACTTTTCTCATAATCCAGTTTCCAGTTTTTAAGCTTTTGTTTGTCTCAGATACTTTTATGTTTCAGTTCAGTTATTTTTTGTTATATTGAAATCATTAGAACTAGCATCATTTAATTTCATGAGAATTATGGATAGCATTAGATTTTAACAGTTTTCATTTTCAGCATTAGTTCCTAGTTCACTTAGATCAGATTCATTAGAAAACAAAAAACAAAAAAATAAAAAAAATCAAATGAAACAATACAAAAAATGCTTCAATTTAGAAAAAGTATATCATCCAAGCCTTTTAGTAGTGATGACTTATATATGTTAGATGAAGCCCTTTAGGACATCCTCTCACTAAGATCATCCACTAAGGTTTTTCATGAAAACCCAAACCAACCAAAGATAACTCATCTCTCAAACCTTTTAGTCATGATGACTTTGACATGTTAGATGAAGCCCTTAAAGGCTTCATCTCACAAAGGTCATCCACTAAGGTTTGTTGTGTGAAACCTAACACAAAGGATGTCAGTGTGATTCAACCTCAACTCATCCTTTATCCACCTTTGCATAAGCCTCAACCTCCAACTAAACCCGAGTTTACCCTTTACTCACCTAAGCATGATGTCTTGCATCAACCAAGTCATAATATGTTGACCATACATACAACACTAGAAATAATCCACAACCACAACAACCCACCCCAACACCCTTACCTTTTCCCAATCCCATATTGCCTAGTGCTCCTCGATTAGCTTCACACACTAAGGAGTATGATCTTGTTGAGAAACTTAAGAATACTCCTGCAAAGATATCCCTTTGGGACCCAATTTAGAATTCACCAAATTATCACTCTATGCTTCAAATGACATTGCAAAAAATAGTAATTCCTTCTAGTATAAATGCAAATGATGTGGTAGGTCTAATATAAGGAATGAATAGAGTTAATGTAGGCATTACATTCTATCAACATGAGCTCCCTCCATTAGAATTAAGGAAGAAAAATGAGGACTTTATGATAATAGCCCAATTCAATAGAATAGGCATCAAAAGGACTCTTGCTTACAATGGCTCTTCCCTTAGTGTGTGCAATGTGAAACTCCTAGATATATTACACATGGAAAAATCACAAATCAAACCTGATTCCTTATCTATTAGGGGATTTTAAAATATCACAAAGCAACCTCTCGGTATAATTTCCTTACCTATTACAGTCAAAAAGGCTACCTTGCAAACTCCTATTCACATCATGCCTTATGATCTTTCGCACAATCTTCTTTTGGGAAGACCATGGATTCATGAGATGCATGCAATGCCCTCGACCCTTCATCATATAATGAAATATGTCTATAACAACAAATTCTATCAAGTTGAAATAGACCCCAAGCCTAAAAGTTGTGTACAACTTGAAAAAGGAATGAAAAGTCCTCTAAACACATTGATTCCAATATCTAACATAGAACATCTTGAGACTGACAAACAAGAAGAAGAACCGGTGTCCAAATTACTAGGTGATGATTGGGGTTCATTGGAATTCACACTTAATTTATGGGAGAGTATATAATCACAAGAAAAGAGGATGGTAAACAAGAACAACCCACAACTATGTCAACTCAGAATTTGAAAGAACCTTCACAAGAATCTACCTCATCCACTTTGGAAGAAAATACAACTTACACAACTAATTTTGATGAGATATCTTATCAACAACCACCAAACCTGAAAGAAATGGAAATAATTTGTGGAAGAGGCTATGAACTTGTGAAACAATTGGGATACAATGGTAAAGGATGTGGAAAGAATGAAAAAGGCATCTGAGTTCCTATAGAACCTAATACACAAGAGACAAAGACTGGTTTGGGATATTGTTTTTCTAAGACAACAAAAGCAAATCAACAACCATCGCTAAACATAAACACTATCACATGCAAACCAAGAACCAATCTTACAATAAAGCATCTTGAATTACTTGATATGGATTTACCACCATCATGGGAGTACTTTGAAAATGATGAAGCTTTGAAACAAATGTTAGGCATTTATGATAAGACATCTTCTATTCCTTCAAAGAAAAGAGTTACTTGTGCTATACAATTAGTACCAAGCAAAAAGATATAGAAACTGAAAATAATGAGAAAGGCATAAGCATGGAACAATATGACCTTGAATTTCCCAAGTCAAATGTGCTTCCCTTGGGATATACAATTGATATACCAATGGACATAGATGATAAATAAAAAATCATTAAGATAGGGAAGTGCCTTGATGATGAAGAACAAGAGGATACTACAACCTTGCTCCACGACTTTTCCAAACTTTTTGCTTGGAAATATTTAGATATGCCAGGTGTGAATTCAAAATTCACCATGCTCCCTTTGGATTTGATTTTTGGCTAAGTATCAACCCATGCCTTCAACAAATTCATTTTCCCCTTTTTGGTTGTCGTCGTGGCTTCTACCATGTGTACACCCATCATTCTCTGAAGGAACTTCCTCCTTACTCTTCTATTGGCCCCCACTCACATGCCATGTAGCTCCCATTCACATAAGGATTTAGTGAGCCCCACAAGAAGCATCTATAGTAAAAATTTCTGCTACATGTTCCCTTTGTGCAAGCTTTTAGCGAAGGAAGGAAATATCGACCACGGGCAGCGAAATGCTGCCACACACCTCTTTGGCGCACACTTCTTCAATGCAAAGGATGAAGCAGACTGTAAGCTATGGGATGCTACCACATTTTCTAACTGCTTATCCTAAAGGGGTGACACTTGTTTGCACAAGACTTTGCTAGACCACTGCAATCATTCGCAAGGGATGCACCTGAATGAAGGGAGACCAAATGTTGTGTCTCTAATATTTTCTGTTACAACGGTCGAGGGTGATCATTGCCTCAATATCATTGCTCTGATTCTAAATATTTTCAGTTTTTGTTTTCCAGGCAGTGGAAGGCTTGCTATAAATACTACTCTTTGCTTTGGGAGAGGGGCTCCTAGTTCTATGGTTGATTCCAAGGGTTATAATATTTTAGGTTACAAGTTTGGAGATCATATTCTATTTCACTAGTTGTTAGAATCATAGGATTTTTTGAGAGACCAGGCCTTTGTATTGTTTATATTATTGCAAGAACTCATAGATTGTGCCACTTTTTTGCCTCTCTATTTCTTATGCTATTGATAAACTCTATGATGTGCCATTATTGTTTGAATGGTTTATTTTCCATAATTCTATAATTTGAATGCAAGTTTTGGCTTAGATCATGTCTTCTAACTCTTCTTTTCAGTAAATGGGTGTGATTATTATTTTATGTCACCGAATGAGTTTTTCATGCTGCAATCCTTAATTTATGTTATTCTAAGATATGGTAAATTGCTAAACAGGTCCTTAGTCTATATCCAAAAGATAGGTTTATCGTGCCTTTCATATAAATTATGGCATATCGCCTTAGTTAGATTCTTTATTTTATATATGCTTGTATTTCCCCTTCCAAAACCCCATTCACAAAAGAAGTCGGCTTCTTTAAAAATCCAGAGGTCACTCAGTCTAGCGCAATAATCCCCCATAAATTGAGTTACCCATAAAGGGTTGTTACCTTGCCAATTTTTGGCATCAACAATTTTTCTTTTTCCTGGCACGCCTAGTGGGACTGAGCTTAATTAATCAAATTTTCAGAAGGGTGTATGAGCCATCAGCCTATTACTAGGTCCCAAATAGAAAATAATCCTAGTTTATTAGTACCACCATTACGGATAGTACAACCCATGACCCAATTAGTAAACGTTTCACTTCCTCCTCCCTTTCTACTAACCATGTTGCCTACCACTAATACAAATTATGTGGCATGGGATGCTAGAAGCCCTCTTGTTGCACAAGTAGTGCCTGTCATTTGGGCCACTATCTTAGTTTCTACCCTAAAGGCTATACCTAAGTTCACCAGAGATGGCTCAAGAACACCTAAACATTTGCAAGATGTTGCAGATGTATGCCTAGTACATGGGGTTATAGCCCAAAATGTGGTGTTAAGGCTGCTTGCCACCTTTTTCAAGGGCAAGGCACTAGATTGGTACCACACATTACAAGAAAATACTATTAGTACCTAGGATGAGCTTGAGGAGCCTTTCTATCAGAGGTTTTCGAATGAAGGAGACCAATCATCACTATATTATCAGCTGTCGGTCATAAAGTAGGTCCCACACGAAGCAATGGCTTACTTCAATGCTCGGTTCCATATGAGCTAGCAGAGAATCCAAGTTGATATCTTCCCACCACCAAATCTAGCATTCATTTTCTACCTAAAGGCCATCAATCACGACATCTCTATGATGATCCAGTCTCTAGGCAGAACCATAGTACCAGGTGCATATAGCATCATTGTTAAAGTGAAGAACAATTTGATAGACATCAGGAAATTATTGCCTCATCCCATCATTCCTATATTCCCTGAAATATTAGTTCCTGCTGAAGAGATGTCTTCTACTAGTGCACCGGCTCCTCCCCAATCCATATACACATATTTAAGTGCACCGCACAATGTTGCCTCTATATCCGGCTCTTCAAAGGGGGAGATGAGTGAATTCAAGGATATGTTGCAGACTATTGTCAATGAGATAACTGTTATCAAGCACAACATGGTCATACCTCTAAAGCCTAGCTATCAGAATTATCAAGGTGAAAGATCCTCTTACCAAAAAAAATAGTTCCAAGGAGGCCCTCGCACAAATCCACAGGCTCAAACAACAAATCAAATGGTACTGATACCTTCTCCACTACAAAGTGATAACTTAAGCTTAAGTAGAGAGTTGACCACAGGACAAGACAACTTAGTAGATGACACCAATCCCCGATGCTTCCCTTGCGGCGATTCACATATGCCCCAAAATTTCTTGTACGACAACCTACAACAAAAGGTAGTAGAGCAACGCAACCAAGCTACAATGTCAGATCCTGGAAGCTATGTGTATACCTCTTCGCAAAGATAAAATGTAGTGCTCACCACACAAATGTAAGGGTTGTCACTAGAGCAAGAAGCGAACATCACTCCGGACCACGCACTCTTCTCATGGATGGAAGAAGAAGCGGTGTTTTCCAATGATGCATCCACATCTAAAACACTACAAGTACAATCTGACTACAATACTCGCTCAAAGAGGAGATTTACGGGTGAACCAGTTGTCCTGCAACTAGTCAGTCTACAACCTAAAGGTCCTCCTAACCAAGTGCCTAGTACCTCCACAACAATGTCATAATATCAACCAAGGAAGGAAATTGTTATAACAAGAGCAAAGCAGCAAAAACCTCTGAATCTACCACCATTCAATGTGGTGGAAAATTTGAAGAAATCATCCACTAATGTGTCTCTATGGGATATTCTGGCTATCCCAGAATAGAAGACGCTATTATAGAAGGCTCTCTGGGAGGATGTAAGCACAATGCCAACAAATTTTTTTCCCAAAGTAAGGGTTTTTGATCAAACATCTTCTACCAAAGTTCTTACAAAAAGCATAGCAGAAGCCCCTGCTAAAGTAAGAGATAAGCCAAAGCCTCAACCCTTCTTAACTCTCATTATAGCGGAGAAATTATTACACAATTTCATGATTGATTCTTGTGCTAGCACCATAGTTATTCCTAAATATATAGTTGAAGCATTAGGACTCAGTTATGAACCCTTAAAAAGAGGAGTAATGCAACTTGATGGAAATAGAGTTGAAACCGTAGGTGTCATCAAAGCACTCCCCTTGACTCTATTTTCTTTCCCTAGTATCACAGTGTCGCAAGACACTATGATCATAGATGTTCCCCCCATGTTCGACCTCTGCCTATCTTGAGAATTTACTTCAAAGGTGGGCATATATTTGTTCCTGGTTTGGTCGCATTTGATCCTTAGAACCAAGCATGGTGTGAAGATGAAGATAGAATCTGAAGCTTTACACTCGAAACATGTAGCTGATGAAGCCATGATAGATTTTGAAGTCGTGCATACCTCTATCACCAAACAAGAAATGTATTGTGTTGAACTACTAGAAGATGAAAAAATGATCGGAGACCAGAATAATCAAGAAGATATTCTCTGAAGTCAACATATAGATACTGACCCCTTCAGAAACTACCATACTTATGAGATGGGCACCTATGTCATCTACGATGAAGATCAAGTGCTCCCAAGGATTGTCAAGGAATCTGAAGGTGATCAAGCATTAGAACTGTGGATGTTGCACTTTGATGGAGCAAGATGCAAGAATGGCACAGGACATGGGATATGTTTAATATCGCCACATAATGAAAAGACACTAAGGTATTTCTCTTCTAGTTTGCTTTCTTGAACAATGAAGCTGAATATGGAGGACTAGTGCAAGGTATCAACCTTGTGGAATAGATGGGAATTAAGCAATTGATGATGTTCAGAGATTCTAAACTAGTAGTCAATCAAGTCTAAGGTATCTCTACAGCTAAGAATTTTCACATGCAATCCTACAGACATAGAGTTTGGGACCTGATTGAGGGTTTTGAAGACTTCAAAATTCAAACGGTGCCCTGAGAACAGAATGCAGATGCAGATCACATGGCATCAATCAGATCTCAGTTTGATCTTTCCTTCAATCTCATTCACAAAAAACACTATATATGAGTAGTAGTCCAATTGGCGATTCCAAACAATGACCAAAGTTGGCAAGTGTTTGACAGTAATGAACACATTGCCTCATTCATTGAGCAGTCGGGTGAATTTTTTGACCAACTCCAACTGAAGATTGTTGAAGCCTATGAAGGACAAATCATCCAACTGAAATCCAACAAGCTTCCAAAAGAATTGGTCACACTTGAAAACCTTTTCGATTGTGACGATGCAAGAAATGACAAATGGAAGTTTGTAGTGGAAAAAGGTGATTATGCAGACCTACAAATCATAGATGGAAGAAAGCTCAAAGTCAGGAAGGATGTCCTACATTGTGATAAAGAAAGGCTCATTGGCTTTTGTGATAAATATGAAGGAGTGGTGGCATGGTCATATCATGACCTCAAGGGATATGATCCTGATATCATTTAGCACATAACAGAGTAAGCGGAAGGTGTAAAGCATGTTTGCCAAAAACAAAGACTAGCCAATCCCAAGATTGAAGAGCTAATGGTGCAAGAATTAACAAAACTAATCCAGTTGCAATTGTCTTCTCAATCAATCATAGAACATGGGTATCCAATTTGGTTCTGGTCTGGAAGAAGAATGGGGATATTTTCTTGTGCATGGACTTTCGGACCTAAACAGAGCATCCCTGAAGGATCATTACCCACTACCCTCAACGGAGTCAATCCTACAAATAGTGGCAAGATCTGAGATGTTTTCCCTGTTACATGGAGTCTCTGGTTACAATCAGATCTGGGTCATAGAGGAGAATCAACATAAGACAAAATTTACTACCAAGTGGGGAACATTCGCATATGCTAAGATGTCATTTGGCCTCTCAAATGCAGGAGCTACCTTACAACAATCAATGGATATCGCTTTCAATGCACTAATTAACAAGATTATCCTAATCTATTTGGATGATTTAATGGTGTTCTCTAAATCCAAGGATGGTCATTTTGATCACCTTGAGATGGTGTCCAAGAAATTCTAGGAGTTTGGGATATCCCTGAACCCCAAAAAATGTGCCTTTGGAGTACCTCAAGGCAAACGACTAGGGCTCATAATGTCCAAAGAAGGAATTTCAATTGATCCTGAGTGAGTGAAAGCAATCAAAGAGCTTCCTCTCCCAGTCAACAAGAAGGGCATTCAATCCTTCTTGGGGAAGGTAAATTTCGTTAGCAAATTTATTTATGATTTTACAAGAATAATCAGGGAAATTACCTAATGCTGAAAAAGGATCAAATATTTAAATGGATAAAAGAAGCCAGAGAAAATTTTGAGAAATTCAAGGATGCTATCTCTTCCTCTCTTGTTCTGGTTAACCCAGACTTATCAAAGGACTTCATAATGTATGTGTTCAGTAGCAGGTCAAGCATTGCTACTTCCTTGACTCAAAAAGATAACGAGGGAAAGGGGGAGAATTCAATAGCATTTCACTCCCAGACCCTGAAGGAATATGAAACAAATGACAAATTTGTAGAGAGGTAGGCATTTTCCATAGTTAATGGGCTCAAGAAGTTCTGACACCTAATCTCCTGCAATAAAGTGATTGTTTGTGTTTCTCATTCTAGTGTGCATGAATACATCATGGAAGGAGAGATCACCGAGAAAAGAGCCAATTGGATCACCAAGATCCTCAAATATGACATTGAGGTCAAGCCTACCAAGACTGTTCAAGGAAGAGGACTGTGTGAGTATCTTGTGCACAAGGAAGAAATGGCTCCTAAAGAAGAACATCTGGAACTAGTCCTAACAAATAAGTAAGAGTCCAAAGGTTGTTGGCTAGCAGAAAAAGTAAGGTTTATGCATACATGAAAGTATCTATCGGGCCTTCCTTCTCAGAAGAGGAGATTCTATTGGTTGCAAAATAACGGATTCACACTCATCAAAGGGATCCTATTCAAGATAAATTTCAATGGTGTGTTGTTGTGATCCTATTCACACTCATCAAAGGGATTCACACAGCAAGCAAGAAGGATCCTCAACACTTACCACAACAGTCCTGCAAGTGGGTATTTCTCTACAAAAACCACCGCCATCAAGATCATGTGCGTAGGTTACTTTTGGTTGACACTATTTAATGATTCCTACTCCTTGGTGAAAACTTGCAAACAATGTCAGTTCTTCACTAGAAAAAGAAAGAATTTTGTAATGCCTCTCAATCTGATAGTGGTTGATGATCCATTCATGTAATGGGGTTTAGACTTCATTGAAATGATCAACCCAACCTCCAACACAGGACATAAATGGATCTTAACAGCCACAGACTACTTCACAAGATGAACCGAGGACATTCCACTCAAGAATGTGAAGAGGAAGAGATAGTGGATTTCCTAGAGGAACTGGTAACAAGGTTTGGTCCACCCAAAGCTATCATTTCAAAAAATGCTAAAGCTTTCCTAGGCTCTAAGGTAATTCAATTCGCACTTACACATGCAATATTCCTTAAAACATCGTCAAATTATTACCCACAGGGGAATGGCTTAGCTGAATCAACAAACAAGAATCCGGTCTGACTTCTCAAAATAATTTGGACAAAATATCAAAGAGAGTGGCACAAAAAACTCTGAACAACACTCTCGATAGACCACATAACTCCAAAGCAAGTCCTCAAGACTTCACTGTATGAGCTAGTTTATGGAAAAGAGGAGTTATTTCCTATCTCTATGGAGATTTCGGCACTACAATTGCTAAAATCCCTTGAAGTGGAACAAAATGGCACAATGGAGGTATGACCAGCCGAGTTGCTAGAAGTACAAGAAAAAAGTGAAAAGTCCCTAACCACCATGACTAACTACTAGCAAGTGGTTAAAAGGTGGTTGGACAAGAAAGCATCCGACAAAGGCCTAAAGTGCAGAGACTTGGTGCTAAAATATAACAAAAGGGCTGCAAAGCTAAGCCAACACGAGAAGTTTGATAGCCTCTGGAAAGGCCCATTTAGAATAATTCAATGTAGGGAACACAATGCATATGAGTTAGAAACTATGGATAAAGAAGCACTAGGAATTTTGGTCAATGGAATTCCCATAAAATTATTTAATTAAGCTTGCTTTCCATACCCATGTAAAATATGTAAATATGCTTTTCCCTTCTTTCCCTTTTATTTTGTTGGCCAGTCTTTTGATTTTATTTTGTTGTTTGTGGCAGAAAGAAACAAGTGACCAATTATTGCAGAGAGTAAGGGAAATAAACTCATAGTTGAGCAAAACAATGAAAATTTAAAACACCCACATACATGATTCATACATACATGTTGAGAAAGGAAAAATAGCCCAGTTGTAGAATCCAAAAGGAGACGACAAAATGATTATATAAGGATATATTTTCATTATATATGCTTGATATTTACATTTTCAAATTGGCTCATTAGGCCACACTTCTGAAAGTATATATGTCTACTATGATTCTTTTATATTTCACGAAAATCCTTTTTCAAGCATGTATACAAAAATGAGCTAATTACTATGAGTTTCATAAAGCAAAGGAAAAATAGAAAAGCACAAGTTTGGAAGTCTTCAATTCATAGCATGAGCAGTAGCAACGTTAAATTCAATGGTAGCATCCACAACATCCTTGTCAATAGGGGCATTATTAGCAGCAACAACATCATCCAATGGAGCAAAGGCAGGCAGAGGGAACACCAAGTTCCTAAAGTCCATATACCAGTTGATGTTGTAGAATGGCACCAAGTTGTAGATGAAGAAAAGGAAGTGGCAGGCTCGAGTGACCCTTTGGTGGTGCTCATCTCGCATTTGGAGGTGGAAGCCACTCAGTAATGGTAGCCACGAAATGACCGCATCCTCTTCTATAAACCTTTGGAGGTCACTCGCAGTTGGAATTCCCCCACCATATACAACATTTGCAACAACCTTGTTGAGGCCATTCAGGTATTTCTTGGGGAAAATATCCTTCACCAAATGAAGAATTAAGGGCTTGGGAATTTTTGTATCTAACATGGAGGGCACAAAGTGTGAGCACACATTAATGTTAACTCGATACTTGTCCTCATACTCAAGGCAGTCCCATCCTAGGACCCATTTAATGGCTATGATGGATAGTGAATGCTTGTTCTTCATCATTCTATTTATGCGCCTGGTAGAAATATCTCCTAGGAAGGCAGTCTGGGACTTGTGTGACACTAGCCTAATGGGGTTGTTCATCTTGTTAGACTATTCTACAGATACCTCAATACTATCCCTACAAAGCACCTAAGTCTAGCCTATAAGAATGCTATGCACAACAAATGCTAAACTGCTATGCCAATTACCTAATACCAATTATGCTCAAATCACTAAGTGTGATTTCGCTATTGCCTACATGCCTATTTATAGAAAAATCAAGGAAAGGCATGGTAATTTTCTTTCCATAAACATGATGTTAATCAAGTACCGACTTGAAATTTGTGCCCAGACTCGCTCAAATTTCCAACCCACTTGTGTTTGTTGAGTACGGTTTCTTGCATGCAAAACGAATAAGGGTTAATTAATTAGCCTAAGCTAGTGGCAGCAATCAATGGTGTCATGCACAACCAAGGACTGAGGTGTCATCCTTTAGGTATTTTGTGTTTCCCAAAGTGGAACTCATATATTTTCAAATACTGATTGCATCTTTAGCCTAATCATTCCTTTTTAAGATATTAATTTCCAACGCATACAAATGCTTAAGCTTCTTGCAAGGCGTTGTCTCAAGTTCCAAGAAAATTATGTTGTACATGCGATTGCTAATTGTATTTATGAATTCTTCTCAAATCAAAGTAGCAAGTAATTCATCTCGCACAAGCCAAAAGGGTTAGCGGTACATGCCGCATTAAATGCAAAAAAGGTGGTTCTCATCTACCACCTTAAGAAAAGATCACTAAATATTGCATGAAGAAAATTTTAAAGCACTTAAAAGTTTTCTTTTAAGAACACTACTCAAAATAGAAAGCAAAGAGTTCTAGAGTACTACTAGAGTCAAGGTGAAATTGCAGAAGGACTCGAGCTAAGTAGAAAGCTTCCCGCAAATTGGAAATGGTAGAAAGTTCAAGTTAGGGAGTTAGGCTAGTGGCTACGCAGAGGTTAGCTAAAGCTCTGCAAAGAGCACCAATTGTTGGTGTCTTTGAGGATATTTCTTATGCTACACCGGGCATCCCTGAATAGCCAATATTGGCAAACACAAGGCGGTTGGACAAGCCCAAAATCTATAGAGACCAGAGCTTAGTTCATGAAGATTGGGATAATGTTCATGATCCCGTTCTTGCAAAAAACCCCAAAGGATTAAGGAAATCTACTTGTGCACGCATGAAGATGTCCAAGTCGCCAATGTCGACTGTAGAAAAAATTTGGTTTAGTGGGTTTCCTCAATATATGGTCCCATCTATGCACCACTATCCAAAGTTGGTAGATGTGGCCATTAGGCTTTTCAATCTAAGTACCAAAACTACTGAGGGCCATACTCTTTCAGTTAACATCAGCCTGGCTACCATTTGGAACATGTTGTGCATTCCAGACCCTGTGCAAAGAGGGATGGAAGTGGAATCATTCACTCCTAAGAAGGGAGATAAAATATGGAGCGATAGGGATAAGGCTCGAGAGTTTTACAATGAAGAAATCAGAAGGATTGAAGAAGAACATGAGAAGCCACCAAAAATTCCTACACCACATGGTGCTTTCAAGGTAGACATGTGTGATGCCTTTTCAATGATGGAATTTATTTTTGGTTTGGACACCGACCAAGAGGTGCATGCTTTTCAATTGGGCCCAACTTTCCAATTCTGCTACCAAAAATCATACTTCTGGTATAATTTTGGGGAATTCCTCTCAGAGAAGATGATAGAACAAATTAACAAATACCCAGTTGAACAAAAGTTTAGATTTTTCTCCTATCTTGCTTATATGTTTTTATATCAAAACCCTATTTCTTTGATAATCGGTTAAAGCTATCTATCTTTGATGAGAAGGGTAGGAAAATGCCAAAAAAAATTTGGACCCCTCTCCTCTCCTACTTTTGATTACTATGCATTTTTGGATCATTTCTTGACTCCAATTTTGTAAGATTTACTAGGGGAGGAGTATACTAATTGGCTCACCTTGACTCAGACAAAGTTTATGCAGAATTTCACTCCAAGATGTGATTGATTCTTCAGAGCCAATTTTACATTCATCCAAATGCAAGGCTTCACTAAAGAACCCTTCCACCTTCTCGCATGTGTGACTAATTGAGTGTTGGCTCTGGAATTATTCTAGTAGTCATGGTTCATTGATATTACCTTTTGTAGCAGCAAAAAAAATCAAGAGGGAGGGATTCTTCACCTGTCCACTAACCTTAAAAATAGTGGCCTTGAAAAAGAAGTAGACATACCCGCTATTGCAAGATAAACTAGGTCATTTAGGGTTGGTAATGACCTGTAACAAGTGGGATTACAAACCTTTCAATGATTTACCATATGACCACATCAAGGTAACTCATAGCCCTTGGCCTTATTGGGAGTGGAGGTGCAGCCCACTAGAAGATAAAGATGAATTTTTGGTTGACCTAGTTCATATCCCCACAGAAGACAATAGGCTGCCATGGCATAAGTTCTATTTCCTAGTAGCAGATTATGATGAGAACTATAAAATGGGAAAGGATTTGTACAATAACCTAAGGAACGAGGAAGAATGGACTAATGAAAAGATCAAATCCTTCTGGATATATTGCCAGGAAACGAAGCGTCCTAATATACCTTATGAAGGCATAAAGGAAGACAAAGAGTTTGAACGATTTTGGGACGAGGAAAACCCTGTTTCTAACTCAAGCAATAGCAGAGGCGATGACCTCGATGAAGGAGAGGAGTAAGCGGAGGATGAGGCTAAGACATCAGCATCCTCTGCCTAGCAAAGGAGGAAGTCTATAGGGAAATCTTTCTATGTTGCTTCAAATGTGAGACTGAGTATGTCACAAGCTTCATAGACACTCACCTGGGCATCTAAGGTGACAAGGGTGTCTCAACCGCAACAACCAAAAACTATAGAGATTGTGGAGATCGAAAAATCCCTGCCCGCTAAGTGGAAACACACTAAAGCTATTCCGGGAGAATAATCACAAGGAGCTGCTACAAGCCAAGTGCTCACAGCAAGTCAGGAACCCAAAGTAAGTAAGCAGCCAGGGACAAGTGAAGCACCACCAATGTCCAGTCAACAGGTAATTCTTGCTTCTTCTTTTCTTACTTCTCAATCTTTGGTGTCCTCTTCCATTCTCGTAGCACCCATTACTACATGTGTCGGCCTTGCTTTATCTACCCCTACCACAATGTTTGTGGGAGGTTTCTCCCAATTTTCTCAAACTAGGCCATCTATATTAATGCCTTTGTGAACCTTAACATTGGCCACTACTGCTCAATCTCTCCTCACCTCTCTTGCCAAAATTTTGGCAGCCATTGGCACCCCTATTGCCTCTACTACCTTGAGTCCAACCCAATATTCCTAGCAAACAGACTCGATTATGACCACCCCATCGTCACAACTGATGAGCCCTTCTACCAGTTCGCAAACTGAACTATGGCAGGTTCTCTTCTCCCCGAAAACTATCAATCTCCCACCAAAGAAAGTACAAGGGCCTGCTACACAGGTATTTCCTTTTTCCCTACCTCCTGGTACACCTATCGCTGGTGGGCTGGTTCAGTCACCAACCGAATTCATATCCTAGGGAGAAACCAAGAAGCAAATGTGAGCCCTCAGAATCCAAACGTGAAAGAAAAAGGATGATTAAAAGGATGCGGAGCCTAAAGTGTATACAATTTACAATGAAGAACAACAAATGTTGAACTTTGCCACCATGTACCCAAATGTTACCAAACCACAAGGCAAGATGCTGCTAGGCAATTACAACATGTATGTCATGGGGCTTGATCTGACCATAGCCCAGTCGTAGGATAAGGTGGAACTCATGGAGGAAACAAAGAGAGTTGTAACGACTGACTTTCTAAAATCTGGCCGTCAATTGAAGAAAAAAGAGGAGCAACTAAAGCTTGTGAAGGAAAGAGTCAACTTTCTAAAAATGAAGGAGAAATCACTAGAAGCTGAGGTTACGCGCTTGTCTGAGAAAGTGTGAATGGAAGAGTCAGGGCGGAGCAAGCTCCAAAAGAAACTCAATAAGTCTCAGTTCGTTGACCCCACATTTCTCAATGAACTACAAGCAAGCAACTAGAAATATCATAACCAATTGACCTTGACAGAGCAGAATCTGCAAAAAAAGGTGAAAGATTTAGCAGCTCAAAGTGCTCTATATGAGCAAGAATTAGAAAAGAATCATAAGGAATTTGACGGCCGAAAGGCCCGGTTAGAGAAAGAGCTTCAAGACACAAAGTCCTCTCTTGACACTAAATTGGCTAACCACTCCCAAGCCGAAGAGAACTGGTGTAAAGAAATGAGCAACTCCATGAAGCAACTGGTATCTACAAAAAGAAAAAGTGTGTTATTGATAGAGGTCATTAACTCAAAGGATGTGGAGATCACCTCTCTAAAGAGCTCTCTCCAAGACTCCTCCACACTGTTGGACCTTATTCCATTGGCTTGATAGATATATATTTCTTATTGGGAAAAGGTTAAAACCTTTTTCCTAACACTACAGCCAATGCTCCAGTTCATCTCAAAGGTAGCAAAACTGAGCTAGGAGGTTCACAATACAATTGAAAAAATCCCATGGTTCATCTCAGAAAAGGTTCTGGAAGTAAAGAGTTTTCTCACCAAGCTATATTCAGTCTCTAATGAAGACCTAGCCAAGGCAGGGATTGAAGATTGAGATGTTGCTGCCCAGATGGAAAATAAATTTATCCTTTGCCACTCAGCCTTCTATTAAACTAAAGTGGTCGCAACTAATTTTTAACCATACAATGGATGGCATGCAAGAGAATTTCTCCTAGCTAAGTGAGATGGGTTTTCCATCTTCGTTTCTTGAGGATGGATCGATTTCCATGACCCAGCAGATTAGAGAAAGAATTGAAGAAAAGGAGCAAGACCCAAATGCCTTCCAAAGTTTCAGCCATCCTCCCACCACAACAAACATTGAGGGTGTTATTCATCCTCTTGCACAACTACTTTTCAATTGTGAGGCATGGGTCGGTTTACCTAAGACACTACCTTATAAGGAAGCACTCGACCTGGGTGGAGCACAGGAGAATTTGTGCAATATAGCGAGGCCATCTAAGGATGACCAGCAGCCTCTGCAAGCAACCCTTTCCAAGCTCTAACTCCATCGTCAATGGATGGCGCTTTGGTCTACAAACCAAAGAAAATTTTGGGTTCCACATTCCTCAAAGCGAAATGCCCCTGGTAGTCACCAAAAGCTATGAATTCAAACTTCACCATGCTCCCTTCGAGTTTTATTTTTGGCTAAGTATCAGCCCATGCCTTCAACAAATTCATCGGTCCCCTTTTGGTTATCACCACAACTTCTGCCATGTGTCCACTCATCGCTCTCCGAATGAACTTCCTCCTTGCTCTTCTATCAACCCCCACTCGCGTGCCACATAGCTCCCATTCACATAAGGATTTAATGGGCCCCACAAGCAATGTCTATAGTAAAAAATTTTGCTACGTGTCCTCTTTGTGCAAGCTTTCAATGAAGGAAGGAAATATTGACCGCAGGAAGCAAAATTCTACCACGCATCTCTTCGGCGTACACTTCTTCAACGCAGAGGATGAAGCAGGCTGTAAGTTGTGGGATGCTACCATTTTTTCTAGCTACCTATCCTAAAGGGGTGACACTTGTCTACACAAGACTTTGTTGGACCACTACCATCATTCACAAGGGATGCACCCGAATGAAGGGAGACCAAATGTTGTGTCTCAAATCTCTTTTGTTACAACAACTGAAGGTGATCATTGCCTCGAAAACATTGCTCAGATTCTGAATCTTTTCAATTTCTGCTTGCCAGGCAGTGGAAGTTTTGTTATAAATACTACTATTTGCTTCAAGAGATGGGTTCCTAGTTCTATAGTTGATTCCAAGGGTTCCAATATTTTAGGCTACAAGTTGGGAGATCATATGCTATTTCACCAGTTGTTAGAATCATAGGATTTTTGGAGAGACTAGGCCTTTGTATTTTTTAGATAATTGCAAGAACTCACAGACTATGCCACTATTCAGCCTCTCTATTTCTGATGCTATTGATAAACTCTATGTTGTGCCATTATTGTTTGAATGGTTTATTTGTTGTACTTCTATAATTTGAATGCAAATTTACTGGTTTAGATCATGTCTTTTGACTCTTGTTTTTAGTAAATGGGTGTGATTATTATTTTAGGTCATTGAATGAGTTGTTCATGTTGCAATCCTTAATTTATGTTATTCTAGGATATGGTTAATTGCTAAGCGGGCCCTTAAACTATATCCAAAAGATAGGTTTATCATGCCTTTCATATAAATTTTGGTGTATTACCTTAGTTAGATTCTTTATTTTATATCTACTTCCATTTCCCATTCCAAAACCTCATTCATAGAAGAAGTCAACTTCTTTAAAAATCTGGAGGTCACTCAGTTTAGTGCAATAAGTCCCCCATAAACTGAGTTTCCCACAAAGGGCTATTACCTTGCCAATTTTTGGCATCAACACCAGGAATAGATCTGAAGATAGTAACACATAACATCATCCTAGTTGAAAATGCTAGGCCTATTCTACAAAAGATATGAAAGATGAATCCTAAAATAACCATGCTTGTTAAAGGAGAACTTGAAAAAATCCTTGACATAGGTTTCATTCGACCTATTGATTATTCTCTTTGGACCTCAAACATTGTCACTTTTGCAAAACCTAACAATCGTATTAGGATGTGTAGGGATTTTTGTGACTTAAATAAAGCCTCTTTAAAAGATGATTTTTCCCTTCCTAATATTGACATGATAGTGCATTCAACTGCGGGACATGCTTTGTTGTCATTCATGGATGGATTTTCTAGATATAATCAAATCTTCATCAACTCACAAGATCAATATAAGATAGCATTTACAACTGTTTGGGGGACATTTTGTTGGGTTATGATGACTTTTGGATTAAAGAATGTAAGGGAAACCTACTAGCAAGAAATGACATTGATTTTTTATGATTACATACATAAAATCTCAAAAGATTATGTTGATGACATCCTAACCAAATCTCTAACAAGATAAGACAATGTGACTATCCTTCAGAAGATCTTTGAATAGATGCAAAAATACAACATGAGACTAAATCCAAAAAAGTGTCTTTGGAGTAGATAGTGGAAATATTTTAGGGTTTATCATATCTCACAGAGGCATCGAGGTAGACACAAAGAAAATTGATGCTATAATCAACATGCCACCTCCTAGAAACATTTCTCAATTGTGCATGTTACAAGGAAGAATTCAAGCCATCTATCATTTTGTGGCATCTTTAGCCAATCAAACATTACCTTTCACACATCTCCTCTAAAATGATGTACATTTTTATTGGAATGAGGATTGTAAACATGCTTTTGATAGTTTGAAGGAATACCTTGCAACTCTGCCCATTCTACAACCCACTATGCCGAGAAAACCATTCATTTTTTATATAGCCGCATCAGCCCATTCTCTTGCAACATTGTTGGATCAAGAAGATGAAAGTGATCAAGAACATATTTTTTATTACATTAGCCAAACTCTAATAGATTATGAAAGGCAACACACACCAATCAAAAAACAATGTTTGGCTCTTATATTTGCTATCAGTAAGTTGCGACACTATTTACTAAATGTGGAAATACAAGTAATGACAAAATTTGATCATCTCAAACATCTTTTTAATAAAACAGACTTATCAAGATGTCTAGCTAAGTAGGTGATGTTGTTGACTAAGTTTAACCTTAACTTTGTTTCACAAAAAGGAATCAAAGTTCAAGCCTTGACCGACCACTTAGTTGACGCTCCTTCTCCTTTAGTATTATCTAGCAATGACTCTTTTCCCTAATGAGAATGTGTTGAAAATAGAAGCTCATACATGGGAATTATATTTTGAAGGATCCAAGTGTATAACAAGCTCTGGTGTTGGGGTTATATTAATTCCACCCGTAGGAAGACCTATTCCCTTGTCATATCAATTAAATTTCCTATGTACAAATAACACGGTTGAATATGATGTGTTAATTGTTGGATTATGTGTTGCTTTAATCATGGGTGTCCAAGATATTAAGATATTTGGTGATTCACAAATAGTGATCAAACAAATGAACAAAGTCTACCAAGAAAAACATGACAAATTATCAAAATATAAGGATCTCACAATGACCTTGTTGGAAAATTTTGAATCATTCACCATTGATAACATCCCACGAAGAGATAATTGGCATGTAGATGCAATGGCAAGTGTGGCTTCTCTTATATCACCTCAAGATCCTTCAAAGGATGTCACATTTATTGTTTACCCAATCATGAAACCTTTGATCAATGATAAATCATAAGAAGTGTTAACAACAACCAAGGAAGACTCGATTGAATGGTCTGATACAATATATAACTATTTAAAAGACGGTACCATTCCCAAGCCAACAACAACAAACATCCACACTCGCTTACAAAAACTAGCAACCAAATACATAATCCTTTCCAATGTGTTATATAGAAGATCCTCTAATGGAATTTTACTTAGGTGTCTTAAGGACTCTAAAATCACTATAGCACTTGAACATGCCCATGTGGGTGCCTGTGGAGATCATTTTGGAGGATGACCCTTAGTGTAAAAACTCATTTGTATTGGATACTACTTGATACATATGGAAAAAGATTTCTTTGTGTATGTTAAGCGATGTCAAAAATGTCAAGAAAACCACAGTTTGATTCATGCTCCTACTTTTGAGCTTCGCGCCCAAATCCCTATTTCGTTGTTCTCTATATGGGGATTGAATCTAATTGGGAAATCTCACCACCTTCCTTTGTTGGACATATGTTTATCATTACAACAACAAATTATTTTACAAAATGGGTAGAAGTTATTCCTCTTTGATCCACGACTGCTAATGTAATATGTCATTTCATATTGGAACACATTATTGCCCGCTTTGGACTCCCTTTTGAATTAATTTCAGACAATGGGATTACATTTAAGAAAAATGACGTGAAGAAATTCCTGGACACATTTACTATCCAACATTGATTTTCAACACCGTACTACCCACAATCTAATGGCCAAGCTGAAATAACTAATAAGACTATCGAAAAAATCCTAAAGAAAATGATTAACAAACATCATAAGGATTGGCACACACAATTACAATGTGTGCTATGGGTCTATTGAACAAGTGTCATATTATCTATGGGAACCACACCCTATAACCTTGTATATGGTACCAAGGAAATCATGCCCTTGGATTTAGAAATCCCCACATTAAGGATTTCTCTTCAAGGTCTTATCGATGAGGGCACCTATAAGGAACAAAGACTATACCAGCTTGAGATGCTCGATGAACAACGCATTAATGCTCTTGAGCATCTCCAGGCCTACACTAAGCAATTACAACTTCAACATAATAATCATGTCATCCCTCAGACATTTAATAAGGGTGACTTAGTCCTATATGAAAATAAATGAAATGCTAATGTAGACTACTCTAAAAATGGAAAATTTAGTCCTAATTGGTTAGGACCCTACATAATCAATACAAGTTATGGGTCCATCACTTACACATTAACATAACTAGATGGTACACTACTCAAAGACCCTATCAATTTTGTGCATCTATGTCGGTATTATGTCTAATCTCTTTGAATAGTATGAATGATAAAGTAGTGTTGTTAGAGCTATCAAATTATATCCTATATGCTTTTACATTGCTTTGTTCTTGAAAAACAATTATGTGTGTGTCTTGAGCACTAAAGTGATTATTTAATTTATTTTTATAGTTACTTTAGGTTTCATACTATTCAAGTTCATCTTGTATGTTATGTTAAGTTAGATCATTATATAGATTATAGGCGCATTTAATTTAGCATAACATACTTAATCATAATGTTGCATCTAAGAGAAACTGTAATAAGTTTTGATTAGATCACATAAGATGTGTTAAATCATGAAGACATTAATTAAGTAATTTTACAGAGGTTATTTAATTAATGACATTTCCATTTAACATTCCATGCATAAATACAAGTAATAAAACATCAAATGCTCATATATGTATATCACAATTTTCTATCCATGTCATCACTATATACAATATCATTGACGTCTGTGACTACTACATCCCTTGGGATCTAGTACTCACGTTGGTCTGGTAGTAGTACGTCAAGAGACAGTGGTGTGTGATCATGATCATGATCTATTGAATCTAAGAGAAAACTCTAAGCCTCATATATGTCCTAGGGTGTCCTGATGTGCTCCTACTATCTGATCTCTCTTTGCCTATAGCCTGGCTACCTCCGACTCTAGTCTCTCAAACTCTATTGGGGTCCAAAATGACTGTGCCTCTAATGTAACACCGACTTAGTGGACTCACCTCCTCAAACTCTCATATGTCTCCTGAAGTCTCATGAATGGCCTAAGTGACTCTGGGTCCTGATCCACAATAGGTGGGGCACATAGTCTGAGTCTGTGGCCTCTACATCAACTAACACGGGCATTATCTCTATAGTTGACTATCGATAGAGATCCTACCAATCTCTCATAGCTCCTGCAAGATAGAAACCATAAATAATTAGTACACATCATGACATACATATATATAAAGCATAAACATAAGCACAAAGCACATGCATAAATAAAATATCCTCACCAATAACTCTGGTAGACTGTGAAACATCAACCTCATCCTATGTAGGGGCATTGAAGATGTGCTAGCCCCTCCATGACTATCGGTATTGATACCTGTTGTGGCTATTGCTCATGATCTACCCATATGAATGGGTGAGGGCTCTCCCCACTCGTGTGTTGCTCGATCCTCAACTACTGACTCATCACCCTTGCTTAGGGGTGGCTCCTCCTCCTCATCCTCCTCCTAGTCCTCCTCATCATCCTCTTCTCCTCTGTCCCAACCATCATAATCAAGATTTTAATCCTCATCATAGTCCTCATCTATGACATCTATAAATATGTCTGCAACCCTGTACCATGTATCCTCAGCCCGTCCTCTATATCATCTCCCTCATCTAGAAATGGTATTGCATCTCCTATAGGCTCTTCAATCAGAAATACGGGAGTTGATCGTGATACTATCCACCACTCCTCATAATCATATATGGCACTGACATCATCAGCATCAGAGATTGGAGGTATATTGTGATCTGAGTACTCGAAGTTGTTGTGGATAACATTCTATGTAGTGAATCGTACTGTATCACTAGGTCTTCGGGCACTCTGCACTAACCTCCTAAAGAAGATTCATGCCCTCGGTGGTGTCTAGACCTACCCAATCTACCGCATGACTCGATCATAGTAGAAAGGTCGTACTACATAGTCATGACGGCCAATCAAAATTATTTCCAGTTGTAATCTCCTCATCTGTCGATTGTGATCTGGCCATTGAATTGTAAGCTAACATGGTCTCCAAAGGATCTTGTCCTCCTCCAGTCGATCAAACCACATGTTAGTTCTCAAAAACGCTGGTTGAAAAACCACAAGAGGTTGTCAAGCTCTTGGTACGTTTTAGGCTAACGAACAAGGAAAAATAATGTACTTGAACCTTCTTCTCTTTAGGCTCTGCCAGACCTAGGTGGGTGTACCTATGCAAATGGAGTAGACTTAGACTATTTGTTTCCTACTTGAACAATCTATTGAAAATGGAAATTGAGAGTGGAAATATGTAATCCTAATTTGGTATAAATTGTATAAGCAATATCAAGATGAAGTTTATGAATATGTTCAGTTAACAGATGTGAGGTTTTGAGAATAAATTTGATAAAACTAAATGATGAAATGGATAAGACCAGTGCCTTGTTGGGTAAATGGAGTCAAATGAAAGTCTAAGATAAGTGGCTTGTATTTGGTAGTAACTCTAACTATTGGCACACTAATATTGGTTTATAACTTGTATAAACATGCAGGAAAATTATTGACAAACTCTACTTACTTATCCAACTGAAAAAACCAAGTTACTTATAATTTATCAAAAGGATTTTAATCTTTACTTGAAAGAACCAATTGAATAAATTATGCTAGAACACAGATAACACCAAATTGGTGATAGATTGACAATCCTAATTATATGGTTCTTCTTACTAATCCAAATAATACTTCTAGGTTACTGTGATTGACTAGAAGGATTTTAATTCCTTTGGGGAAACCAATTAATCATATCACACAAATACAACAAATGTGCATTGATAAATTGAATATATGCTTGATATACCAATTTAAATAATAAAGAAGCACTAAAATGGAGACAACTAGATAATTAAATAACTTCAACAAACAATTGATACCAAGATAACGCCACAAAATCAGAGATCTTTCATTGACTTCTTCAAAATACTACTTGCAACATAGTCTTTCAGAATATAAACATTATGGAACTTTTCTGCTATTCATTAATTATCCCTGTTCTACTACTATCTTCTCATATTCCCTTCTTCATTTGATTTCATCTTGTACATATACATTTCCTTTTTAGGGTTATGACCCTTTGCACGCATATCTACGCAACACTTCATTTAATTGTCTTTGGCAAAACAAAATACTTCAACTTTAATCCTCATCTTTGTATCTTTGTGAAAATTAATTTAATAATAATCTTCCTTTGCTAGAAACTTCACTTTTCACCCATTAAATACAAAAATAATCATCTTTTTTATAACTCCTTTTGTGAAAATGTTTCCCATCCTGGTGAAAGTATTTTACTTTTTATTTAATTTGTGCATCCTCAACCGGTGTAAAATACTCCTTGAGTAAAAATAATCACCCATTACAAATCTTTAAATTGTCCTTTAATTTCCTCCATGAAAGTATTTTATTTCATTTTACCATCAATGAAATTTATATTCTTGCCAAGATAATATTTCATGTTGTAACTTTAATGCATTTTCTTGAAGAAATCCACAGCATTTTATAAAACTTTATTTTATTACTTCATTGCAACACCACACATTCACTACTGGCCTTCGCAGGAATGCTGGGAAAGCTATGCTAGTGATGAAAATTACATTTCCCCAAATTTAAATATTGTAATTTTGATAAATCTCCCTTTAAAATATCACCACATTTTATTGCAATAATATCTTATCCCACTCTCCCACACACTCTTTAAGTTATGCCTATGGTACTACAAGAAACATATTAGAGTCACCGCATAATGCTTCAAATCATACTTGCAGAAAATTTTATATCTTCTCAAAATAATTTCAACATAGTAATTTAATAAATTTTTCTTAAGTATGACAACATCAACCACAAAACTTGGCTCCATCGTGATACCGCACTGGCTCCATGATCCTCTTGTGGTGATGCAGGGAAAGGTTTAATCTATCTGCTCTCCCGCACAGCTCCTAGGGTTTGCTTGCAAGAATGCGGGCGATGCCTATAATGCTTTTGATCTAGATATTTCATCTTGTGAAGAATATATTATCTCTATAAATTTCATCATGTGGGGGCATAATATTCATCCAATGGTTATCAAAAATGTCATATTCTACAACCTCTTCATCACATGATCCATGATTTAACAAGTAAAATCTTCCTCTGTAGCAAACTCCCCACCCCAAAACTTTAGGATCCAATGCCTTCAGCACGTCTAAGCACAAGTTTGATGAATGTAAAAGATAATTTAGTTGATGTATTGGTTTCTAGTATAATTAAATTTGTCTGTGGAATTATTGAATGCCTCTATGTTATATGAGCTTTTCCTATCAGATATCAATAGCACTTTTGTTTGTTATGCTTTGATGGGTATTAAAGTCATATTCCAAATCTCTTAATTCTATTGATGGTTGGAGCACCACTTGTTTTATGTTCTTAGCAGTGTGCATGCTTGATTAAACATTAATCTTCTTGTTGCCCATTGAATAGCGGCAATTGATTGACCCAAGCATTTGGTTTGTTTATCGGTATGCTTATCTTGTCAAAACAACATAGGGAATGATGGTGGAATTAAAAACGTGTTATTCTAGGATGCTTATAAGGCCTATTACAAACTTTCTCACTTTCTCTATATCTTAATGAATAAGTCAAACTACAAAATACAGGGAAGTCCAATCTCATTTACTTTCAAGTAAGGATTAGGAGAAATTGGCATGCATAGTTACTTTCCTTCCCATTGCTTCATTCTCTAGTTACAAGTTTTCATTCCTTCCTTTTGGCTTCATTTCTCCTTCCATCTTCAGTCACATTTTCCTCAATGGAATAGTTTGGTTTTGGAGAAATTCCTCCCTTGTGTCTTTGTTGAAGTCAACAACCTACAAATATTCATAGCCTTATTTGGATTTTACGCAAGGGCTCTTAAATTCTTTGAGCTAAGAGAAGTTGTACTTTGATTACAATATTATTAATTCATAATCTTGATAGTATTTGTTCATAAATCAATTGCTCTACCCAACACTTCCTAAAGGTCTCTTCTACACTTATTATGAGTACAACCCCTAATAATTTGAATTCCATGGTACTTTATTTCATGCAATTACTCTATTAAAACCAAAAATGCTCCTTAAAATAAAATGGGTAGTAATCTGATTTTATTTTCTAACACTCTACATTGTGTCCCAAAACAAGTCAAGGAGCCTCAGAAATCATCCTAGAAAACTAAGCAAATAGTCTCCCAGAGCCACAAAAACATACTGAGATGTTTATTGATGACATGAGAGTATGATTGCTAGGTGGATTCATATAAAACCATCAGGATTGCAAGATATTAATTTTTAAAGATGCTTTTTTATCCTTTTTTGAAAATTGCCCCTTTCAAAAACCATTTGAAAACTCATCAACTTGGCATTTTGAAAAAATATCAAATCTTCACCTAGAAAGCTATAACTTTGGGAATTAGTTCATTTAGGCTCCATGAATATGCATGAAAAAGTATTTTTCACCAAGCATCTTCATTCACAAAATATCAAACATCAAAGTTGACCTCCATGAAAGTTTTCTCGAAATGTAGTCTTCAAACTGAGTAAAATCCATTTTGTTTTGATTTTGAGAAAATATCAAATGATGTCTTGAAGCCCTGCAAATTGGCATGAAGATAGCTTTTGGTGGGGAGAATCAAGAACACCAATTGGTTTGTCATGATGAGCTTTTAGTTGCTTAATATTGTTCTCCAAAGTTGGTTACTTTAACAGATTTTACTGTGTAGATAGCAAACCTTTGCAGAACCCTTCAACCTGGCCTTTTGAAATCTTTTCAAAATGATCGTACGAAGATGAAAGTTGGCATGCACACTAATATATGGTAGATGAACATGTCTGCAAAGTGATTTTGCATGAAACTACTCTGGCTTCAAATTATGATTTTTTAAAATGGTCCTTTTGAGTGGGTTTTTCAACTGTACTTTTGAATGTTGAAATCAATTGTTTCAATCATGGGAACCTAAAATTTGCATGAAATTTTAGGCTCCAACACTACACTCTCCAAAAGTGTAAATCACCGTACTACCAAAACTATCGTAGAGGATAGTTGAAGGCCTGAGGATACCCCACTACTATCGAACACAGGAAGTCGATAGGTCTGGTACATGTGATATGCTCAAGGCACCAAAACTATAGAAGTGTATAGTGTACCATGTTGTCCACCTCCTGAAAAATGAACTATCCAAGATCATAGCATAAGTACACTAGAATACAGTGCCCCCAGGCATATACCATCATGTGCTTTTCCATCCCATGTATCAGGTGTAGTAGTCCTCCCTCTAGGTGCACTACCCGCTTGTCAAGGACGAGTACCAGTGCAACTGTGCACATCTTAATTCGTCTAACCAGTGGGGCTTGTGAATATAATAGCATTGGTAGATCAATCTATGCCCTCACTTGCTCGTTATGCACTGGTCCATTTAGAAAATACTACATATCAGCCTTCTCATGTAATGTACGATCTCCCTAGAAGCATAGCCGCTCTCTTCAAATGGGAACTCAGAGGATGTGGTGGATGTCCTCTAGAGTGATCGTCATCTCACCAATAGGAAGGTGGAATGTATAGGTTTATGAATCCCGGTGCTCAGCTATAGCCCTCAACATTACATCATGGTCTCATGGGGGGCATGAGGTATGCCCAACATGGATCAGCCTGCAAATGTTTTTTGCCCTCCACTAAAAGTGTGGGGGCTAGTTCTCTAAGAAAGCTAAGCTACTTACCACCTAGACGCTGATGTGAATAGGTGGGTACCTATCAATAAAACAAAATAATTCCCTATAAGCTATTGGCACCTTCAAAATTTTCAAATTTTGAGTGCCCATGTTGAAAATTTTTGCTCTACACACTCAGAAGTACACCTAAAAAATCTGCTTAAGTGACCTACTTTGGAGGGTCACAATTCAAAGCCAGTTGATTGTCATGTCAAATGGATTATTGCTCTCTATTCTCCCCACACTCATATGCTCCCTGGTCCATTTTCAAAGTCTCATGATCAGATTTAATATTCTCACCAGGTCAAAAGAAAATGCAGTTTGTTCACTTTTTACACTTGCATTTTTAGAATGCTTCAAAGTGGTCATCTTTGACCTTTAATATATTTTGAGGAATGTGAATTGAAGGGAAGCCCTCTTGCACACATATTTAGTGTACCCAAATGAACCAGTGTGTCCAGTGGCAGTTCCCGAGGACAAGATTTGATAAATTTTCAAAGAGGTGACTTGGTGTGCTCGAGTTGGTTAATAACAGGTGAAATTGCACAAAAGCCTAAGTGAGTCACTTTGGTATTTAATATTTTGCACCTTAGGAAGAATTTTTCCATGAAGTTTGTTGCCTTAGATTTTTAGTTCAAATGGTAACATGCATGTTCAGTTTTACACCTCCTAAATGAGCTTTAATGGGTTAACTAATCCTTTTTTGACTGCAACATGGCCAAAATTGGTGTCTTGAAAAGTTTCAAATTTTGAAAATCTAAGGACACCCCATTTATTTTTTTGGTCTAAAACCTCTACAGTTCAATTTTCATCAAAAACAAAGGTCATATGATGCATTATTTTAATGCATTTCGAGTGTGGCTAACACGTCTCAGGGGCCAGTTTACAAAGGAGGCACCTAATTTTTTATGACTAGGATAAGTTTGAGGAAAGGGGTTTTCTCTAAATAATAGATTATGGCCACACGCAAAAATAATTGGCTCCAGGTGTCCCAGTTTTCCCATAGTGAATTTCCTCCAAATGGGCTGTAGGCATAATTAGAAGTCACAAATTTTTATAATGTTTCAAATGTTCATATTTAAAATATATTGAATATTTTAAATATTGAGAAAATACAAAAGAAGCATTTAGGGAAAACATAAAATACAATTTCAAATGTTATGAGAAAAAACGAGTTCAATTCTTGCTTGTGATTGGCTAAAAGGCGACTTTCATTGGCGATCAGAGATGGACTCTTCATTGCCCATTGCTCATTGCTAGTTCTTTCCAAAACAATGAGCAATGGTTTCTTCTGAGTGATGGAGTTTATTTAAGGGCACGTGAGCAACATGTTTGAGTAATAAAAATATTATCAAATGTTCACTATAAACTGAAATTATTTCTTACTTCTCATTGGCTGGGGAACTTCACGGCATTTTCACATGACAGTTGCATCGCTCATCTCCATTTTGAATGGAAAATAAATGCAAATCAGCGATGAAGATTTTAGAGCAAATGAAACATTTTTTAAAATGTTTGTTGAAGTGCAACTTTTAATTCTTCAATCTTATTGGTTGAAAACTTAACGCATGCCAACAATAGAGCTCCAGTGCTCATCTTTGTTTTGAATGGAAAACCAAATGCAAATCAACGATGGAGTTGTTAAAGGTAGATTTTTATCTGCAATCTCTTTTGTGGTATGGATTGAGGTTTTTTCCTCTCCATTGAGGTGTTTTGGAGGACTTATGGGTTGGATTCAAATTGATTTTTTCCTATAGAATGTAATCACGTTTTTGAGCTTTCAGGCATCTTTTGGGGGTCCATTTAAGCTCAAAATTGTTGTTTTGTGTTTTAAATTTGTCCCTTGACTATTCCCAATGCTTGGGCGGAGCTTTTAAGTGCATTTGTAATGAATTTTGGTTGGTAACAACTACAAAAAGGCTTCTGCATCAAGAAAAACGACCTACACATTTTTCTCTTGCCATGGCTACAAGAAGTTTCGTCAAAGTTCCTAGTGAAGTTGCAGAACAAAGAACTAAGGATTCAGGTGAACAGAAACATATATCTCCCATCACTATTTTATTTCATCTTTTCCTTAATTCATTAGCGATGAGTGATGGTTTTCTCTTATATCCCCCATCGCTGATGGGACTTTGCCCTTCTTCAAACTATTAGCAATGAGTGTTGCCTGAATATCTCCCACCACTAATTAATTTTATCTTTTCTAAATGAATGGGAAATGTGCAATGGTTGTCCATGATTGATGTCAAAAATTATTATTTGATAAAGTGTTTGGAGAAGATGATCAAATGTGCATGGGACTAAAACCTTTTACAACCAATAGAAATGATTAAGGCCCTCACAATTAAAATAAATTTTAATTGTTGAGAAATAGTTGATAAGGTAAAAGTGCACGAGAATAAATTTTTTGCAACCTGAATAGTTTTAATTAATTTTTTCACAAACTAAGGTGAAATTTTAATTGTTGGGAAAGTTGAAGGTGAAGCATAGGTAAAATATTTTGTTGCCCAGAAAGATGAGTAAAGTCTTCACAAGCAAGTAATTATTTTTCAGCTATGATGGAGGAAAAGACTTTCTGTGTTGCACAGTAATAGTCAAAAATGAATAGGTGAAAGGGATTTTTACAACAAAGTGGTGAATGGAAAGTGAAAGATTTTCACGAAGGAATTTTTTATATCTTTCACAAACATATTTTTTAAAGTTGTAGGGCATAATGATGAAGGATAAAGTCTTCCTGTGGGGAATATTTTTCTGTTGCAGGGCAGTCGAGTGAGAAGCAAAAAAAAAATTGTTGGATGAGGTTATTCTTCAGCAAGCAAAGACAGTTATAGATATATGGTGTTAAGTGTGCCAGGTGTCTTTGGGAGATCACCATTTAGGGTTTTTATTTTTTCCTTAAGTGTTGATTTCTGCTCCATTTTTTGGGGAGGGTTGTTCTGTAATTAGTCACAAAGTATACTATAATGTGAATATAGAACATTTCAGAAGTTTTGTTTTTAGGTTGGAATCTGTTGATATCTATGTAATTTTGATTGCAATACTGGCAAGATAATATTGAATAGTGCAATTTCAAGGCCATTTTACTCTCCTATGTATTGGTTTTGCAAGTTATGAATAATATAATCAAGGTTATCTTATTTTTCTCCATCAGTTTCAGATAGATGTGTGGATTTTTTCTTGTCTATTAATTCAAAGAATTAATGTATGTACTTGAATATGGTTGTAAATTTGTATTAAACTGAGTGATATGATTATGATAAGAAGTAGTGGTCAAGATATTATGCTGAAATACTGTAATGCAACATTTCAGAGCTTCATATAATGTCAAGTTTGAAGATTGTTATCAAATTATGTGGGTGTTTAGGTTGACTATGTTCCAATGAATGAAGCACTAATCTAAGGGGGTTATTCATGTTACATTTTGTTGGTTAATTCAACAGCTAATTACAAAATTAAATTATATTACTTATCATTCCCAGTTTGTTTGTGTGTTGAGCTCATTTTAATGAATCACATCTCTTATGTTTAAATGAGGCATTACTGTAGAGGTCAACCAAGCCTTTAGAGTATTGTGTCTTTCAAACAATTAGAGGAGAACCATCTATTTATAGTGTATTTGGTACTTTAGCACACAAGTATCTATAAATATACTATTGGGATTACCCTCCCTAGTTTAACAGAGCTGGAAGTGTAGAAGATTTCAGTCTCTTTGACTGAATCTTGTTCATTGGCCACATCAACCTATTGAGTCAGAATATGAGAGAGTGGCTACACTTTAGGACTCATTGCATTTGTTGATTTCAGAACCTACATAAGCAATCTAAAATCTTTAATTTCTACATTATTCATCATAAAAGTGTGCTAAAGTCCCTTTAGTGTGCTTTCCTAAAGGCCCTAGACACTTTAGACCCCTTTTGGGACACTTTGGGAAGAAATGGGACACTTTGCAAACACATGGGACACTTCACAAAAAAAGGGGACACTTTGCGAACATTTTTTCAGGATCCTAAATTAACCTAGAAATACATAAAAAATCATTAGATAATTGCGTAGAAACTAAGGGAATTTAGAAAAATCAACTCACTTCATGCTGACGCTCGTCGTGCGCCACCTAGTCTTGTAGCACATCCAATCTCACAGGCTTGTAGTCTCGTCGGCTCGACATCTTTCACTCCTCTCTCTAGCTATGAGAAGGTAAAATGACAAAGTTCAATTTACTTCACTTTTAGCTCTTATGTATGTTTAAAACTAGGGTTTTTACTATATTAGGGTTAAAAAGTACTTTTTATCCAAATCAACATAATGGGTGCTAGAGAGCTCCGTTTTCAATGTCCTTTGTTGTGTTGAAATTGTAATTTCACTCCCGACATCCTATAATGTTTATCGTTATGTGGCATGGTACTTGGAAATTCCCTACAATATGATTTTCCTTATTAGATGTGGCTACATTGCTACCTTGATTCCACCTCTATACAACAAGTGGAATCAAGGGGGCATACATCTACCCTTGAATTTGATTTCTAGAAGTTAGATTAGAGGATTTTTGGACAACTAACAAATTCATGTTGCAGGATACGGTTCCTAATGTTGTGGTTTTGTAGATAACTACATTGGGGGCTTCATTCTCCCATCTTTTGAATAAGTATCCTTTTATGAAATAAAGTGTACTATTTAGAGTCATTTAGCTTGCATATTCCACATAGAGTCATATGGGCATTAAAGTAGGGGTTAAATGTAGCATAGAAAATTGTACACTCTTGGAGAGAGAGGCAATTTCACGCTTAATTTGGACCTATTTTAGCACCCTTTCATTAATTACTCTTTAAAAATCACCATTCATGGGCCCATAAGACCCATTATTTCAAACCTTGAGGCTTATTCCACTCAAAAATCATATAAATCCTGAAAATAGCACTTAAATAATTTAAATCTTGAAAAACCCACCTCAAAAACCTAAAGTGGGACCCATTCGCTACCTTGGGCAAATGATCCCTTTTGGGACATTTTTCAAGTTTGAGCGGGAAATTCACCGACTTAATTCAAATATCCAGTGGATGTTGGCCTTTGAGGTCTAAATAATGGACAATTAGGTATTAAAGCCTATAAATATAAGTTTTTAGGTCATTTTTCACGACATCTAAGCAATTTTTAAAACAAATTCAAGAGTCAAGTATTGAGAATGTTTTCACAAGAGCATTCACAAGTCTATTCACAACAAAGTTGAAGCTTTGGGGAGAAATTCAAGGATTTTTGTAGGTCTTCAAGCTCACTTTTATCCTAGATCTAGCATTTTCAAGGGTTGATCATGGATGCCTATGGAGAATCATGAAGAATTCTAGGTTGGGGAGATGCAACTAGCCATCAAGCCAAGCCTAAGGACTTGTTTTCTAAGTGATTCCATCTTCCATTGTCTCTCTATCTTTAGCCTAAGGAAGGTTTGCATTCCATTGAGATTCATTTAAGGTGATTTAGGATCTCTTAGAGTGAGTCTTACATCATTCAAGTTTCATTCATGCATCTTGTTCTTGCATATTAGAATAGAGTTACATCTTGCTTTAGATTTCCTAGTCTTAGACACACTTATGGCTAGGGTTTTTTGCATATTTCATTATCTCTTTCAAGGTTTAATTACCAAACTAGGGGTTTGACCGAGACAAACCCCCCATTAGCAATCAAATTATATTCTGTTTTACAGCCGATTTCGCAAAACCAGATCCGAATTTCAATTTGGGAATAAAGTGTAGGTGTTGGAGTACAAAACAATGATTTCAATTTTCAAAAAAGTCGAAGAGGATTGATTCGCCATTAGTGGTGAATGAGTCCCACTGGGGGTGTTTGTTAGATCAGTTTGTAGATTCCAGTACCCTTTTCCCTAAAATAGTTTTCTGGGTAGAAACCTTGATTGGGGACTGATTTTCCTAGGTTGGTGAATGAGTCCCAATTGGACAAAAAGTCAACACTTCCAAATTTTCAAAGCTACTTTCAGTTATTCTAAGATTTCCAAGTGTACATCATTCACTGTTATACTTTCCTATTCTTTTTTTATTGTATTTTCAAAGCATTTTATAGGTCATTTAGGTCTTTTTGCATTTCACACATTGTTTTCAAACATCTCGTATTTTCCAATTTTACACTTGTTGGTGAACCCCTCTTATCTGTTTTCAACCTTCATGACAATCCCCTTTGACAAATTCCAATCTCCTTTGCATTGGAATCTCAAGGGTTTGTTCTTGAGTGAGCCATTAAGATTTTTGTACCTCTCCTTTTAGGTTCAAAACCCTAGAAGTGTAAGAGAGACCCCCACACAAAAATCTTTGGTTCATTACCTGAGATAATCAAATATGATGTAGAAACTTCAAATTATATTCTTTTGTGTTGTATAGCAAGTAAATTGCTTCTCAAAATGTGATGGAGCAAGCATAATATGGTTCTATAACAAGTCAAAAGCATAAAAATGTATTTTCTTGTCAAAGAAAACATAGAACTAGATAAATGTAGAGAATTATGGGCCTATATCATGGGTCAACTCCCTTTTTTACCATTTTTGGAAAAATAAATTTCACGCTCGCTAAACTTGGTAAGCACCAAATGTGATGCAAAAAATCTTCACAATTTTGTGAGTGCCAAATGTCATGTTTGGAGGCCTTGCAATTTGATGAGTGTCAAATGTGCTATATAAAGAATTTGTAATTGTGAAAGCCTTGACCCTACACGGAGACCTACAAAGGGGAGATATAAGAGTGGGAGAGACCTATCAGAGTAGAGAGGGATGGAGAGAGAGGTTTAATGAGCTTTACTGATAATGAAAAGGATAAGAAAGGAGTGGGAGAGACCTAGAGGAGTAGTAATGAGACAAGGAGTGAGAGATATAGGGATGGATAAGGAGGGATGGAGAGACAGAGAAGGATTAAAACCTCAACCCTATACCTTAAACCATAATCCCTCAACCCTCAACCCTTAAACCCTAATCTCTCACCCCTTAAACCCTCACCCTTCAACCCTCACCCTTCAACCCTCAACCCTAAAACCCCAAACCCTTAAACCCTTAAACCCTCAACCCTCAACTCTAATACCTTAACCCTATACTATAAACCCCAATCCCTCAACACTTAAACCCTCAAACCTTAAACCCTAATCCCTCAACTCTATAACCGTCAACCTTCAACCCTCAACCCATAAACCCTAATCCTTCAACCCTCAACCCTTAAACCTTCAAACCTTAATCAATCAACCCTCAACCCGCAACCCTTTACCCTTAAATCCTAATATCTCAACCCTATAACCCTCAACCTTCAACCCTCAACCCGTCAAAACCTCAACCCTTAAACTCTCAACCCTCAACCCCCAACCCTAAACCTAAACCCTTACACCCTTAAACCCTCAACCATATACATTAACCCTCAACCCTAATCCCTCAAACCAATACCTTAAACCCTAATTCATCAACCCTCAATCCTTAAACCCTCAGCTCTTAAACCCTAATCCCTCAACCCTCAACCCTTAAACCCTTAACCCCTAACCCTCAACCCTAGTCCCTCAACCTTGCACCCTTAACCCTCTACCTTCTACCCTATACATTTAACCCTCAACCCTAATCCCTCAACCTTATATACCTTAAACCCTTAGTCCCTCAACCCTCAACCCTTAAAACAACAACCCTCAACCATAAACCCTCAATCCTTAAACCCTCAAACCCTTAAGCCTCAACTCTTAAACCCTCAACCCTCAACCATAATCCCTCAACCCTATACCTTAGATCTTAATCCCTAAACTATTAAACCTTAATCCCTCAACCTTATAACCCTCAACCTTCAACCCTCAACCCTATATCCCTCAACCCTTAAACCCTCAAGCCTCAAGCCTCAACCCTTAAACCCTAAACCATTAAACTCTCAAACCATGAACCCTCAACACTCAACCCTAATCCCTCAACCCTCAACCTGTAAACCATAATCCCTTAACCCTATAACCCTCAACCCTTCAACCCTTCAACCCTCAACCCTTAATCCCTCATCCCCCAACCCTCAACCCTCAACCCTTAAACCCTCATCCCTCAACCCTATACCTTAAATCTTAATCCCTCAACCCTTAAACCCTAATCCCTCAACCCTCAACCTTTAAACCCTCAACCCTCAACATCAACCCTTAAACCATCAACTATTAAACCCTAATCAATCAAATCTAAACCCTTAAACCCTAAACCCTTAAAACATTAAAACCTTAAACCCTCAACCCACAACTCTATACCTTAAACCATAATCAATTCTAAACCCTTAAACCCTTAAATCCTCAACCCTCAACCCTTAAACCCTAATCCCTCAACCCTTGACCCTTAAAACCTAAACCCTTAAACCCTTAAAATTTTAACCCTCAACATTAATCCCTCAACCCTATACCTTAAACCCTAATCCCTCAACCCTCAACCCTTAAACCCTCAACTCTCTACCCTATAAATTAAATTCTCAACCCTAAACCCTTAAACCCTCAACCCTATACATTAAAACCCAATACCTCAACTCTCCCTCAACCCTTAAACCCTAATCCCTAAACCCTCAACCCTTAAACCCACATCTCTCAACCCTCAACCCTTAAACCATAAACCCTTAATCCTTAACCCTTAAACCCTCAACCCTTAACCCTTAAACCTTCAACCCTCAACCCTTAACCCTTAAACCCTCAACCCTAAACTCTATACATTAATCCATCAAACATATAACCTAAATCCTAATCCCTCAACCCTCAACCCTTCAACCCTTTGTTGGAAATTGGTCAGCACTCCCCTCAGGATTTGTGACATGGACTAACCACCTCCCATGGATCCGTTAACTCTGGTAGTTGTATCAAGCATTAATAGGTCGACCTTTTGGTGCAACAATAATTGTGGGACCAGAAATTGGTATCTAAGCCAAAGGTTTCAGGTTCAAATCCCCTTGTGTAACACTAAGGGGGAGATTATTGGAAATTGGTTAGTGATCCCCTCAAGAATTGTGACATGACTAACCACCTCCCATTGATCCATTAACTCTAGAGGTTGTATCGGGCATTAATAGGTTGACCTTTTGGTGCAACAACAACCATGGTACCAACACCCTTAAACCCTTAATCCCTCATCACTCAACCCTTAAACCCTCAACCCTTAAAATCTTAATCCCTCAACCCTTAACCCTTAACCCTTAACCCTTAACCCTTAAACCCTCAAATCTCTACACTATACATTAAACCCTCAACCATAATCCCTAAATTCTAAACCCTAAACCATCAACCATAATCCCTCGACCATAATCCCTCAACCATCTATCCTCTACCTTACACATTAAACCCTCAACCCTATTTCCTTGACCTTATATACCTTAAAGAATTAGTCCCTCAACCCTCAACCCTCTACACTTTACCCTTTACCCTCAAACCCTCAAACCTCAACCCTTAAACCCTAAACCCTTAAACCCTCAATCCTCAACCCTAAACCCTCAACCCTATACCTTAGACCCTAATCCCTCAACCATCGACCCTTAAACCCTAATCCCTAATCCCTTAACCATATAACCCTCAAACTTCAACCCTCAACCCTTCAACCCTCAAACCTTGATCCCTCAAGACTCAACCCTTAAACCCTAAACCCTTAAACTCTTAAACTCTCAACCCCCAACCCTAATCCCTCAACCCTATACCTTCAACCCCAATCCATCAAACCTCAACCCTTAAACCATAAAGCCTTAAACCCTAATCCCTCAACCCTCAACCCTTAAACCCTCATCCCTTAACCCTCAAACCTTAAACCCTTAACCCTTAATCCCTAAACCCTTAAAACCTTAACCCTCAACCCTATACCTTAGACCCTAATCCCTCAACCCTCTACCCTTAAACCCTTAACCCTTAAACCCTAATCCCTCAACCCTCAACCCTTAAACTCTAATCCCTCAACCATCTACCCTATACATTAATCCCTCAACCATAATCTCTCAACCCTATACCTTAAACCCTAATCCCTAGAGCCTTAACCCTTAAAACCTAATCCCTCAACCCTAATCCATATCCCTAAACCCTCAACCCTCAACCCTTAAACCATAAACCCTCAACCTTTAAACCCTCAAATCTCAACCCTCAACCCTCAACCCTATACATTAAATCTTCAACCCTAATCCCTCAAACCTATACATTAAACCCTTAGCTCTAAACTATCAACCCCTAAACCTTCAATCCCTTGAACCTTAAACCTTCAACCCTCAACCCTAACCTGTCAATCCTATACCCTAAACCCTCAACTGTAAACCCTATACCCTGTACATTATACCCTCAACCCTATACCTTAAATCCTCAACCCTCAACCCTAATCCCTCAACCTAAACTCTCAACCCTCAATCCTCTACCCTCTACCCTATCCATTAAACCCTCAACCCTTTACCCTCTACCCTAAGGAGGGAAAGAAAGGTAGAGAGCATGGGAGAGGGCTAGGTAATGAGACAAGGAGGGAGATGTAGAGAGGTAAAGAGGGAAGGAGGGAGAGTCATGGAGATTGGGATAGAGAGAGAGAGAGAGGGTGGGAGGAAGAGGTAGTGGTCAAGAGAAAGGAGATAGATGGGAAAGAAACAATAATAGATGGATAGAGAAGAAGAGAGAGGTAGGGAGGCAAGGATATAGATGGGGATAATGAGGGAAGACAACATAGAGAGGGAGATAGGGAGAGAGAGTGGAAGAGGCCTAGAGAGGGGAGAGGGGAGAGAGGGAGAGTGAAGGGAAGCATAAATAGAAGAGTAACAAGGGATGGATGGATAGGTACACGTGGAGGGAGAAAGATACATAGGGAGGAGGAGATAAAGAGGTGATGACCTAGAGAGGGGAGGAGATAGAAGAAGAGATAGAGAAGAATGATATGGGAGTTAAAGGGAGGAGAGAGGTTGGTAATGAGACATGGTTGGAGATACTTGGAGATTGGGAGAGAGAGAAGAAATAGGTGAGAGATAGATGGGGGAGAGAGGTGGGTAATGAGATAAGGAGGGAGAGAATTGGAGATGGGGAGAGAGAGAGGTTGGGAGGGAGAGGTAGCGATTGAGAGAAAGGAGAGAGATGGGTGAAAAATAATAACAAAGGGAGATAGAAGAAGAGAGAGGTATGGAGGCAAGGATGGAGATGGGGATAAGGAGGGAAGGAAAGGTAGAGAGGGTGGGAGATACCTAGAAAAGGTTTAGAGAGAATAGGCTAAGTATTGGTTAAGAGGGAGAGACATATAAAACCTTGACTACCTATCATCGATCATAAACTGTAAACTTTAAGCCTTATCAAAGTGGGGTAGAGAGACAAATAGAAAGTGAAGTTGGCTTTTTTTTCAATGCAATTCATTTGGTGCTTACCAATTGTAATACAACATTTGGAAAGTGCCAAATTTCTTACATTGGGAAATACCAACCCAAAGTGTTGGATTTTACCTTGGGCATCCAACCCAAAGGGTTGGACGACCATTTCATGCCAAGGATGTGATTTTCTAAAAGGGTAACAAAATTTCACATATTTTTGGTTGTACTAATCATCAAGTTTACATTTCTTTCAATGCAATTTTATAAAAGAACCATGATGACATTAGGCTCTCTCTTACCTATATAACTATATAATTTTTTTAACATTTTGATTAAATTCTTAATGTTTTCATCCATAACTTCTCTTATTAGTACCTCTATTTTTTGTCAAAAGCTAACATGTGCTAGTTTTAGTATATATTTTTACTCATTCATCAAATTTTGAAATAAATTTTATTTTTATAAACTAGACTCCATTCTACACGTAATAAAAAAAATTGATTTTTGATTAGTTTTCAAAAAATTTAAGGCGGAGCATGCTCAAATTTCAGCTTTTCAGAATGTGTCCACTTTGAAAATTCATAAAATAGTATATATTCATTAAAAAAATAGTTGAAAGAACCAATATAAACTACATGGTGTTCACTAATTTCTCACCATTCAGATTTTTGAAATTCTATAAAAAAAGTTGACAAAAAAAGGGGGTCACAACAAACACTATGCTATTTTTTTTAGAAAAATAGGACCAATTTTGGTGACCCCCCTTTTTAAAACCCTTAATCTTCATTATTTTCAAAAAAAATAGTAGCTTATAAATTAGATTCAAAGCACTACAACTATTGTTCTTGTTACATCTTCAAATTTTGAGTGTAACTATCTTCATTTTCTCATGAACATCAGACTACTAATTTTAGAAAAAAAGTGGCATCTTAAGAGCCATTTTTGTGTCATAACTTGGTGCACTTACCCAACACATCTAACTAACCATATGTTAAAATCAAAGTATACTCATCATAATAGGTAGAAATTATAATGTCAACATATCCAAACCAATATATGACCAGAAGTCCCTATATGTACACTATATTAGATAAATAAGCCATGAAGACCCTAAATACTATAGAATAATGAGAGCATACAAAAAATGACACGTATACAACTTGGAACTCCCATTACATAGGATAATGTCAAATTTGAAATCAATCAAGGAATCAAGAAGTACAACAATATCATTCACGTAAATGTGATCAATATCATGTAATAGAAAATAACATAAATAATGATAAACAAACCTACAAAATAAGTTTCAACACAACTCTCACCACTATTCTCCATAGCTCTCCCAACTTCCCACACCATAGAAGGAGGAGATAAAATAGCCTCCATGTTATTACCCAAAACATAATAAAACTCAACTCCAATGAAAAATGAACACAAACATAGTGATCACAATGAATCCAAATAAAACTCAACTCCAATGTCATGTGAACATGAAACTATAGAAAGAAACACAAGACCATATAGAGAGATACTATAAATCAAAATGTTGTATCATGTTCTTCTACCAACACCTCACATGCTCAAGTTGTGACAAGTAAGATATCCTTCATAAAACTCCAAATAGAAAATCCTTTACGACATCTAACTATTCAACACCAAGATCAAACATATCATATGATCTATAAAACCAAGATGTAAGCCTCTCAAAATGAAGGAAGATCAAACCAAATATCCATTCCCACAACAAGAGAATATTCCAAAAAAAAATCCTCTTACATTCCTTAACAATTTCTTCATAATAATCTTTCATGCATAACGATACAAAGGAAAAACATTAAAACATGTCAAGTAATCTTCAAACAAGCCCTTTGGAACTAACATCCATAAATCAAGAGTCATTTCCATCAGAAAATAAAACACAAAAAAAATGCATATGAAAACAAGGTGGCCATATCTATTTATAGCAATAATAACCATTTCCATATAACCCCAAGAGAGAAAAATATACAAAAAAGTAGGTCGGTCCAGTATATTGGTCGCATTGCCAGTGGAAAAAATGACAAACAACTCTATGTTGGTGGCTACATTCCCCAGGAAGTGGTTGGTTGGTTTACTAGTGGTAAGGTGCTTGTGTGTTGGCCATTATCATAAACTATGGTGGCTCCTTTTTGGTAGGTAAGTGGAGCCCAACCCATTGGGGACATATAGGCTTTGTATAGGGTAGTAGTTTTCCATATGACCTTAGATTGGTTGCTTGACCTCTATGCAACCCTTCATTTTTTTATTTTTTTAAAATATAATGTAGGTCCCATACATGGTTGACATAGATGAAGGATTATTCTAAAGGATTTCAACTATCTATCAAATGAAACATTTGCATATAGATCTATGCAATTGTATAAACTTTTTATGGTCATATGGTCCACCTAGTCAAATATTCCTTCAAGGGTATGAAATGGTAATTTTTACTCCAAATATAAATTCATTTTCATATGGATCCATATGTTTTCAGGCCTTTTAGACTTGATGGTGAGGTTTCTTTCATGATGTATCCAAAAAATATCACCCCCAAAATCCTCACAAAAAGAGCCCAAATAGAAAACTCACTTGTCAAATATTCATCAAGCCCCATATATGCAACAACTCATGTTCATAAATACAATTGTAAACTTGAAAATGCATTCATTCCTACAAGTCCATAGGTTCAACTATGCACAACAATCTACTCCAAGGGTTAATAACTAGGATGATTTTTCCTCTTTCAACCTAACAAATAAGCTCTGATACAAAATAAAAATAAATTTATGTTGCAAGGTGTGTGCCCTTGGTCTCATTGTGTTGTGTAGTGTAGCACTTGGGTTCATGACATGGCTTAATCACCTCTCATGGATTCATTAACTTTGGTGATTTATCAGGAATTATTAGGTTGATCTTTGGTGCAACGACAACTATCTGTGCAACAATTGGTATTAGATCTTGGGTCATGGGTTTGAACCCCTTGCTTGTGTTGGGGGGATTATTGTAAGGTGTGCAAACTTGGTCTCCTTGTGTTGTGTAGCATAGCACTTGGGTTCATAACATGGCTTAATTTCCTCCCATGGATTCGTTAACTTTGGCAGTTGTATCAGGCAATAACAAGTCAATATTTTGGTGCAACATCAACTATCTATGCAAAAATTTATACTAGTATTAAATATTTCCACATAACCTCAAGAGAGAAAAATATTTAAACAAGTATTCAAAATCTATATTACAAAAGAATGTATGAACATAACATCGAGATAACATAAGATGTACTCTTAAAAAATCCTCAAAGGAAAAAACCCAACCTCCAAATGCACTCACGTGCATTTAATATATTATTACCTCATGAATACATATTACATTACACTTGCAGAGTTTCCATGCAAGGATTCTAAAATATAACGCCCCTTAATTGTATTTCATGTAAAATAATAAAATTAGAATTATGTAACCAAGCATCCCAATCTATGCTTCCTCTCCTCACATATACAACCTACAAGAGATTCACAATCAACCTTATCCAACAAGCCAAAGATTATGACAACCACAAAAATTACTCGCGTTCTTACTTTTTTATAGAGACAAGCTTATAAAAAACCACCAAGTGATATTACATAAACCCTATTTCTTTAAACCATGAGATAACAAAACCACGTCCCCTTAATTTACTTTTTGATACTAAGTTTTCTCAATATTAAATATATTTTTCAATGTGCAACCCATATTAAATATTTATCCCAATGTTGCATACAACATATAAAGTGTCCCTAAGAATTTCTAACCCATGTGATACACTACAAAAATTATGCAATGTGTATAACATACCTTTCCCAACATATCCAACATGGTCTCTAACCCCTAGTAGATTTGGAAGTATGACTATAATATTTTAGGAAACACCTGGAATCATGAATGCACATTTATATTAGAGCCGCTTCTCTCTAAAAAAGGACTATGATTGTGAATAAATACATTATTCTTGAAGCTCTTCTTGTTCTTCACCTCTTTCCTATTTTTCTACTTCACTATAAAAAAGTATTCTTGGTAACTTAGCACAAGTGGGTCACATATGGTCCCATTGTTAAGTGAATTAATGAGTGAAATGGCTTAGTGGATATTACGAAATCCTATCAAGCCTTCATAAATCAAGTTTCTAGGTAATAAATTAGGTATGTGCATAAAAAATTTAACCACTTTTAGTTTTTTTTACCAGTGATAACAAATTAGATTTAATAGTTCCATTGGTATTAGTATGCATGACCCTAAATGGATACTTTTTTGAAGGTAAAAATACTCCATCTTCTTCTAGTCATGGTGGACATCATGTGTGGATACAAATGGTGTCTCCAAAACTACTACACACAAATCTAATGTACATATTCTAGAGGAAATACAACTATTCCTTCTCTTTACCATCATCTATTGTATGTGGATATGAATGCGACTGTTTTTCGGCTATCTTTTGTGATTGTGACTAGTGTGGGAGATCTTAATGATTTTGTGTACCCTCCGAGCTATGAGTAAGGTTCAGTCCCTTCTATATTCACAATCCTCCCCTATTGTGGTATGTGGGAAACATATTATTGAAAATGAATCTTATTATTCTTATTGAAGCCCTATTTGTAGATTTAACCATTTCTAGCCTTCTCTTTTAGATTTTCATAAGTGGGTTTTGGAGCCTTGGAGGCCTCTCATTGCTTACACAATCAAGAATTATCCTTGTGCTAGGTGTTTCTTTAGAATAGGATTTAAAAATTGGAGGACATGGAGTTGGCGCAAGGATGGGTGTGGATGTGGGGAAAGCATTCCCTCTCTTTAAAACTATGGTTCCCTTATTTCAAACTCTTGACAAAATCTCTCAATATTATGCTAGTTTGTGTGAGGTTGCCCAACATTTCTCTCTCTATAATTTTGGGAAAATTCTTGCTTTGAGGATATTGAAAAGTCTATCAATCATTTTTGGTGGTGGATCTTCATCCCCATCCAACATTGGTTATACAACATATGCTTGTATTCTAGTGGACATCAAAATCTATAAGGAACTACATGGGGATATGGTTTTGATGGTTAAGGATCTTGATTAAATGAGTGTATACCATTTTGATACAAAAAATTCTTTGCAAATAGAAATCATTCTTTTTAGTGCCAAAATTTTTGTCATAGGATTGTGGGATTGACTACTTAGTGGAGGGATTCCCTCCATGATCATTTGATTGTGGATACTTTTTCTATTCCTAGAACTCTTTGGTGGATGAAACTCCTCTTCCTTCCCCACATTGGTGGATCATGAGGGAATATTGGAGGATTCTCATGTGGTGGCTTCCCTTGTTATTGGTATGATTTAGGTGATTTCATAATTCCCTATTAGGACTTTTCCTTTTGAACTACTTCAAAATTCTTTGATGTTTGATCTCATTTCCTAGTTAATGGGATATGGGGATTCTTTCTCTTTCTTATTCAATAGATTATGTACTACAAACGTCATCTATGAGTATAATTGTTTCTTCCTCATGTGAGGTGACCATGGTTGTGGAATTGAAGAAAGAATACCTCTTCTTTGTATGATTAAAGGATCTAGATAATGGTGTCTCTTGAAAAATTGTCCAAAGAAGGAAGAATGATCTTCCTAAATCTAGATCGAAATCCCACCCCTAGGTTAAGGGTGTGAGGATTCCAAAGTGTAAGTTGGGATGGTTGTTCTCCAATGACAACTTGGTTGTGGATGTGGTGTTGAATGACTAGTAATGGTCATTTATTTTCTATTATTTTTTCTTGTTATTAGTTGGTTTGTTCTAGTTCAATTATCTTTTTGATAAAATTTTGTTGTAAATGGGTTTTAGGAGCCCATTAAAACATATTTACCCTTTAATCAAAATAAAATTATAGTTAATATATGTTGCAAGATGGTTTTTCCTTTGGTCTTCCTTATCCAGCACAACACTTTGGTTTGTGACATGGTCTGACCGCCTCCTGTGGATCTTAACTGACACTTGTATCGAGCATTGATAGGTCGACCTAGGTCGACCTTTTGGTGCAATGACAAGGCCAACAATTGGTATCAGAGATGATCACGAGTTCAAACCCCTCTCTTGTGCTAGAGGGTGGATTGTTGCAAGATTGTGTGTCCCTTGGTCTTCCTTGTCCAGCATAGCGCTTGGGTTTGTGACATGGTCTAACCACCTCGTTTGGATCTTAACTAACGCTTGTATCAAGCATTGATAGGTCGGCCTAGGTTGACCTTTTAGTGCAACAACAAGGCCAACAATATATATTAGAGAAATTATTCTCTAATTTTAATACCTTTTCTTTTGCATGTCTTTGTCATATTTCATCATGAATTGCAAGTCTAGATGACTTACTCAACAAAAGCAATAACCTCATAACATTATTGTTCTAAGATGTATACCTTATTTTCAAGATTCTAATTTTATTTTTGGTTGTCTAAATTTTCCTTTTACTATATTTTTTATATTTAAGCTTTGGTATTTTATTTTATTTTTTAAGGATTTTATGAGCACCCTCAAGAGTCATATTATTTTTAAATTCAAATCTTTATTATTGTTTATATACTATAGTGTAGGAAAAAGTATCCCTTTTTTACACTTAATTTGGAATTAATTAAAATAAACTTAATTATGCCTTAATTTAGTGTTGTAATATGTATTTTACATATTCACATTAAGTTTAGGGCCTTATTAAATAAAGACTTAATTGTGCCTTATTTTTGGAATTGTATGGTGTACCTTTACACCTTCACACTAATCTAGGGCCTCATTAGTTAATTGAGGTTAATTTTCCTTAATTGGCCCCTTTAATTGTAATCCAAGTCTAATTAATTGCATATTCCAAAGAGGAAACCTAACATTCATCAATTCCATAACATACCACTTAACATTGGAGAATGTGTGTCCTAGGTAAGTGACCTAGGACCCATTTTCCCAAGGGTGAATGGGTCCTCACTTAGGCCTAGGACCTAAATTTCAAATATGTTCTTGGTGGTATTTCAATGATTTCAAATGTGTATCAACATGTTGGCTTGTGTTATTTGAATTTCGGGAATTCATGTTAACATATGTATAAATAAGAGGTCATTTCACTATGTTTCATCCTACTATTTTCAAGTGAGCATTCCTATAGCAATTTTATGATCAAGAGAGAAATTCAATAGCATTTCAAGGAATTCAAGAGTAGATTTGTAGAAAAACTATTTCAGCAATCAAGATCCATCATCATGTCAAAGTCATGCATGTTATTTGAGCTAATATGGGGATGTAGAGTTCATGATTCATTAAAGAATTCAAAGACATCATTTCAAATCAAGTTTCAAGATCAAGATCCACATCCATTGAGGCCACTTCATGTTAGTTGCAGACTTGCATTCCAAGGTTTAATCAAGGGTTTGGTGAGTTGTGACATTGCATTGTTCATTCGTCATTTCCTTCATGCTATTTTATTTCATTTCAAAGTTTAAATACTCAAACGGGGTTTGACCAAGGAAAACCCCCTCATCACCAAAAACAACATTTTCTCTTCTTGTGTTTGTGTTTGCAGGTTTTAGATGGAAGATCCTTTGAAGAGAAAAATTGAAGAAAGTTGCAAAGTTGGAAAGTTGTCATCTCACATAAACTAATCTACGATATTTATTCCCTACTCTCTGACTATGAAACTCAAGAATGTGGGAGTGTAGACATAGGAGCAAAGAACCCAGAAAGCATTTTTGCAGAGCCCTAGCCAAGACCCATTCACCATAGGACGAATGAGTCCTCAGTGAGCTTCAAAAAGACACTTTTGGTGACTGGTACACAACATTCTCCCTTTCTCAGATCTACCTTTTGATTGTTGGTTCCATTAGTTTTGAGTACAACCTTTCATTTGTACTTTATAGCTTGCATTTTAGGTTTGGTTCGATAGTTTTAATTTCTCCCTCGAAAGTGCTATTTGACCTAGACCCCCGTCCTAGCATAAAAGAGAATTTTGTAGATTCATACCTTGATTTGACTCACCTTTTGGTTTTTAGTCATTTCATGGTTCGAATCTCATTTCCTTGAATGAAATTAGAGAAATAGGTCCATCATACCCCCTTTTTCCATTACCCCATTTTGGTGAACCTCATTTTTCTATGTTTCATATACAATTTTAAAGGTGAGGGATACAATATAAATCTCATTCAATTCATTTAAAGAAGATAACAAGAGTTTATCTTGAAGGAATCACAATCAATCCACCATAATAATATACTTTTTTTAAAAATTCAATGACACATTTACAATCACAACACTTGTAAAAGCACTCAATCTTAATTATTTGAATTTCATAATTTTGTTTCACCGTCATTAACTTGATTGTTGTTTAAAGATATGATATTTCCCTAGTCTATGTGATGAATTGTAAAGATTTTGGGGAAAAATATATATAATTTTTTTGCATCAAAAAGCTAGATATACACAAATTTTCACCAAAAGCTTTACAATTCAATAATGGTTTTTATCATGAAGCATAATTCTCTATTTAATTTTGAATCAATTACTTGAAATATCAATTAAAGTTGTGATTATTCTTCATGCTTGCAGATTGCTTAGATCCTACATGTTGTCTTACCATCTCTCCCATTGTAAGCTTTAACCATCCTTTTCAAAATTCAGCACCACCCTAAGATACTCATCAATCTAAAGAGTGTGCCAACTCTTTTAACTTATAGGTTGTGAAATAGATAGTATGAAAGAGGATGGGAACCTGGTCAAAGGTATAAATGAATATTTAAATAGAATAAAGATGATATAGATGAAGCAAAATAAATTGTGGATGAATAGGTGGAGTATCAACCTACAATAATATCCAATCACCAATCAAGAATTAAAATTATGTTAGGGTAAAGTTTAAAATGATCTCGTGAACAAAATAACTCAAGGGAGAAAAATAATAATATATGAATGAGTTCAACCAAACTTATATGATGATCAAAAGAATTTCATAGAGGCAAATCAAATGAAAAATGAAGAAGCTCATTGTCCAACTAAAGATGGGTTCACACCAACTCATATGAGTAGATGTAAAGTTACAAAAAGAAAGAAAGAGGGAATATATATATTTTGTACCTTAAAAAGGGTAAAAATGGAATATGAAATGCTTCCCAAATGACATTCAAAATAGCTACTAAAACAATTTACACTAGACATTATTAGCTACCATTTTTAAGAAAAACATATTAAAAAAAAATTACTTTTATTCAAAATTTAGAGAAACAAAATATACTTCAAATGATCTAATATATAATAAAGATTCAAATTAAAACCTTGTCACATTTTACTCTCTTTCAAATACCTCTTTTTAGGATTTTCATAATCATAATTCTAAAAAACCATAAACTTGAATCACAAAATACATGCACACAAATAAACCTAATTATATTATCAAGAGATTGATACAAGAGATAATTTGAATGTACAAAGTAACCTTGCTTATATAGGCAAGGTGTTGAAGGTAGGCAAGTCAAACACAATGACTAACTAACCCTTCAATGATGGAACACTTGATAAATCTAAAATAAGTGACCATGCAAGAGGTATCTAACAAAGTGAGGACACATGTCTCAACCATATGAGGTCAGACAGAACTCTAAAATAGCCTAATTAACCTTAGAAAATATGAAGAAATCAAACTATAAAGTGATTACAACTAACTAGTTATATAGTGACACTATTTACACTAACAACCCCTTAAGTGAAACTTAAGGAGTAATGTATGCATGATGATGAGTCCCGACTACTAGGCCATATTAGTTACTCATGTACAAATTTCTCATTAAGTGGAGAAAATGAGAAAAACCCCGTGGAAAATAAAAACCCTCTCCAAAGATAAGTTACAATGAAGAAAGACTATGTAGCCCCCCATAAAATGATGGTGACTTCTTTGAATGTTGCTTGAATGGTCTGTGTGAAGACTAATGTAGAACAAGTACCAAACAAGGGATGTGAATTCAAGTTGTTGTAAAGAATCTTTGGATGCTCTCGCTAAAGCATCTCAGAATTCTAATGCAATAGGGGATGGTGGAGGAGATGAATTGTCCATACTTCTTTTCAATCATTCCCACATTCTTTGAGTTGCAAACTTAGAACCATGGAAGAAATGTAAAATAAATATAAAGTGCTCAAGGAACAATGATAATGACAACCCCCCTTGATTATATTTTTAATCCCCCTAAATTTGGAACTTTATATGTTTTAGTGCATATAAAAACTTCAATGTAATGAATAATACACTTTATATTCGAGTGTGATATCATTTCCAATGAAATGTGCAAGTGATATTCACTTTCACAAAATCAATACTCAATTTGAGTAGCTAATCAAAAGATACAATAATCACATGTGCCTAATTTTGCACTTAGAAACTTAAAGTTTTCCTATTAAATGAGGAGACCAAATATGTGTTAAATAAAATATTTTTTGCATTTTCTCAATACTAAAGTCTCTAAAGGGAAAGTCCTTTCCGTCAACTATTCACAATTGAAATTTTAACTTATCGTTTGAAAGTTATGCCGAAATGAAAAAACTCCCCCTTTATGAGCACTATGAGAAGCTTGATGATTTACCTTGGCATAAAAGTTGTCTCTCACAATTAAAGGTTTGAGTAGTTAACTAATATCTAGCTTGTACATCTATTACTATTGTTACATATAATGTTTGATAGTTAAAGAACCTAGCATACTCACTTTAAAATTGCTAACACAACAATTGTAACAAACAACAAATACCAAACATAACAATCAATGAATGCCAATGATCAAGGTAAGAAGTAGCCAAAAGCATGACCAACATCAACCAATGGAAATAGCAACTTGTAAAATTGAATACTTTGACCAGGGCTTAAATTTGATGGTCGACTTTGCCTGTCAACAAATTTTTTAATGACAGTTATCTATTCAAGGGTGCCCTTAAAAAATTATGATATACCTTAGTGTAAGTAAAATTATATATAAATCAAATATATATATCATTATAATTCTATATAAATTTTGACAGTCTATCCAAAATATCTCCTTTCATCTGATACAATCTTCTTAAAATTTTGATTGTATTCTACGGCAAAAATCTCTAAATACGGTCATACGGCCATCAAATTTAAGCCCTGACTTTGACACGAAGATAACGGCCCGAGTCAAAAGGGCTTAGCTTGAGTAGAAGTGATTGTTGTAGGGCTCGAGACCAAGTCTCTAGCGCTAGCCAGTATGTTTTGTAGTGTAAGGGCCATTGGGAGGGCAAATGACCGCCAGTTGTAAACTCAATTCACTATCGGTTGCGATAACTGTTGTATGACCCGCAGCCTAAGAAGTCATTTTATTTGCAAGGTTCCACTGATTCCTCTTTAGTCAAATAGACCATTGAGAGACACAAAGACAAAATAATTCTATGGAAACTGAAATAGTGTATAAACCATATGATACCTTCAAATGGAATGGTTGGAGTTTGATGTCACACACCGCCTGTGAATGGTTATTCTACCTGGATTTATTTGCAATGTAGGGTTGTCTGGTATTCCACAACTTTAGAGTCACAAATCAACCCTAAGCTATGTATGACGCGATGGGGAGAGTGATAGATGTGTGCAAGTGTTAATGCCAAGTGCCCAGTCTGCGTGAGGGTGTGGAAGGCGCGACAGAAAACTCTGAACAATAGAGAGCCAAAAATAAACATTGGATGGACGGCGCATGGGGTGAGATCGGGTCAAGGGCTGTCGTTTGGCACAAGGAGATCATATGGGTCGTGTGTGGCCTATCAAAGTATCTGTATCGCCTTGTAGAGTGTGTGGGAGATGACAAGTTGCTATTTCCTTTATGCCTTCAACAGTTGGTTCCACCTCATGCGGCTTTTAATATTCACAAAATATTTTTGCCACCATTGCCACACCCAAGATGAAATGTTGTATCTGCTTGCACCAAATCATACAATATGAGTTCGCTCAAAATTTTGTCCTCTAAATTCTACACGTAGCTTGTGCAATCCTTCAACAGGAACAAAACAACATACAAATCAAAATATGCAACCATATTTTCAAATAAAACACTCACAAAAATAATCGAATCAACATTCAAATGCAATAATGACTCTGAGCATTTCTTGTTTAGGCTAGGTGTAGGATTTTGGGAAGGGTTTTTCTAAAATATGTAATCATATTTTCAAATAAAACACTCACAAAAATAATCGAATCAACATTCAAATGCAACAATGACTCTATGAGCAACTCTTGTTTAGGCTAGGTGTAAGATTTTGGGAAGGGTTTTGCTAGCATGACTCAAATAACATGTTAGGATTTTCAAGATCATAAAGAAAAACTAGAAACTTCCACAAAATACATGCACACAAATAAGCCTAATGATATTATCAAAAGATTGATACAAGAGATAATTTGAATGTACAAAGTAACTTTGCTTATTTAGGCAAGGTGGTGAAGATAAGCAAGTCAAACATAATGACTGACTAACCCTTCAATGATGGAACACTTGTTAACTCACATGAAAAGTGTTCCAATGAGAGGTAAGTGACCATGCCAAAGGTGTCTAAAAAAGTGATGACACATGTTTCAAATGTGAGGTGAGACAAAACTCTAAAATAGCCTAAGTAATCTTAAGCAAATATGAATAGGTCAAAATATAAAGTGATTACAACTAACTAGTTATATAATGACACTCTTTACACTAACACCTCTCACTTCTTTTATTTTTTTGTTTTAAAAATATTATTATTTTGATCTCCTAAAATTATTAAAATCTTCGTCTATCTTATCCAAATATTTTTTCCACATGTTGGTATTGGATTCCTTGTGTTTTTGACTAAAGGTATAATAGGTTTTGAAGGGACTTGAAACCCTTTACAAAAGAAATGCTACTGAAAATAGAACCAGCCAAAAATTAGCAAGACATCAACAAAACAAACATCAAACGAAAACAACCTATTTTGAGTTTTTAAGAATTTTAGTAGCCTCCAAGTCCTTTGATATTATATACAGTTGTAGATTTCAACAACCTCAAATAGATATTTACTAGAAATATCCAAAGGTTTCTTAGCTTGACTACGAGTGTGGGTAATCGGTCCAATTCCAATAGCAAAGCCTTTTTTACCTTTCATCAAACCCCCATTAGTAGTAGCAACATTATTTTCCTATTAAGCAGGGTAAGACCTTTGGCACTATTCTAAAGCGTTGTTTCACTGATCTTAGTTCCACTTTATCAAGGTTCTTATACACTTTCACGGTCTTCTCCTCTAGCACCAAAATTCGAGTTTCAAAACCATTCTTTGTGATCCCCACATCCTTGGCTACATCTCGAAGAATATTCAGCATCTTATTATTCTCCTCTTGGATTCTGGACCCATCCTCTTTGGAGTTCTTTTTGTCATTCCTTTTGAGCAAGGATCAGAATTTAACATTGATTTGGTTGATATTAGTGAAGAACCATTTATACAATGGGTATGTGCAGGATCATCATGGAAAAAACAGGCCCTTAAGTGGCAAAAAATTTAAAAAAATCAGAGTTAGGCAACTTGACATAAAAAATTGAATAAGTTATCTATATTATTTCAAAAATATGTAAGAATAGAATTTGTAGAAAATTGAATGTAGTTTCTAAACTACTAAGTTTATTTTTGAAAAAAAAAATTATTTTGAAAATTTGAAATTTCAATACAATAGTACTTAAATTTCAAGAAAAATAAGTAGGTGTCTATCGAACCCTAACCACAATAAAATGATAATATTTTTTAATAAGATTTTAGATATAAGTAGAAGACTCATGTCCCGATGTGATGCATATTTTTTTGTAATTTTTTTCCAAGTAAATAATTAATTATGAATTTTGTATTACAATTTTTAAAAAATATAAAAACTCGTATATCTAACCACCTTAACTTGGTCAAAACTTCATGAAATTCATTTTTTTTAAATCCTATAGTATGCGAAGCATAGAATGTGACGCATATTTCAAATTCAAAAAATGTGATACCGTTTGAAAGTTATAGATGTTTTTCAATCAACCTATCAATCAGGACTTTAGTCGTAATTCAAATAGAAAATGAATAATAATTAAATTTATTAAATTAAAAGTATAGGATAATTTATATTGGTGGAAAGCTGAGAATCTCCTTTAAAAACCCTTTTCGTTTCATCAATTTTGGGTTAAAAAAAGTCGTCAACCACATGCCCCACACATACCCATCATATCACCACTTTTTGGCCCATCATGATCCTACACATACCCCAATCTAAAATAATTAACAATTCCATGCTTTTCCAATCCTAAAATATGAAAGTTCTCCTCCCTATTATAGTTAAATAAATTAAGATCTTCAGTAAAGTCAACAAGGGGAGTACTCTAATTCTCCTATTGAATGTCATCCTCTAGAATTACTTTACCTTTCTCTTTACCATGGTCCTCATCATACACATCCATCAACTTGATTCTATCTTTAAGGACCCCCTTCACACCAACAAATAGAGGCTCAAACTACCCATCAATCACTCTACGAGACTTACCATCCACATTACCTTCACCATCATCCTCATAGGTCCCATACTTCTTCTTAGCAGCAAAAAAGTGAACAGACTTCCCCATATCCTTCTTGCCCTCAACACTTCCTTTACTAAGCATAGAGTTATTCCTTTTAAGGATAGGTGAGGGCTCCAAAACCTCCAAAAACCCCTCACTAGGTCCCTGAGTAGACTTCAAAATCAAGTCCTCTTCGAGACAAGAGAACCTCCTCTTCCTCATTACCCGTATGAGAGCCCCCAAACCATGAGAGCTAGGGTTTTTTCTTTGAATATTTCTTCGTGTTAGGCACAAATTCATAAGGAGGTTCAGAGAAGACCTCCATTGAGTCCCCTTCAATTCCCTCCTCCTCCCAATCCACATCCTTTGACTCCTTGAACATGAATCATAACCAAAGAGCTTATTACCATGCTTCGTTAGATGGGATTTAGATAGCTTCTTGGGAGCATCAAGAACAGAGATAAATTTGATATGTTTCATGATCACAAGATGGGTCTTTCGTGCAAGATTGGACTCCTAGAACTTTTCCTATGATCCTTAATACCATTTTCCAGGGACACCAATAGGTAATAAGGAAATGAAATTAAATGCTTATGCCTAAAATGATTTAAGAGGATAAAATGATACCCAAACAACACCAAGAACCTACCATCAAGAGAGAAGTACCACATCAAAGCTTTTGCAGTGTCTGCCCAAATGGGATTAATAGAAAACCTGTCATACCCCTCGCAAGCCACATCAACCAGTTTGTCCCATTTATCGCCTTTGAAGAAGTGTTTCATAGAAGAATGGGAGGCTTTTCTTTCTCTATATATTTTCCTACCTTCAATAGACAGACCCGTGATCATACCAATGAACTCCTTAGAGATTTCAAATTCCACACCATCACCTTCAAAACATGATCCTTCCAATCTACCATAGAAACTTTGGAGATTTGTGAATCAAACCCATGCAATTTTTCAATATAAGGAGTTACCCCTCCATGCATAAGGATTTTCCAAACCCTCTCATTATTCTTGGTAGCCTCACATGAAATCATTTTGATACGATGCCTATCATCCCCCATAGTCACAAAAAACATGACTAGAACAAAGCAATGAAGAACCCACTAGAAGGAAATGACCAAATACTGGGCCACCAGGGCCAAGGAAGAAAGCCTCTATTTTTACCTAGAATTCATGTAGAAATGACTTTGAAAAGACAAACAGTCATAATAATCTTTAAATGCCAATCTAACTCAAATTTGTTGATGACACTAGCAATAATATGAAGGACATCAAAGGGAAGGCCCCTATCAGTAATCATAAGATTAAACTTCCCCCCTAATCATAACATTATACACCCCCTTGCAACATTTGAATATCATGGTTTAAGATATTTTGAGCTTCGAAGGTGGGGGGGATCATTAGGACTCCATTCCCTAGATATAGATATCACCCCAAGATTTGCAAAACAATCAACTAGTTTGTTTCCTTCTCAAAAAATATGAGATATATGACATATATCAAGGCATGTGTAAGATCATGGGGGTCTAAAAAGTGGCAATGAGAAAAAAAAACGTGTTTCTACTTCACCAAAATTGTGAAAAAAAATGTTGACTTTTTGTATGGGTCGGGTAAAATTTGAATTTGGTTTGGTAATACCAAACCAAAATAAATATATGTTTCCTGAAATTAATTTTTTATCAATTTATGCATTTGAACAAAATGGATATCTATTTTTCAAATGAAACGGACATCCGTTTCAAAACTGGTATCCATTTCAAAATGGATATCCCTTTTGCTCAAAATGGATATCCATTTTGAAAAGCCCAAAAAGCACACTTCAGTAAAATGGCCATAGCTTTTGTGTTATTGATCAAAATTTTGATTTTTTATAGCCACTAGAAAGGTGATTCAAAGGTTTATGCAATGGATGAGATTATTCTGATAGATTGAGCACAATAAATTAATTACAATCATTTTAAGTTCCTCCTTAAGTTTTTTAAAATTTTAAATGCTCATAATTCTTACATACAAAGTCTATTTTTCATGTTTTTTTTGCAATAATCATCCTAAATGACTTGAAACATTAAAGTAATAAATAATGAAAAAAATATATATTTACTAAGGAGAGTAAAAATTTACATAAATCATCATAAAAGGCCTCCTTGTTGTCTTTGATCCTATGTGCACCTTTTCCCAAGTTGAACTAGGATCTAACATATGTATATATATATATATATGTTTATCCCTCTATCTATTTAGCTATCTCTCCCTCTCTTCCCCTCTCCTTCATTTACCCTCTCTACCTATCTCTCCACTTTTCCCTTACTCTTACTTTATCTATATCTCTCCTTTCTCTCTCCCTCTCTAACTAGGTCTCTCCCTTTCTCTTCCCCGCTATCTTTCACAAGTTATATATATCTCTACATATCTCTCTCTCTCTCTCTCTCTCTCTCTCTCTCTCTCTCTCTCTCTCTCTCTCCCTCTATATAATCTACCTTTTCATCAAATTATCTCCATATCTCTCTCGCACTCATATATAATGCACCCTATTTATGCCTCCCTATATCTATCTCTTTGTCTATGGAGATAGGGATTGGTAGGTGGGAGGGAGAGAGAGGGAAGGAGGTAGATATGGAGTGGTAGGGTGGACGGTATAGAGGAAGAGAAAGAAAGAGGGAGATAGGGAGTGGTATGGTGGGAGGGATAGAGGGAGGGAGAGAAAGAGGGAAAAGGAGGAGAGAGAAGAAGAGAAGGAGATTTGTAGGGTGGGAGAGAAAAAGAGAATAGAGAGAGGAGATAGGGATTAGTAGGAGTGCAAGAGAGGAGAGAGAGAGAGAGATAGGGATTGGTAGGGTGGAGGAGAGAGAGAATAGAGATAGGGAGTGGTAGGAGTAGGAGGGAGGGAGAGGGGGAGATAGGGGAGTGGTAGGGTGGGAGGGATAGAGGAAAGGAGAAAAAGAGGAGAGGGGGAGAGAGAGAGAAGGAGATAGGGATTGGTAGGGTGGGAGGGAGAGAGAGGGAAGGAGTGAGATAGGGATTGATAGGGTGGGAAGGAGGGAGAGAGAGAGAGAGAGGGGAGATAGGGATTGATAGGGTGGGAGGGAGAGAGAGAGGGAAGGAGGGAGATATGGAGTGGTAGGGTGGACAAGATAAAGGAAGGGAGAGAAAGAGGGAGACAGGGAGTGGTAGGGTGGCAGGGATAGAGGGAGGGAGAGAAAGAGTGAAGGAGGGAAATATGGATTTGTAGGGTGGCAGGGATAGAGAGAGAAGGAGATAGAGATTGGTAGGGTGAGAGAGAGTAAATAGGGATTGGTAAGGTGGGAGAGGAGAGAGAGAGGAGATAGGGAGTGGTAGGGTGGGAGGGAGAGAGAGGAGAGAGGGAGATAGGGAGTGGTAGGGTGGGAGGGATATAGGAAGGGAGAAAAAGAGGGAAGGAGGGAGAGAGAGAGAAGTAGATAGGGATTGGTAGGGTGGGAGGAAGAGAGAGGGAAGGAGGGAGATATGGATTGGTATAGTGGGAGGGAGGGAGGGACAGAGAGGTAGGGAGAGAAAGAGCGAGAGATAGATAGAGAGAGAGAGAGGGAAGGAGGGATATAGGGATTATTAGGGTGGGAGGGAAATAGAGAAAAGGAGATAGGGATTGGTAGGGTGGGAGGGACAGAGAGGGAAGGAGGGAGATAAGGATTGGTAGGTGGGAGGGACATAGAGAAGGAGATAGGGGTTGGTAGTGAGAGAGAGAGAGAGAGATTTAGGGTGGGAGGAAGATATAGATATGGAGATAGGGGTTGGTAGGGTGGGAGGGAGAGAGAGAAGGAGATAGTTATTGGTAGGGTGAGAGGGAGAGAGGAGATAGGGATTTCTAGGGTGGGAGGGAGAGAGAGAGGGATATGTGGAGGGGAGAGAGGACATAGGGATTGGTATGGTGTGAGGGAGAGATATAAGGAGATAGGGATTTGTAGGGTGGGTTGGAGAGATGAGAGGGAGAAAAATAGGGAAGGAGATATGGATTGGTAGGGTGGGATGGAGAGAGGAGAAGGAAACATGGAGTGGTAGGGTGTGATGGAGAGAGAGAGAGAGAGAGAGAGAGAGAGGGAATGGTAGGGTGGGAGGGATATAGGAAGGGAGAAAAAAAGGGAAGGAGGGAGAGATAAGGAGATAGGGATTAGTAGGGTGGGTGAGAGAGAGAGAGGAGGGAGATAGGGATTGGTAGGGTGGGAGGGAGATAGAGAGAAGGAGATAAGGATTGGTAGGGTGGGAGGGAGAGAAAGAGGGAAGGAGGGAGATAGGGATTGGTAGGGTGGGAGGGAGAGAGATAAGGAGATAGGGATTAGTATGGTGGGAGAGAGAGAGAGAGAGAGAGAGAGAGAGAAAGATATGGAAGGAGGGAGATAGGGATTGTTATGGTGGGAGGGCAATAGAGAGAAGGAGATAGGGATTAGTAGGGTGGGAGGGAGAGAGAGAGAGGGAAGGAGGGATATTTGGATTGGTAGGGTGGGAGGGAGAGATAGAGAGGAGATAGAGATTAGTAGGGTGAGAGAGAGATATTTTCAAGGTGGGAGGGAGATAGATAGAAGGAGATAGGGATTGGTAGGGTAGGATAGAGAGAGAGAGAGAGGGAAGGAAGGATGGAGAGAGAGGTAGAGAGATAGGTCTAGAGAGAGAGAGATAGGTATAAAGAGGGACAAAGAGAGAAGGGAGGGAAGGATGGATAAGTAGATAGTTAAGTATATATTTCAATAGATTTATAGGGAGAGGTATAAAGAGGGATGGAGGGAGAGACTGAGTGGAGGGATAGGTCCCGAGCTTAAGGGGAGACATAGTGAAATATAAAGAGGTAGAGAAAGGGACAAAGAGATATGATTATTTATGAATATTTTCTCATCTCCTTACTAAAAAAAATATAAATATTTCATTATTGATTACTTTTTCTAATGTTTCAAGTATTTTGAGATGAGTGTTACAAAAAAAATCATGAAAAAGGGACTTTGTATGTGAATAGTGAGCATTTGATGTTTCAAGAATGAAATATGAAGTTCAAATGATTATAATTATTTTTTTTGTGCACAATATAGAAACAGTACCTAGTCCATTGCGTAGATCTCTCAATCACCTTTCCAATGCCTATAAAAAATTAAAATTTTGATAACAAACACAAAAGTTATGCCCATTTTACTAAAGAGGGTTTCTAGGTCTTCAAAATGGATATGGATATCCATTTTGAAATAGATGTATGTTTTGTCTGAAAAAATTTGTAGCCTTGAGATTTTCCTCAGGTTTGGTTTGGGATTTGATTCAGAATTTCTAAACCTAGAAATTCAACTGAAAAAATGTGTTTACAAAATTTCCTTAGTTTTTTGAAGTTTTCCCTTGTGGTTGACAACTTTTTTTTATTCGAACTTGATGAAACAGAAAGGGTTTATTAAAAAAAAAATCATCTTTCCACCAATATAAGATATGTTATTTTTAATTTAATAAATAATTATTATTTATTTTCTACATACATTACGTCTAAAGTCATGATTGATAGGTTGATTGAAAAATTCTATATTTTTCAAACTATTTCACATTTTTCAAATCTAAAAGATGCATCACATTCTATGCTCCACATACTATAGGATAAAAAAAATTAATTTCATAAATTTTTGACAAACTTATGGTGGTCAGACAAACACGTTTTAATAATTTTGAAATTTTCTAATAAAAAAATCATAACTAATTATTTACATGCAGAAAAATTACAAAAAGAAATGTGGCACATCCAGGCATGTGTCCTCTACTTATATTGAAATTTTTAGAAAAAAAATATTATTTTTTCTTGTACTTAAGGTGGTTAGACATACACCTGCTTCTTATCTTTTTCTTGAAAATATCCCAGAAGAGCTGGAAGAAGAACATGGGGAATCCGTCTGACCCAGGGGCATTATTTCCTTAAAAATAGAACATCGTGCACTTTTGATTTTAGTAACTGAAGGAATGAAAACCATATTTCTATTGAAGTCCTCTGAAATGATGCCAAGAATAACATTTAAAAATGATTCTTGGAAATATGAATCTAAAGATTGGTCATTAGTAAGAAAATTAGTAAAAAAATAAGAAGTAATCTGCATAATATCATCTTCCTTCTCCAACACCACACCATTATTAAGAATAGATTTGATACCTGAATCAACATAATTGAAATTCAAGTCAATAAAATAACATTTAACAAACAAGAAATTGACTTAAATCTAATTTAAATTTTGAAAGACTAATTTTATTAGAAGACTCCTTTAGAATTTTGTTGTCATATAGCTAAGGGTCATCCATGTGGGTTGTGATATTATGATCTAGTGATATATTGTCTAGTCCTAAGATTTCATTTTCAATTTAAAAATAAAGCTAATATTTGAGGCTTCAACCAAGGATAATTAAAATCTCTTGGGATTTGATATAATCTATCATGTTATCCTTGAATTTTATACCAATTTGTGCAAAATTTTAACATTCTTACATCTATTACAAAAAGATTCATCATCAAGTTGATTTCTTAAAATTTTATGTTGGTCTTCCAAGTCACATATAAAGTCTCCTTCTCACCTTAGCTTGATCAAATTAGAAACATTATTGTCTATGTCGATAAGTATTAATTGTAAATATTTATAATCATTTTAAATGTTGAATCACTTATCAAGTCAAACTAGTCATTTTGTGGTCATAGTCACAAGTATTTTGTAGTTAAGTTCAATGTTCTCAAAGTGACACAAATTCATATTTGTCAAGTCATAAAATCTTGTCAACCTAATATTCCATAAAAATGATCTCATTGGGTGAAATATGGGTTTTCAATATAATGTGACAAGAACATCACCTTAGTAATTTTTGACATCTATATTCTTGTCATAAGTCACAATTTCACAAAATCACAAAATTTCTCAAAAATTTGATAATTTAGGTAATTGATAGTTGATATGAGATGTGATCTCATTATATTCACTAAAACTTAAATTATGTGATCAATTGAATCATTCAATTAGGTGAAAGTGAAGGGTATTAAAATGTTTATTCAATTTTCAATTTTTAAAAGTTTAGTATTTTGATTAATCACTAATTCAATTTATATTGGTGGAAGATTTGAGGTAATAGAAAAAATATGTACAAAGTTTAAATCTTCATTTTCTCCTATTCTTTCATTATTTCTTTCTTTTTGTACTAGGGTTAAATCTTCATCTAGGTTTGTTGTGTACTTATAAGAAACTTTTATTCCTTAGTATCATGTTCTTGTATTCTATGATTTTCATGATAAATATTATGTGCATGTCCCTCCTATCAAATTTTCTTTATGGATATGAGGAAGTGTATTTCTAGTTTTTTGGTTTCCTCCTTATCAAAACATTTCTTCAATAATTTAGAAATTATATTTACAAGTTTATTATCTCTCTCATTTTCTTCTCTTATTTGTACCTTAACTTATTCTCTATGATCTATCTTTGTTTATTTGATAATTCTTTTACTACTTGTGCCTAAGACTTGGCTTGTAAATTTGATCTTCTGTCTAATTGTATTTTTCCTCCATGTTTTGATTATAGGATAGATCTCTTTTATTTATAGTGAATGTCTTCCTTCTAGAATATTTAATTTAATTTCCTCTACTATTTTAAGTGGTCAAGACCTTATTTTATCATGATCAACTCATGGAGCCTATTTTCCACAATATTTTGCAAGTTATTTACTTTCTCATTAATTATTTTAGTCTCTTAATAGTTTCTAGTTGGATTTTTTAAATTCATTCATCTATTATTCCTCCTATTATCCCTATTCCTCATGTTATCCCTTTGATTTTATAGCTTCAAGTCTCTTTTTTATAACCATTAGTTCATTTATACATAGTCTTGGTGTCCAAAATAGTGGTGTTGACATTGGGCTATAAAGTTCTTGCTTTCTTGGATTTCTTCCTCACTTTATCCTTTGTTTTCTTAGAATGTTTTATCCTTATTATTATTGATATATTATTTACCATCCATCCTTATTTTCCATTATTTTGGTCCTCCAAAGCCAATCCAAGATTCTTGTATGCATTCTCACTCTCTTGTTAGATTAAAAGGGTGATTGGGAGAATTTTTTTCATTTTTCTTTACCTTTGCTTCATTTCGAAGAAATGTACTCAAATTTTCCTTTCCCTTTTATTTTCCATGTGTTTTTTCCCTACCTATGTTTGTTTCATTTTGGTAGTGGCTATGAGGTGTTATGAGCTATTCTTAGTAAAATAGCTACTTTTTTATTCATTGTTGTCTTAAATTTCTAATTTTTCCTATGCCTTAAAAATCATTTGATATTTTTCTTAAACATTCATATAACTATTTAACTAATACACTCTCACCTTCTTTTGATGAGAATTTATTTCAATCCACTATTGGCATTCCTTTTATAATTATATCATCCTTCAAGCACTTTCCCTCTTTATAAAATTTTATGTTAAATTATTTCATAAATAATTTCTTAATCTACACCATTAATTAACATATAATTTCCAATTATTAAATCATTCATGCTATAAATCCCTTGATTTGAAAAGAAACATGTTGTCTTGTTTCCTTCATGGTAGCAACATACTTAGAGAATAATTTTGGTGAATCAAGAATTTCACATGCCTCATATAGTATGATATTTTTCTTCTAATTAATCAATTATCATTTCATGATGCTAAATATAGTTTCCATTGAATATCCTTCAATAATGATTAAATTGATTTTACATGACCACCAATGTTAAGTAATGATGCTTTCCCTTTATTACTAGTTCTAGGAAATAAATCTTAGATGCAACCTTTATCAAGATTTTTTAAGTCTTTAATGGCACATTTTGTACTAGAGTGCCCTAGGTTTCCCCTCAAAGAACCATCAAAATTAAACTTTCACCTAGTTTCTTATGGAGGAATCCATCTAATATGATCTCTAGAAGGGTGATATTTGAACCTAAGAATTATAAATTGATAAATATATTAAATTAAATAAGTAAAATGTTTAGAAAATTAAATAAAATAGTGAAAATGTTTTGATTATGAAAAACTATGATAGATGTTGAATATTTTTTTGTTAATGGTATGAAAATATAATTGATGATTAGATGAATTATTTGAACTATTGAATGCTCTATTTGTCATCCCAAGTAGCGTTCAAATTACTAGTGATATTATCTTGCATATACAAATCTAATATAAGATGCATATATTTTATATTTGTGCAACCTATAGGTTCAATATATATGTATCATGTGCACACTTGTAAATTTATTTAAAACTGTTTTAGAATATGTTTTTTATGCAATAGATAGTAATGAATTTTTTGATTATGAAAAACTATGATAGATGTTGGATGTTTTTTTTTTAATGGTATGAAAATATTATTGATGATTAGATGAATTATTTAAACTAGTGAATGCTCTATTTTTCATCCCAAGTAGCATTCAAATTACTAGTGATATTATCTTGCATATACAAATCTAATTTAAGATGCATATTTTATATGTTTGCAACCTATAGGTTTAATATATATATATCATGTGCACACTTGTAAATTTATTTAGAACTATTTTAGATTTCTATTCCCTAGATCTAGATATATTATTTACCAAGGTCTCATTGCTCCTTTAGGTGTACATACACATAACATGGAAAATGCATATGTTCCACCTCTAGAAACATTGTTTGCAAATACTACTAATGAGATTAGGAGATTGAGAGACTCATTAGTAGATGGTACAAACACATGCATATATTCAGAAGTTTGCATGTCCATCTTACAAATCCTAGAAAAACTAAGAGATGAACTTGGGAAACTAGTGCATATTCCCTTGATAGAGTAGCTACTATTCTTTCCCACATGCAGGAAGAAGTACATGGTGAGGTTCCCTATAAACAAATACATGATTCTATGACCAATGAAATGATTAAAAACACTTGTTTTCCATTCTATCAAAATCAACATAAGGTGAGGGCATACCAGGTCACCAAATGTGTGGATCGTGCTATGGCCCCATTGATCTACCCATGATTTCTTGCAGCACATGGTCAATAGATCCAAAAAATGACCATATTCCATTATATTTTGTTCAACACTTGTATGTTGAGGTCCATTTGGGCCTCAAAGTCAACTACCTAGACATTCCACCATATGTTGTTCAGGGGCATGGCAGGATTGTTGATAGGCCCACCTATCATTAAGCAGATAGACCAACCCCAGTGTTTAGGGAAATGGTTGGTGGGAGGTATCCTACTCTCACCCCAGCTCTAGCCCCCTTAGCAGATCAAGTTGGCGTTGCTTCCCGAAAGGAAGAAATTGACAGTGTAGGTGACATTCAACTACCACCACTAGGATATCTACTAATCGTGTGGGTCAGTATCTGATGTCTAGACATTCATGATCCACGCCATTTGTAGCACAACACAACAACATGGATCCTTTTATAGTGGCGAGCATCCCTACACCCACACAACTCGATGAACTTATAGGATATATGGCACATAGGACTCTGCATTGTTTGGCTGAGGACCTCTTGGAGGCATATGCCTTCATCGCATCGGACTATGGGATTATTATAGATATAGTAGGTCAGAGATCGTTTGGCACATGGAGTTCATTCACATCCAGGATCCCATCACTCTTATCCCAGCACTAGTGCACATCAGGATCCACCTACAAATCATTCGGATGCTGCACAAACTATGGGTTTTATCGAGATGTTGATCGGTCTCAGTTTGTCATCGCCGATGCCATCTCAGTTGCATAGTCCCTTTCACTCATCATTTATTGCACAACATGCGACAAATCAAATAGATGTAGATGTTGACTCTTTGCTTGAGCGTTTGGTTGATTTGGTGAAGATAGCCACTACAAAGGACTTAGATCGTCTGATATTAGATGATGTGCATGTATGTGTGCATGTGCATGTTTCAATTTTTTTTTAATTATTTTTATACTTTAGTTTTAACTAGTTATTCATGTACTAATATATATATGTATATATATTGTAGGTGGAAAAACCTCATGTTACTCCTAGCCTTGGTCCAGATTGTCTACATCGATGTGACTCTGTGGTATGCATAGATATAGATAGATATTTAAAAATACAAGTACATTCTTAAATAAATTTCATAAAATTTATTTAATATATTATATGTATTTAACACATTGTGTACACAATTTTATCTACAGGGCTCGACACATCCATCAAAGCAGGGTTCTCATTCAAATGGTCATTCGACTAGGAGTCGACATTCATGTTAGGCCCTGCACTAGATTTATGATCTTTACTACATGTATTTGCTTATATGATGATCTCTAGTAGTCAAAATTTGATGATCTCTAGAACTTACATTTGCTTATATGATATACATACATTTTCTTATTTGATGATCTCTAACTTACATTTGCTTATATGATATACATTTGATCTCTAACATACATTTGCTTATTTTATGACCTCTTTGCTTATAACATGTTTATGCTTATACATTGAATATATCTACATGTATGTATGTTTTTCCTTATGTTTAAATGTTTATATGATATACATGCATTTTCTTATATTCAATATACATACATTTTCTTATTTGATTCATATCTCTAACTTACATTTTCTTATATGATATACATTTGATCTCTAGTAGAATTTTAGGAGAAGACTATTTCATTTTAGCCAAAAATCAATAATGCACATTGAAATAAGTTTTGTTGACATTGAACCCACAAACAAAGACCATCAAAATGGTCTCAAATGTTATTATAGAATCCCCTAGAGTTTTGAAACTTTATGCTAGTTCATTTGATCACAGCATCCCATTTGATCCTATATTCCCAAAGATAATGAAATGAATGCCACTTTATAATTAAGTTCATTCGTGTTGATCACCCCAAAGATAAGGAAATGAATGCCACTTTATAATTAAGTGCATTCATGTTGATCACAATAAATATTTTTCACACACACCCCTTGAATTTTATAGTAAGCAGTAAAAAATTATAAAATAAATGACTCCCAAGCAAGTAAACTAATGATACCTTATAAATGAGTGTATTTACAAGCCTATTTATTAATGCACATGTTCTTCTAGTTTTAAAATTTGATAAAAATGATGAAATTAAAATCTTGAAACAAAATAAGAACAAATAAAGTGCATCACTTTGTGGTACACAAAACTCCTAATTTTTAAAAATGAATTAAGCAACATGAACCATTGAGGACTAGAGAACAAAATATAATTTTAGAAGGAACCCTAATATGGAAAAACTTGGAGATTAATGGGATGAAAGATAAGTGATGCAAGTGGAAAATTTTAAAAAATATGAAGACCTTTTTCCTAGAATATTTACTAACCTAAAAGGTATAAAAGAAGAGGTAGGAACATTCCTTTTATAGTTATATCATCCTTCAAACACTTTCCCTCTTTATAGAATTTTATGTTAAATTATTTCATAAATAATCTCTTAATCTACACCATTATTTAACATGATTGTGTTTTCCTACAACCATATAAAATTATAGATTTTTAAAGAAATTCAATGCATAATTTGCTAGTTTCAACTTAGGATAGGAAAATTTTATTCTTTGAAACATTAAGAAAATTTAATTCAAATTATACCTCTATGTGCTCAAATCATTGTTCTACCCTCTCTACATCTCCTACAAATGAAAATATCTCAACTATTGATTTAGAACCATCAAGGTGTGTTTGGTAAACTAGAATGGCCATGGAAATTTTCCTCTACTAAATATTGGGTTGTTCCCTTACTCTGCAATGAGCATAACTTATCTAAGAGACACTTTATTAAGCACTATGTTATCTCATTGGTTGAGATAATCTTGCACCTTTGGTATCAAGCTTGAGGAATCTTACATTTATATCCATGCTTATGGTTTTCATTGGGAAAATATTATCTTTTTGACAAGGAACAAAATTCTAAAATTTCTCTATGTTGCATACCTATACATTAAATAAGAACAAACTCCACAATGAAATAACTTGTTTGATTACCACTTGATTCATTTAAACTAGGATAGTTATTCCATATACTAGAATGCATTTTAATTTTAATTTTTTTCCCATATGCATATAAATACAAGCTTATTTTTCATTATTCCATATCAAATTGCAAGATTAATTTGCATTTATATCACTTGGAGCGTAGATTTTGGAGAAGATATTTTTGCACATTTATCGAGGAAAATATTGGAGAAGACAACTTTTCATTTTTATCAATCAAGGAAAATTTTGGAGGATAATTTACCTAAGTTGGTAGAGGATTTGTTTTGAGTCATCTTTAACTTGAAGAAGAAAATGGGACAACAAAGAAAAAGAAGAAATACGTCTCAATGAAATTGTCAAAAGAACAAAAGAGGCATGAACAAAACCTGGCAAATTATCATAGAAAGAAACAAGGTACATGCTTGTTTCTCCTCTCTCTCTCTCTCTCTCTCTCTCTCTCTCTCTCTCTCTCTCTCTCTCAAGTGTGTGTTTAGGACTTTTATTAACACCTCAATTTTTTTTCCTTATAAATCTATTTCCAATTATGAAAACCATGTTAGATTTGACTTGGAAACTTTAATACTAAAAAATAGTCATCTTGCATAGACATTACCTAAATTCCTTATCATCTATTTCCAATTGATTTTGTTCCATGGAATTCTTAAGTTCAAGAATATTTGATTTTATTTGTTTCAACTCCACTTAAATAGCTCATAGTCTCTCACTTTCTTTGCTTGCATGTAAATTCAAACAACAAGCAGGAAATTCTTAAGCTGAAGTCGAGCCAAATCTAGATATTGGATCAAACGAATCTGTTGAAGAACACATGGACCTTGAAGATAGGGAGGAGACCCAAGTTCAAGCAATGCATGTTGGAGAGGGGTCAGGATCACTTCCTTCTACTGGTATGGATGAGCATATAAAACTAGCTAAAACTTCTCTCACTTATAGCATCATGTCTTATCACTTTTTTTGCTTGCATACATAAACTCCACTTATATATAGCATAATCTCTCACTTTCTATGCAAAATATTTTGTGACATGTAGAAAGGGCTCAACAAGCAGGAAGTTCTCATGTTGAAGTCGAACCAAATCTAGATATTGGATCAAATGAATCCACTGAAGAACACATGGACCTTGAAGATAGGGAGGAGGCCCAAGTTCAAACAATGCATGTTGGAGAGGGGTCAGGATCACTTCCTTCTACTGGTATGGATGAGCATATAAAACTAGCTGAAAAGGCGAGGAAACAAATTTCTTATAGAAATTTAGATCATTTACTTGAAATGGATATGGAGAAATTGAAATGTTATGCCGACCAGCCTGCAAATAAGAGTAAGAGGTCAATGACTAAATTTATAAATGGAATAATCAATGATCATTTCAATCATCTTGAAACACTTGAAAAAACCTAATTGTTATCACGTTTACTTCTTCGTAATGAGTTGAAAGAGTCATTACAATTGTTGGGTGTACATTCGGCATCAAATAAGAAGAAACACATGGCATTACAAAAAGATATTGTTCAAAATGTGAAAAAGGGTTTAGATTCCATTGGGAAAGGATCTTGATTAGTGGATAAGGCCACTACAAGAAGGGTGATGTTGACATCTATTATAAATCAAGATATAGCAAGAGAAAGAAAAATTTCTTCACTTTTGGTTGAAATTGGTTATAGTAGAACCACACTAATAAAATATGAGAAAAAGAGAAAGGTTTTGGATGAGAGTTCAGAAGGAAAGTGGGCAATTATGGGTAGAGCTCCCCATTCTGTCAAGATTGAAGATGTTGTTATGAACTTGATCTCAAGTTTTTGGCATGATCAAACTCGTCCATCATCAAATACTAGAGATTTTATAAGACACGGGATTGGGCCTAGTATTTATGAAAATCATATTAAACATTGGCTAGACATAACACAACTTGAGATATATATGAACTTTTGTAATATATATCCTCCTATAAAGATTAGGGAAACAATGTTTGAAAAGTCAAAGCCATATTATGTGAAGATAAACAATTTTTTTGAAACTTGTTGTTCTCATTATAATATTGAATTTGATCTCTACTATCAGGTGTTTTTAAAGATAAGAGAAGAAAGTTATGGTTTTCAAAATGCACCTCCTAAATAGTTAAGTTTATTCATAAAGGATATGTTATGTGATCATGAAAATGGACCTCAAATAAACTACATAAAAGGAATTTGTGAAACATGTGGAAATTTGGACAAATTTCCTTCAAGAAATGAAGATACTGACCTAAAAAAGATAGTAAATCACAAGAGGTACAAGTATGTAAAGTTTCAAACAAATTTTGGGGAAGAATCCACCAGATTAAACTATGTAGAAGAGGAGATTCCTTTTGGAAAATTTATGGAAGATTTTTGAAAATTGATACAACCATACATACAGCATTCCTTTTTTGCTAAGTGGCAAGCACAACAATTTCAAACATTGAGAGATACTTTCCCACTTGGAATAGTTCTATCATTAGTTGAATTTGCAAAAAATTACTCTTTTGTACATCAAAAGGAGATTTAATCATAATATTTCTTTTCAAAGTAGATCACTATTATGGTTCATGTGTGTTATCGACATGCATAATCAGAATTGGATGGTGTTGAGAGTACAGATGAACAATGATCCATTAAGAAAGAATATCGCTTTTATATTAGTGATGATAAAGAGCATGACACACTTTTTGTACTGTTGTCACCTAGAATTGCACCCTGTGCAAAGTTTTACAAAAAATTGAGCATTCTAGAGCAACATGGGATCATCTCAAGGTTGTGGGTCACCTATAGCTGAAATGAAGCTCTGGAGAAGTCTGGATTCCTTTGGGTATCACTTAAACTACTGCTTCTTTGAGGGGAAAGAGGGAAGAGATACATAAAAATGAAACTAAACCTATGGTGATACACCGTATTAATGAGAAATCATGAAATGAACACAGGAAGAACATACACTTGAAAGCCTAATTGTTATTCTCAGAGCAACTTCTTTCAGACTTAATGCTTTAGTCCTCACAGGTTTGGCCCACATACACACCTCAGGAAGGAAAGATTAATTTCACAGCTCTAAGATATGAACATAGAATTATAAAACACAGTTAAAGACTTGCATTGTTCAAAAGAAAGATACAGAAATGAGAATCAATACAAACATGAACATAAACTTTCAAGGTAAACTTTGTGTTGTATTCAGGATTCCAGTTGAGTTACAGAAAACATACATTGACTAAGAAAGGATTGATCGAAAATCACTAACTCTTCAGAGTGTGCAATCAGAACTATTTACAAAAAAGGCAAAAATATCCTTATATACAGACTATATGTCGGCCCCTTAGGGCTTACAAAAATATCCCCATTCAGGAAAAGATCTATCTCAGATCTTTATGAATTAATTGCAGAAGCCTATGTGTCCCTGTTGTTGGTGTCGGTGTGAAGAACTACTCTTGGAGAAACCTTCTCCTGATCTTTTGTAGCATTAATTCTTCTGATCCATCGTGTCCAGCTACCGAGTCCCCTGTTGAAGAGCCGCATTGAATTCCCCCTGAGCTTAGATCAGATATATGTTGTATTCATGTTGCATTCATCCTACGTTGGCATTCCACATTCTAATTAGACTGCCATGGCTCGCCTTAGATCCCTCTGGTTAGTCGAGCACCCTCCACGCGGGCCCTGCAGCTGATCAAAAATCCCTTTGAACAAAATTACATCTCGGCAAGACACAGAAATTGTCTTGCCAATGCGATCAAGTGTCTCTGCAGCTTTAGAAGTCACATTGATACCGCCAAAACCATCGGCAAGACAAACGGATTCGGTTAGAAGTCCCAGCGAGCACCATTGAGTCACACTGATATCCTTTTCATTTGGTACATCCATCGCCGTCTATCAGAGATAATATGTTCGGGAAGACCTCCTAACGAGCCCTCCATCTCTCAGCGAACACATACGCAGTCGGTATGACTCTTGGCGATGACCTCTCGTCGAGCTCATTTCGTTTGCCCCCTAAGCTCACCCTTCTCGTCCGACTTTGAGCTCCTTTGGCTTTCGGTGAGACATATCAATGTCGGAGAGACCTCTTGTAGACTCCATGAGACTATGCCGAAGTATATAACCTTCAGCGAGACTCCAGACAGTCGCCAGGAGATCAGCAGGTCGACGAGTCACGTGGAGATCCCTCTATGTTGTTGAGACCACGTGATATCGGTAGGACATCACTCCGACAATCAGTTGCTATATTGATGAAATTCATGTTAGGAAGACTCTCGCCGACGTCTGTAGAAGTCATCCCACCGGGCTCTTTTTCTTCTATCGGCTAGACATCCCTGTTTCGGGAAGAGGTTGTGCCGAAGGAACTTTAGCTTTGGTGAGCACACAGTTCATTTCACTTTGGCAAGACCTCCAGCTATTGACATGACCCCTTGAGTCACCGAAACATTTTGTAGAACTCCCCCTCCTCTTGGTGAACTCCTTTTCATTCTGAAGGCTTCGCTGCTCTGTAAGACTCACGCCAAGGTATGAACCCTCGGCCGACTTCCTTGCTTTCGGCTTGACTCCCGTCAGTCAGGAAGAAGTCTTCCTAAGCTCCTTGTTCTATGTCGAAGGCTCCTCCGTTGTTGGTGAGACCCACGCTGAGCCCCCCGATGAAACACTGTTGGCATAACCCTTGTCGTTTGTCGAGACATCACTGCGAAAGCCTCCAGTCTTGGTGAGGCATTTTCTATCCTCGGGGTTACCTCATCTTTCGGCAAGACATACGCTGAAGGAAATATCCTTGCTGAAACCTGTGCTTGTTGCCAAGACATGTCATCGTCGCCAAGACCTCTTGTAGACCCCTTTTGTCTGCTCGAAGAGCCATCGTCGTGTTCTCGGCAAGAGTCCTGCCGAACTAATCTTGTCTTTGTGAGGGTCCAACCCTCCTTTTGGCGAGACCTAAGTCCTCGCTAAGACCTCTGGGTGACTTCATTTATCTTTTCTGAAGACCTCTATGTTCAGTGAGACTCATGTCGAATCTTTTCACCCTTCGTCGAGCTCTATTTCGTTTCGGGGAGACATCTCCACTTCGGTATGACATTCTGGCGAACCTATCTCCTTATGCCGATAAGACCCTTCGATGCATGGTGGGGAAGACATAACCTTTTCACTATGACCCTTCACCAAAGCCTTACACTCCTACTGAAGGGAACCTATGTGAAGTCGGTAAGACATTTGATGTCGGCAGGACATCTTGGCGAAGTCTCGTAGTTACACCAAGGATCACTGTTGTCGGCGAGACATCGAACCTTCGCTAGGACTTCTCACTGAGCGTTGTAGGTCTCCCCGAAGCCCGTGGTCGCCGAGAGTCTCACCAAATGATGGTTGAATGGCCTATCAGCCAAGGAAATCCACGTGGTAAGAGGTCATGTTGAACCCTCTCCGTTATAGCGATAGGCTCTGCAAGCTCGTTCGGCATGACAGAGACTAGGTCTCAGCGACCTGCTCAGGATGGAATAAATCAAACAATCAGTCAACCAGACAATAGGAGAGTCTTGTTGACTTTCTCCTTGGATGATTTTCATATCGAATCTTCCCAGAGTGTCTTCTCCCACTGAGTTCCCCATGACCTAGCAAGAGATGTAGAGTCTTTTCCCTTGTGTGAATGCCCCACTGGCCTCTGAAGATCTAACATTTGGTTACCTCACCTGATTTAACTGTAGGTAAAATAGAGGAAACATGTACAACATTGCTTTACAAATTTTTTTGAGAATTTGAGAAGCAAGGGTGTAAAATTTGAAAATCATTTTGTATGGTTAGATGGATGTGTGGCACAATTCAAATATTCACAACCATTTTATGCACTTTCTAGATATCATAAAATCTAAAAAATGCCACCTGTTTGGAGTTTTTTTTAGAGTGGGCATGGGAAGGGTGAGCATGATGGAGCAGGAGCTTGCATCAAACGTGCTTTAAGAAAGCATCAAATGAGTTATTCAGAAGATCGTATAGACAATGCACATGATGTTGTTGAATGGTGTCAGAAACACTTTGCATCAAATGTGATCTGCACATCTTCGAGAACAAACCAACACATTCCACATAGAGTGTTTTGGGAGATATTGGGTATGTGTAAATTACATTTTCAAAAATTTAAATTTATTTAAATTTAAAATTTATATAATATACACACATGTTTGTTCACATAAGTTTGTTGTTTTACATGTATCTAGGTGTGGACAGAAGATCAATGCATGGATGCAAGAGGGTAGACAAAACAAGGTCTTTGCATTGTGTTATGGATTTAGATAGTTGCCCTGGATGGACATTATACACAAGGGATTACTCTTGTTTTTGCACTGAGTGCATTGTGGGAAACTCTGATCATGCATGCAACAACCAAGAACTTGGATATGTTGGTAAATGGGATACGGTGCCACTAGTTGTTTCAAAAACATACGATGAAAATGAGGAAGAAATATTTGAAGACATTCCTTTGATTTCAATTGATTATGACCATATTTCAGGATTGGTTAGAAAAGGTACATGTGTAAGTTTTCAATAATTTAAATATTATATATATAGTTAATGATCTTTAAAGTCTAGAGACATTTCTAATTTTTTTAGAAATTTTTTGTGTAAATTTGGTGTACAGGAGATGTTTTTGCAGTCATAGCAGAGCCTAGAAACATAGAAGGTGTTAGCTATTATTTATTGCATTGCATAGAAGAGAGGAATAATCTAACACAACCTAAAACAAGTGATGGAATGTTATTTCCCACAGGTGAGTTTGAATTTAAAATTATATATACATTTTTTTCACATGTGCACATTACATTAAAAACATTAAATATATATTGTACAAACCTTGAGCATGAAAATGTTGTACACGTTCACATGTCTTACCTCAGGTTCATGTTTACCGTGCAGGTTTTGTTGTAGTGCAAGGGATATATCTAAAACAAGTCAAAGTTGTTCAACATGGGATTCATTTTGTTGACTATCAACCTGATAACAAGGTATATCAATATAGTCACCTAATAATTGCTACCACCCTACATCTTAATGCAATTCCACATGCACGTGGCCAAACAAAATGGAGACTAGATAGTGATGATCATCAAAAAAAATTTACATGTTATTGAAGAGTGGATTGAACCAAAATGTTTGAGTTAGATTATATCCATGATTTTCAAGTTCACTTGTACATGTATACATGTTCAAGTGAGAACTTATAGTAACTTGTACATAGTTGTAAATCATTTTGTGTAAATTCCAATTATATGTACATATTTGTTCCATGAAATTCCTAAGTTCAAGAATCTTTGATTTCATTTGAAAGTTCAAAGTTACACTTATAGAATCATCTCTCACTTTTTTTGCTTGTATGTAAATCCATATATATGCTTTCAATACTTGTTTGAAACCCAGTGAAGTTTTTTGAAATCATTTTGCCTAAATTAAAATTATATACAACTTATATTTTTTCCATGGAATTCTTAAGTTCAAGAATCTTATATACAATTATATACAACTTATATTTGTTCCATGGAATTGTTCCATGAGAAATTATGTGTTTTGGATGTGCTACAAATTCTAGTTACATGTGGTGACATAATTAAGCAATTAATAATAAGTGTTAAATGATGGAATAATATAAATTTAGACATATCTATATTTTTTCTTTAAAGAAATTAAGTATTATCTAATTATAATTTTTTTGCACACAGATTTAAAACATAAATCAATGCAAATAAAAAAATAAAGTTTCCATGAATTTAATTGACAAAAAATACTACAAATGGAAATAGAATGTTCCCATCCAGTTGCCAAATCAATATTTATAATATGACTTCTATGTGAAAAGTGATATTTTGGAGGCTTTTACCTAATATTTAAAGGATTTTACCATTAAAATACAGTTGGTTTACCATTAAATGGCAGTTGAAACTTGTTTTCCAATGACTCAATAGTGGTTTGTAGGCATCAGACATATTTCAGCCTCAAATCTCATGATATATGTAGCCTATCAGCTAATAAAGAGAGAAAAACTCAAAAGATAGAGAAAAAGAGAAGGATAAAAATTAAGATATCTAGATAGATATGGAGAGAGAGAGAGATGGAGATAGAGATTGAAAGAGAAAGGAATAGACAAAGAAAGATAGCATGAGAGAGAAATATAAGAGATACATGGGAAAAGAGATACCCTTGTACCCTAAACCCTTGTACCCTCTACCCTCTATCTCTCTCCCGCTCCCTCTCTCTCTCTATCTCAATTATCTCCCTCCTACTCCCTCTCCCTCTCTCAAATCTCTCTCTCACTCCTCCTTCTATCTCTCTCTCCTCTACCCTTAACCCTCTACCCTCTACCCTTAAGCCTTAAACCCTTAACCCTCTACCCTCTACCCTTAACCCTTAAACCATTAAACCCTAAAACCCTTTATCCTCTATCCTCTACCCTTACACCTTAAACCCTACCCTCTACCCTAAACCCTTAAACCCTTAACCCTCTACCCTCCTCTTCTACCCTCTACTCTTAACCCTATACCCTCTATCTCTCTCCCTCCCTCCATCTCTCTCTCTCAAGTCTCTCCCTCCTACCCCTCTCCCTCTCTTAGGTCTCTCTCTCTCACTCACTCCCTCTATATCTCTCCCTCTACCCTTAAACCTAACCTGTAACCCTTAACCCTCCTGCCCTCTCTCTCTCCCTCCCTCTCTCTCTCTCTCTCTCTCTCTCTCTACATAACCTTAATCCCTTAAACCTAAAGCCTTAAACCCTATACCCTTAAACCTCTACCCTCTATCTCTCTCCCACTCTCTCTCTCTCAAGTCTCTCCCTCCTACCCTCTCCCTCTCTCAGGTCTCTCTCTCTGACTCACTCACTCCTATCTCGAGCTCCCCTCTACCTTCTACCCTTAACCCTTAACCCATAAACCCTCTACCCTCCACTCTTAACCCTCTACCCTCTATCTCTCTCCCACTCCCTCACTCTCTCTCTCTCTCAAGTCTCTCCCCTACCCCTTCTCCCTCTCTCCCTCTGCCCTTAACCCTTAAACCATAACCCATGGCCCTCTACCCTCTATCTCTCTCCCCTCCCCCCCCTCTCTCTCTCAAGTCTCTCCCTCCTACCCCCTCTCCCTCTCTCAAGTCTCTCTCTCAATAAATCCTTCTATCTCTCTCCCCTCTACCCTTAATCTTCCTCTACCATCTAGATCCTTAAACCCTTAGGCCCTCTACCCTCTACCCTTAATCCTTAAACCCTTAAACCATTAAACCCTAAAACCCTTTATCCTCTACCCTCTACCCTTACACCCTTAAAGCCATATACCCTCTACCCTAAACCCTTAACCCTTAAACCCTCTACCCTCTACTCTTAACCCTATACCCTCTATCTCTCTCCCACTCCCTCCCTCTCTCTCTCTCAATTCTCTCCCTCCTACCCCCTCTCCCTCTCTTAGGTCTCTCTCTCTCTCACTCACTCCCTCTATCTCTCTCCCCTCTACCCTTAACCCTTTCTCTCCCTTTCTCTCCCTCTCTCTCTATCTCCCCCCTCTCTCTAGATCTCTCCCCATTTCTCCCTCCCTCACTCCCTCCCTATCCCCCTATCTATCTCTCTATCTCTACCTCTCTCTCCCTTTCTCTTCCCATATATCTCTCAATCTCTCTCTCTCTTCTCATATATCTCTATCTCCCCCTACTTCTTTCTCCCTTTCTCTATCTTCCCCTATTTCTCTCTCCCTCTCACCATCTCTATTTTCCTATCTCTAATTCTCTTTTTTTGTCTATCTCTTTGTCTCTCTCTCCATATCCCAATATTTTACCTGTTGGTTTTTTCTCATCCCCATCATTCACAACACGTCATTCATTAATTGGTTATCAAAAAACTCTAAAATGATATTTACGATTCCTATGTCAAAGTCTTGTTTGTTGATGACCTTTCTCAATCAATTGCATATTTTAATTATACGACAAACAAGAACTACCTCAATATTGATGAGGGAAAATAATATTTGAAAAATATTATGTTTAAACTAAGCATTTTATATTTAAACTAAATATTTTCTTTTTGTAAATTATAATATATTATTGTTTTTATTTTAAATTTTGTTTATTTATAATTTTATATTTATTTACACAATATATTTTTTAATGTATTTAATTCAAAAGTTTATTTATATTATAATATTTATTGTAATTATTTATAATATATAAGTATATAGTATATTATTTATAATTATTAATAATATATATGATTTATATATTATTAATAACTATTATATAGATATATTTTATATTATAGAGATTAAAAAGTATATAATTAATATTATATATTATAAAATAAAACTATTGCAAACATGGAAAAAAATTCAAATAAAATGGATTCATGGTAGGGGGTTCAAGCGGATGCCGACTAAGAGTCCGCTCAAACCAGCCCGCCAATATTTTTTTTATATTATTTTGAACAGGTTCAATCGAACTAGGGTTCGATTGAATCTATATTCGATCGAACAATTTTTCAAGGTTCGAGCGAACACTGGTTCGCTCGAACCCCCTTCCCGCCTCAGGTACCAAAAAAGTCCAAAATTTTGCACTTCAAAGCTCAAGTTGAGGATGAAAATGGAGGAGACTTCACAAACCCAACTAGATGATGGTAGTCCTCAGAACGAGTTATCCAACGAATATAATTTTAATATGTTTTGGTTTTATTATGTATTTGCATTTTTTTAGTTTTATTAAACATAGGTTTTTCACCGAAAATCAAGCTCTCTATTCTACACATGTGGAAAAATAGAAGATTGTCAAAAAAAAATGAAAAATATGAGTGCACTAGATATTGAAGTCCTTGATCCAACAAAAAAAATGAATTTCAATTCATATAAAAAAAATTACGCGTTATACAGTCTGCCTATGTTTGAATTGTAATTGGTTTGACTTCGAAACTTGATTAAGGAAAAAATATTCAATAAAACACTAACTAACCAATTGGAAGCACTAGATATCGTAGTTACAAATCTAAATTCAAAAAAATAGAATTTTATCCTTCATGGAAAAAAGTTATGTGTTATACAATGAGTGTCACTCCTTAAAAATGTTGTTTTCTGAAGAAGAAAAAAACTAGTTTTCGAAGGAGATGGAAAAAGAAGGGCAATATGATTCCAAAAATTTTGAAAAAAAATATATTTAGAATCTATAGACAAAATTTTACAAATCACTAGTTTGCATCATCTTCAAATTCCTCACGGTTTAGCTGCTATAGGTGCCTAAAAGTGAAGATTTAGTTAGAAAAAATTAATTCAATGTCCAGTTTGGCCAAAAATTGTAAACCAGTATTGTGGGATCACCCACGGTTAGAAGAATTTTGTTTCAAAGTGGACAGATGGAAGAATCTAGTGTTTTTATCACCACTTTGCAACCAAATAGCCTGCAACCTCTATTTCCAAAACTCTTCAAGTCCCTCAATATGAAAACATGCAAATGAGATAAAAGAGAATTCTCTTGCTCAATGACAAAGGGATCATAACTAGAAACTTGGATAGTCTATTGTAACCCATCAATTTCCTCCTTATCAACATTTTTCATTGAAAATCTAGCTAAAAGAGGACTTGTTCCACTTTTGAACATTTGATTTAATAAAATCAAGCTTTTTAGCCACTCTAAACATGTTAGAGCCATCAACCGTAATATCTCACCAAGAATGACCTTTATCTCTAATATCTGGGTGATTGATCCACATCTTTTCAAACATAAAGGGAATTTTTTTTTTCTTCCCAAAAAATCTATTGAGAGAGAGATAGGAAAATGATCAGATCCTAGCCTAGTAAGGACAGAGAGAAAACGGGAATAGGAAAGAAACCACTCAAGATAAAGGACAACACAATCAAGATTCACTTAGATAAGGGAATCACCAACTCTTCTATTAGACCAAGTATAAGAGGCCCCTTGGAGATCTAAATCTAACAGAGCATAATCATTGATAAAGTTTCTAAGATCAAATCTACTAGATCATCTGATATTTGGGAACCACCCTTTTTCTCATGATCATTAAAAGGAGTATTAAACTCTCCCATAATCAACCACTTCTCATTCTGAAAAGGATACTTAAAGATTGAATACTTAAAGCTACTCAATCTGTGCCAAAGTCTTTTTTGTGCACACGTAGTATTGGGTGCATAAATATTAGAAATAATCTACAAAGGGTCATCTTGCACATGCTTAAAAGTAGTAATGTGATTAGAGTCTCCAAAAAGAGAGTACCTTGCACAAGCTTAGAATTTCAAAAAGTGGCAATGCCGCCAGAGGCCCCTTCAACATCAAAGCTATGAAGACCACAATCTTTAAACAAAAGATTTTCAATTTTCTCCAACTTATCACTAACCATTTTAGTCTCCTGAAGAAGAACATCTATCCTATGATCCCTAACTAGAATGGAAAGGAGATCATGCTTATGAGGATTATTTAACACTCTTATATTCCATGAGAGAATCTTCATAAGGATTTATGAGGTGTGCTTTTCAAGCACATTTCAAATAGAGTTTTTTTGGGTTCCATCAGCAATTTTCATTTTTCTCTCCTCCCTGCTTTTTAGGACAAAGATCTTCCTTTACCCCTTATTTTTGAACCACATTCTTTCCTCTGCTTGTTCCTAGTAATAACCCTCAGAGGAGAGGACTATTTTCTTCTATTTTTTTCTTTCACCAAAACAAATGGGGGATCCTCAACAATCTTTAAAGAGGGACCCACATGAGGGGGATTTAGAGACAAAGCCTCGTGATTCTCTAACTGAGAGAATTTCTTACTCTAATCTTGGCAATATTCATAATCTCCAAAAGAGGTTGGATCCCCTTCTTGAGAGGGAGGTAGAACTCCACCCTGACCTACACAATCTTCCTTAGAAGAAACTTCAAATTGAATGGCCTCCTTTAATCTTTTAGCATGCACAACCTCAACTCTACCTAGATCTACACAATCTTCCTTAGAAGATAAATCAGATTGAATGCCCTCCTTTGCACTAATAGCAAGTGCAACCTCCACCTAATTATAATAGTTGTCCAAACCAACAAATTCAATCTAAACCTCCTTAAGAACAACCTCTAACAAATGCTTAGATAATTCATCTCCACCATCATCAATAGAATCCAAAATAACAATTGGGCTCTGAAAATTATCCCCATTAATCAATTCATCCCCCAAGCTTGACACTTAAGCATCCTTAGGGTCCAATATCCTTTATCGCCCTTTTTCCCTCCATTCCTTAAGAGGGGGTTTTTGATTTGGGAATTTCTTCTTGATGCATAAGAAACATGCAAAAGGAATGGACTCAAATTCCACAACTTGATTCCATTCACCCAACTTTGAATTAATCTTAACCGAGGAAGGTAGGTACATTGATTTTTCAACACTAATGCAAAAGCAGGCATACACCATGCATTTCCTAGAAGAATTCATTTGATATATGGAGAGCAAGAACCCAAAGGTATTCACAATTTCTTTAAAAAATTCCTTATCTCAGAACTCCAATGGAAGACCAAGGAGTCTAACCCAAATCAAGGCCAAATAAAATGAGCAAGCACTAGGATTAAACCCTAGTTCCCATTTTTCAACACCAAAGTATATTTTCTAACAATCTAAGGGTCCCTAGTAAGAGCACAAAGAAAATTATCTTTGCAGGTGAAGAAAAAACCCTTTCACCATCACAATGACATCAACTTGACCCTTAGGCCTCCAACGCTTAAGAGTGAAAGACTGAACCATCTCAATGTTCAGATGAGGGCCTAGAAACTTACCAACTAATGAAATTTCCATATTGAACACACTTTTTCCAATGATACAATCCATAATAGAGATAGAAAACTCACTAGTAGAAGGATTAGAAAGAAAATCAATTGAAGGTGAGGAGCTTTTTCCTTTTGGTTTAGTGCCAAAAATATTTGACCACTTTGAACTAGTAGCAGAGACACTAGAGCACGTCTAACTACAAACATCCTTATCAGCAACCAAGACCCAAGGAACAATACTTGATGACAATTTCCCACAACCAAAGGATGCATTGGGGGACCCCTTTGGGATAGGACAAGTCCCACCATCTAAAACCTTTGAAGGAATCAAAGAATATTCCTTGGAATCCAAGAAAAGAGGACCCACTTGGAAAACAAGAAACAAGACAACTGTCTACCACCCCCTCACAATCAACATATCGACTGCCACTAATGCTACCTTGAAGAAAAATATTTCCAACTCTGCAAATTTGCAAAAATTTCTCCTCCTAAAGATACTCCATCACCAATAACACTCACTTGGGTTCCTTATGTTTGAATGCATGCTACATTGAATATTTCAAATATAGCTCAGTTTATAGCCTTTTCTTGATATGATTCTAAGGGTAATTTGATAGTGACTAAACCAATTGTCTTGTCACCATAACTTGTATTAGTGTAAACATTTTTATCTAACAATCTGGTTTTTGGTGTCGAGCATTTAAGAGATAGGGTAGTGGTTCAATACAAGTAATGGATCTGGGAGTTTTGGCTTAAACAAAACATACTAAGATTTGATTTATTTAGGTGATTCATCTTGAATCAAATTAATAAGTGGGTTCTATTGAAGAAGTAGTAGATGATCCACCTAAATAAATCAAATCTTAGAATATGTTGTTTTAAGCCTGACCAATCTAAATAAGTACTTGTTGTACTACGTTTTAAATATGGGTCCCACTTTGAACAAAGATACATTATAAAAGTTTCCACAAAAAAACTCCTTAAAGTTCCTCAAATTTCCAAATGTGAAAGGTGTGCATTCAATACAAATAGAGTAATTTCAAGCTTGATGGACATGCTTGCAATTAACTAAATGAAAAGTATCTCACTGTTTGAGGTTTGGGTTCTTATAATTTCGACATGGAGTGAGTTGTTGAGTGCATGACTAGTGAAGACTTTTGAAAGACAATGATTAATGATGACCTTTCCAAATTAAGGACCCTATCACTAAAGCTTCTCATCTCTTAAGGTGTTATAATTACAAGCAGGCTCTCACTTGCATCCCCATTGCAATATGTATGAATCAATGATATAGAATTGGTACTTGAGTTTCAAGGTAAGGAAAGTATCAAGTGTCTACCTATAAGTTGATATTCTAAATGTTTGTTTGAATTTGGGGTGCTTGGGTCTTATTTCGATATGAATTGTGAATTCTAAGAATTTTGAAGGTTTTGTAAGTGTTGTCTCAAGTAGAGTGGGGGTTGTTAGTTTTTGAATCATCATTAGTTAAATCATAAGTTGTGTTTGTGGATAAACTAATATTGGCAGGATTTTGGATTGAAGTTGATTGTTTTTTAATATTTTAGCTCTAATTCATAATGTGTTAATATTCAAACTCATATCATTTGGTTCTTGTTCTTGATAAAAACATAAATAAAATAGAACCTCTATTAAAATGGATTTAAAGAAAAGTTCATCAGATCTTGTTGTGATTGACTAGTTCAAGAATTCAATTATTTTATTAAGCAAGTAAAAAGGGTTATGGGTAATGATGTTGAATGCACAAGATAATTGAGAGGGGGGGTGAATCAGTTGTAGCCTAAAACTTCAAAACCCTTATACACATTTAGATCCACATTCATTCATTAAACCCTTAATATGTTATGGTGATTTATCATGAAAAGCAAATAACATAAAATGAAACAAATTAACACTATACATAAAGGAACGCTAGATTTACATGGAAAACCCAAGAAGGGAAAAACCACTGTGAGTATTAGCTCACAATATAAGTAATATCAACATTGATTACAAGGGCTCACTATTGGAGGGCTCATTGCCTAGAAAAAGAAAGGCTTACTGCCAGAATAGAAAAGAAGATAGAGAAGAAATGTTACATAGAGAGAAATATCTCAATGCAATAGAGAATCCACCACAATTTCACCAACACCTTCACAACCTTTTAAAGAATTGTAGAAACCTTCTCACTACATCCAATAATATAACACATGAAAGCTCACACTACACTTCTCAAATTTGCACTCTATAACTTTGAAATTCACATCATTCACATCTCTTATCTATCTCATCATCCTTCAAGAACTCAACTCTTATTTATACCATCTTCAACCTTGAAACCTTTCTCTAAGGTTGACTATGCACCTCAACCATGCAAATTCAAATTAGGTTAGAACCAAAACATTCCTGCAAATGGAAAGGAATGAAGGAGGACCATAAAATTCCTTATCTAGGACCTAAATCCATCCTTACATGCCATGCCACTAAACTAGGACCTAAATTCCTTAGCTAGGACCTAAATCCATTCGTTACCCATGTAAACACCATTAAACTTTTAAGTACACACTTCCTTTGATCTATCCAAAAATTATGGACAAAAAAATTCACTTGAACACACTTTGGAATATTCCATAAACACCCTTAAATCTAACAAACTCCTTCGCAACAACTTTTACCTGAAGAATGTACACACCTAGTACATCAAGACAACTCTGCCATACACCATAACTCAAGAAACATAATTCCTTAACTCCAAACCTCAAACCACCTTGACTAAGAAAAGATACCAACACAATCAACACCCCTTCAGATCTATAAGACCTGAAACATAATTGCGGAAAAATGCAGAGAAAAGACATTTCTCCTAGACACCTTTGTAATACACTATTCACACACTGGTGAACACAACTTCTTATGTATGGAAATCCAGCATACAAAATTCTAGATACAACACCTCTGAACATCTCTTATCAACATATCTGAAGTGCATAGGCATTTTTTCAACCTAGAAGAAATGTGGAGCAACACAAGAACACAACCTTGCAACCTAGAACACAACTGCAACACATTGTTTCTTCTTTTTATCAAATTTTCTCAAAAGAACTTGGAAACCAAGTACTAGAGAAACATCCTCATCACCTTTAGTACTTCATCAACACAACTAAACCAACTACAACATAGCAACTCAACCATAGATCACAGAAGCTTCTCTCAGCAACACTAGAGGTTGACACTAGTAGCTTTACTAATGACAACATAATGTAACTAATCAAAGCATGGATAACATCAACTACTCACACTCAATAATCTCACCCCATAATGATCTTCTTCCTCCTTATACATTTGACACTAATGACAACATAAGCTTGTTGACATCAATGACAACACCAATCTACTCATACTTGCAACAATCTCCACCTTTTTCAATGATGGCAACACATGATGTGAAAATCCATCAAAGACACAGCAGCTCTACTCCATACCTATTTCCTTTTCTCTTTTCTCAACTTACACTCTCTCCCCCTTTGATACTTATGTTTTCACATGTCTCTCTTTCCCTTAACTTTTCTTCTTTTTCACATGAATCTCTCTCCCCTTTTGACATCAATGGAAAAGGACAAAAAAATTGTATCATTTTTTCTCTTTCTTTGACATCAATCAACCTTCTCACAATTGTTTTGCAACAATCTTTCCTTTATCTATCTGTATACTTCCCCTTAGGAGTACACACCAAATTGTACTAAATCAGCTACCACTGCATAATGACAACACACACCCTTATAATTGTAACAACCAACAATACTTCTACCTACTCCCCCTGAGAGGTAGCCACCAACATTAGGGTATGTGGAGGATCATGATGGACCAAAAAGTGGCGATATGATGGGTATCTATAGGGTATGTGGCTGACGACTTTTTTTTTACCCAAAATTGATTAAATGAAAAGGGCTTTTAAAGGAGATTCTCCACTTTCCACCAATATAAATTATGCTTTACTTTGAATTTAATAAATAATTATTATTCATTTTCTACTTGAATTACATCTAAAGTCCTGATTGATAGGTTGATTAAAAAACATCTATAGCTTTCAAACAGTATCACATTTTTTGAATCTGAAACATGTGTCACATTTTATGCTTCACATCCTATAGGGTTAAAAAAAAAAAAAATTGAATTTCATGAAGTTTTGACTAAGTTAAGGTGTCAGACATACGAGTTTTTTATATTTTTTAAAAGTTGTAATAAAAAACTCATAATTAATTATTTACTTGGAAACAAATTACAAAAAAATATGCATCACATCGGACATGAGTCCTCTACTTATATCTAAAATATTATAAAAAAATATTATCATTTTATTTTGGTTAGGGTGGTCAGCCAGACACCTACTTATTTTTTCCTTGAAATTTAAGTACTCTTGCATTGAAATTTCAAATTTTCACCAAATAGATTTTATTTATTTTTAAATAAACCTAGTATTTTAGAAACTACATTCAATTTTCTACAAATTCTATTTTTACATATTTTTGAAATAATATAGATAACTTATTCAA
>VDFB02058242.1:253000165-253243447 GCA_007258455.2 Sequoia sempervirens
AGATCCTCTGCCACCCTTTCCCACCCTTTCCCACCTTCCACCCTTTCCCACCTTCCCTACCCTCTCCCACTCTCTCCAATCGTCTCCCACACTCTACCACCCTCTCCAACACTCTCCCGCCCTCTCTCACCCTTCCCCACCCCTTCCTACCTTCCCTACCCTCTTCGACCCTTTCCCACCTTTGTTGCTAGTAATGCTCTTTGGAAAATGTGGAAAGGAAGACATAACACGTGCGCGTTATAACGCGCTCGTGTTATATCTTGCATTGGAAATCCCCGAGCCTTAGCTTTGGTATTTGCCTTGGAATACCAACCCAAAGGCTTGGAGGGCATTCCCAAAGACCAGAGACGTGTTTTTTCCCAAATTCAACAAATTTTCACATAATCGGGTTCGTGCTCACCATCAAGATTGCATCTGGTTCAATATCAAGAAAATCGAAGACATGGGTAATGTTAGGGTTCTTTATTGGCTTTCCAACTGATGTAATTTTCACTTTCTAACAATGTTAAACTTTTCATCCATAATTTCTTTTGATTGTATGTCCGTTTTTCTTCAAAAAGCGGTGTTTGGTATTTTTTTGCTATAAATTAACCGTTCATCAAAATTTGAAATAAATATATTTTTAGAAACTAGACTCCATTCTACAATTTAAAAAATTAAAATTTTAGATTTTAGTTTCAAAAATTTGAGGGGGAGCACGGCCAAAATTCTGCTTTTTAGGAAGTGCCCACTTAGAAAATTAATAAAAATCAAATATTCATTAAAAAATTATCGGAAAATATCCAGTCCTTACTACATCTTGTTATCTAACCCTTCTGGGGCGATTTTAAAAATACTAAAAAAGTCCACCGTGCCGGGTCACACAAGAGTTGCTATGTTATGTTTTTGACAGAAACAACAGCAATTTGTGTGTGTCCCTCTTTTGAACCCTTAATCTCAACCATTTTCAAAATAAATTAGTAGTTTAGAAAGTAGACTCGAGCACTGCGGTCCTTGTTTTTGTTCCATCAAAAAAATTTGAGTGTAGCTATCCTCAATTTCACGTCCAAGGTCAGTATTTCCTGATTTCAGAAAAAAAGTGGCCACTTAAGCCCCTTTTTTGGGAACCATCTTGGTGCACTTACCCAGCGATGGGAGATATATGTTTCTGTTCACCTGAATCCTTAGTTCTTTGTTCTGCAACTTCACTGGGAACTTTGACAGAACTTCTTGTAGCCATGGCAAGAGAAAAATGTGTAGGTCGTTTTTCTTGATGCAGGGGCCTTTTTACAGTTGTTAGCAACCAAAATTTATCACAAATACACTTAAAAGCTCCACCCAAGCATTGGGAATGGTCAAGGGACAAATTTAAAACACAAAACAACAATTTTGAGCTCAAATGGACCCCCAAAGACGCCTGAAAGCTCAAAAACGTGATTACATTCTATAGGCAAAACTCAATTTGAATCCAACCCATAAGACCTCCAAAACGCCTCAATGGAGAGGAAAAAACCTCAATCCATACCAAAAAAGAGATTGCAGATAAAAATCTACCTTTAACAACTCCATCGCTGATTTGCATTTGGTTTTCCATTCAAAACAGAGATGAGCACTGAAGCTCTATTGCTAGCGTGCGCTAAGTTTTCAACCAATAAGATTGAAGAATTAAAAGTTGCACTTCAACAAACATTTTAAAAAATTATTCATTTGCTCTAAAATCTTCATCCCTGATTTGCATTTGATTTTCCATTCAAAATGGAGATGAGCGATGCAACAGTCATGTGAAAATGCCGTGAAGTTCCCCATCCAATGAGAAGTAAGAAATCATTTCAGTTTAGAGTGAACATTTGATAATATTTTTATTACTCAAACATGTTGCTCACGTGCCCTTAAATAAACTCCATCACTCAGAAGAAACCATTGCTCATTGTTTTGGAAAGAAGAACTAGCAATGAGCATGGGCAATGAAGAGTCCATCTCTGATCGCCAATGAAAGCTGCCTTTTAGCCAATCACAAGCAAGAATTGAACTCGTTTTTCCTCATAACATTTGGAATTGTATTTTATGTTTGCCCTAAATGCGTCTTTGCATTTGTCCAATATTTTAAATATTCAAAATATTTTAAATATGAACATTTGAAACATTATAAAAATTTGTGACTTCTAATTACGCCTGCAGCCCATTTGGAGGAAATTCACTGCAGGAAAACTGGGACACCTGGAGCCAATATTTTTGTGTGTGGCCATAATTTATTATTTAGAGAAAACCCATTTCCTCAAACTTCCCCGTCATAAGAAAATCAGGTACCTCCTTTGTAAACTGGCCCCCGAGACGTGTTTGCCACACCTGAAATGCATTAAAATAGTGCATCATATGACCTCCGTTTTTGATGAAAATTGAACTGTAGAGGTTTTAGACCAAAAAAATAAATGGGGTGTCCTTAGATTTTCAAAATTTGAAACTTTTCAGGACACCAATTTTGGCCATGTTACAGTAAAAAAAGGATTAGTTAACCCATCAAAGCTCATCTAAGAGGTGTAAAACTGAACATGCATGTTACCATTTGAACCAAAATCCAGTGCAACAAACTTCATGGAAAAATTATTCCTGAGGTACAAAATATTAAATACCAAAGTGGCTCACTTAGGCTTTTGTGCAATTTCACCTGTTAGTAACCAATTCGAGCACACCAAGTCACCTCTTTGAAAATTTATCAAATCTTGTCCTTGAGAACTGCCACTAGACACACTGGGTCATTTGGGTACACTGAATATGTGTGCAAGAGGGCTTCCCTTCAATTCACATTCTTCAAAAGATATTAAAGGTCAAAGATGACCACTTTGAAGCATTCTAAAAATGCAGGTGTAAAAAGTGAACAAACTGCATTTGCTTTTGACCTGGTGAGAATATTAAATCTAATCATGAGACTTTGAAAATGGACCAGGGAGCATATGAATGTGGGGAGAATGGAGAGCAATAATCCATTTGGCATGAAAATCAACTAGCTTTGAATTGTGACCCTCCAAAGTAGGTCACTTAGGCATATTTTTTAGGGGTACTTCTGAGTGTGTAGAGCAAAATTTTTCAACATGGGCAGTCAAAATTTGAAAATTTTGAAGGTTCCAATAGCTTATAGGGCATATTTTTGTTTTATTGATAGGTACCCACCCATTCACATCAGCGTCTAGGTGGTAAGTAGCTTAGCTTTCTTAGAGACCTAGCTCCCACACTTTTAGTGGAGGACAAAAAACATTTGCAGGCTGTAGGGATATATTGGGCATACCTCATGCCCCCCATGAGGTACCATGATGTAATGTTGAGGGCTATAGCTGAGCACTGGGATTCAGACACCTATACATTCCACCTTCCTACTAGTGAGATAACGATCACTCTAGAGGACATCCACCACATCCTCTGAGTTCCCATTCAAGGAGAGCGGGTACATTTCTGGGGAGATTGTACATTATGTGAGAAGGCTGATAGTAGTATTTTTTGAATGGACCAGTGCATGACGAGTAAGTGAGGGCATAGATTGATCTATCGATGCTATTATATTCACGAGCCCCATTGGTTAGATGGATTAAGATGTGCACAGTTGCACTGGTACTCATCCTTGACAAGCGGGTAGTGCACCTAGAGGGAGGACTACTACACCTGATACATGGGATGGAAAAGCACATGATGGTATATGCCTAGGGGCACTGTATTCTAGTGCACTTATGCTATGATCTTGGATAGTTCATTTTTCAAGAGGTGGACAACATGGTACACTATACACTTCTATAGTTTTGGTGCCTTGAGCATATCACATGTACCAGACCTATCGACTTCCCGTGTTCGATAGTAGTGGTGTATCCTCAGGCCTTCAACTATCCTCTATGACGGTTTTGGTAATATGGTGATTTACACTTTTGGAGCCTAAAATTTCATGCAAATTTTAGGTTCCCATGATTGAAACAATTGATTTCAACATTCAAAAGTATAGTTGAAAAACCCACTCAAAAGGCCCGTTTTGAAAAAATCATAATTTGAAGCCAGAGTAGTTTCATGAAAAATCACTTTGCAGACATGTTCATCTACCATATATTAGTGTGCACACCAACTTTCAGCTTCATACAATCATTTTGACAAGATTTCAAAAGGCCAAGTTGAAGGGTTCTGCAAAGGTTTGCTATCTACACAGTAAAATCTGTTAAAGTAACCAACTTTGGAGAACAATATTAAGCAACTAAAATCTCATCATGACAAACCAATTGGTGCTCTTAATTCTACCCACCAAAATATATCTTCATGCCAATTTGTAGGGCTTCAAGACATCATTTGATATTTTTTCAAAATCAAAACAAAATGGATTTTACTCAATTTGAAGACTACATTTCCAGAAAACTTTCGTGGAGGTCAACTTTGATGTTTGATATTTTGTGAATGAAGATGCTTGGTGAAAAATCCTTTTTCATGCATATTCATGGAGCCTAAATGAACTAATTCCCAAAGTTATAGCTTCCCAGGTGAAGATTTGATATTTTTTGAAAATGCCAAGTTGATGAGTTTTCAGATGGTTTTGGAAAGGGGCAATTTTCAAAAAAGGCTAAAAAAGCTTCTTTGAAAATTAATATCTTGCAATCCTAGTGGTTTTATATGAATCCACCTGGCAATCATACTCTCATTTTATCAATAAACATCTCAGTATGTTTTTGTGGCTCTGGGAGACTATTTGCTTAGTTTTCTAGGATGATTTTTGAGGCTCCTTAAGTTGTTTTGGGACACAATGCAGAGTGTTACAAAATAAAATCAGATTACTACCCATTTTATTTTAAGGAGAATTTTTGGTTTTAATAGAGTAATTGCATGAAATAAAGTACCATGGAATTCAAATTATTAGGGGTTGTACTCATAATAAGTGTAGAAGAGACCTTTAGGAAGTGTTGGGCATAGCAATTGATTTATGAACAAATACTGTCAAGATTATGAATGAATATTATTGTAATTAAAGTACAACTTCTCTTAGCTCAAATAATTTCAGAGCCCTTGCGTAAAATCCAAATAAGGCTATGAAGATTTGTAGGCTGTTGACTTCACAAAGACACAAGGGAGGAATTTCTCCAAAACCAAACTATTCCACTGAGGCAAATGTAACTGAAGATGGAAGGAGAACTGAAGCCAAAAGGAAGGAATGAAAACTTGTAACTGGAGAATGAAGCAATGGGAAGGAAAGTAACTATGCATGCTAATTTCTCCTAATCCTTACTTGAAAGTAAATGAGATTGGACTTCCCTGTATTTTGTAGTTTGACTTATTCGTTGAGATGTTGAGAAAGTGAAATTTTTTGTAATAGTCCTCATAAGCATCCTAGAATAACACATTTTTAATACCACCATCATTCCCTACGTTGTTTTGACAAGATAAGCATACCGATAAACAAACCAAATGCTCGGGTCAATCAATTGCAACTATTCAATGGGCAACAAGAAGATTAATGTTTAATCAAGCATGCACACTGCTAAGAACATAAAACAAGTGGTGCTCCAACCATCAATAGAATGAAGAGATTTGGAATATGACTTAAACACCCATCAAAGCATAAAAAATAGAAGTGCTATTGATATCTGACAGGAAAAGCTCATATAACATAGAGGCATTCAATAATTCCACAAAAAAAATTAATTATATTAGCAGCCGATACATCAACTGAATTCTCTTTTACATTCATCAAACTTGTGCTTAGACGTGTTGAAGGCATTAGATCCTAAAGTTTTGGGGTGGGGAGTTTGCTACAGAGGAAGATTTTACTTGTTGAATCATGGATCATGTGATGAAGAGGTTGTAGAATATGACATTTTCGATAACCACTGGACAAATATTATGCCCCCACATGATGCAATTTATGGAGATAAGACATTCTTCACAAGATGAAATATCTAGATCAAAAGCATTATAGGCATCGCCCGCATTCTTGCAAGAAAACCCTAGGAGCTGTGCGGGAGAGCAGATAGATTAAACCTTTCCCCGCATCACCGCAAGAGGATCATGGAGCCAGTGCGGTATCACGATGGAGCCAAGTTTTGTGGTTGATGTTGTTATACTTAAGAAAAAATTATTAAATTACTATGTTGAAATTATTTTGAGAAGATATGAATTTTTCCGCAAGTATGATTTGAAACATTATGCGGTGACTCTAATATGTTTCCTGCAGTACCGTGGGTGTAACTTAAAGAGTGTGCGGGAGAGCAGGATAAGATATTATTGCAATAAAATGTGGTGATATTTTTAAGGGAGATTTATCAAAATTACAATATTTAAATTTGGGGAAATGTAATTTTCATCACTGGCATAGCTTTCCCAACATTCCAGCGAAGGCCAGTAGTGAATGTGTGGTGTTGCAATGAAGTAATAAAATAAAGTTTTATAAAATTCCGTGGATTTCTTCAAGAAAATACATTAAAATTACAACATGAAATATTATCTTGGCAAGAATATAAATTTCATTGGTGGTAAAATGAGATAAAATACTTTCATGGAGGAAATTAAAGGACAATTTAAAGATTTATAATGGGTGATTATTTTTACTCAAGGAGTATTTTACACCGGTTGAGGATGCACAAAATTAAATACAAAGTAAAATACTTTCACCAGGATGGGAAACATTTTCACAAAAGGAGCTATAAAAAAGATGATTATTTTTATATTTAATGGGTGAAAAGTGAAGTTTCTAGCAAAGGAAGATTATTATTAAATTAATTTTCACAAAGATACAAAGATGAGGATTAAAGTTGAAGTGTTTTGTTTTGTCGAAGACAATTAAATGAAGGGTTGCACATACATGTGTGCAAAGTGTCATAACCCTAAAAAGGAAATGTATATGTACAAGATGAAATCAAATGAAGAAGGGAATAGGAGAAGATAGTAGTAGAATAGGGATAATTAATGGATAGTAGAAAAGTTCCATAATGTTTATATTCTGAAAGACTATGTTGCAAGTAGTATTTTGAAGAAGTCAATGAAAGATCTCTAATTTTGTGGCATTATCTTGGTATCAATTGTTTTTTGAAGTTATTTAATTATCTAGTTGTCTCCATTTTAGTGCTTCTTTATTATTTAAATTGGTATATCAAGCATATATTCAATTTATCAATGCACATTTGTTGTATTTGTGTGATATGATTAATTGGTTTCCCCAAAGGAATTAAAATCCTTCTAGTCAATCACAGTAACCTGGAAGTATTATTTGGATTAGTAAGAAGAACCATATAATTAGGATTGTCAATCTATCTCCAATTTGGTGTTATCTGTGTTCTAGCATAATTTATTCAATTGGTTCTTTCAAGTAAAGATTAAAATCCTTTTGATAAATTATAAGTAACTTGGTTTTTTCAGTTGGATAAGTAAGTAGAGTTTGTCAATAATTTTCCTGCACGTTTATACAAGTTATAAACCAATATTGGTGTGTCAAATAGTTAGAGTTACTACCAAATACAAGCCACTTATCTTAGACTTTCATTTGACTCCATTTACCCAACAAGGAACTGTTCTTATCCATTTCATCATTTATTTTTATCAAATTTATTCTCAAAACCTCACATCTGTTAATTGAACATATTCATAAACTTCATCTTGATAGTGCTTATACAATTTATACCAAATTAGGATTACATCTTTCCACTCTCAGTTGCCATTGTCGATAGATTGTTCAAGTAGGAAACAAATAGTCTAAGTCTGCTCCATTTGCATAGGTACACCCACCTATGTCTGGCAGAGCCTAAAGAGAAGAAGGTTCAAGTACATTATTTTTCCTTGTTCGTTAGCCTAAAACATACCAAGAGCTTGAAAACCTCTTGTGGTTTTTCAACCAGTATTTTTGAGAACTAACATGTGGTTTGATCGACTGGAGAAGGACAAGATCCTTTGGAGACCATATTAGCTTACACTTCAATGGCCAGATCACACTCGATAGATGAGGAGATTACAACTAGAAATATTTTTGATTGGCCGTCATGACTATGTAGTACGACCTTTCTACTATGATCGAGTCATGCGGCAGATTGGGTAGGTCCAGACACCACCGAGGGCATGACTCTTCTTTAGGAGGTTAGTGCAGAGTGCCCGAAGACCTAGTGATACAGTATGGTTCACTACAGAGAATGTTGTCTACAACAACTTTGAGTACTTCGATCACAATATACCTCCAATCTTTGATGTTGATGATGTCGGTGCCACAAATGATTATGAGGAGTGGTGGATAGTATCATGATCAACTCCTGTATTTCCGATTGATGAGCCTATAGGAGATGCAGTACCATTTCCAGATGAGGGAGATGATATAGAGGACAGGGATGAGGATACATGGTACAGGGTTGTAGACATATTTATAGATGTCATAGATGAGGACTATGATGAGGATGCAAATCCTGATTATGATGGCTGGGACAGAGGAGAAGAGGATGATGAGGAGGACTAGGAGGAGGAGCCACCCCTAAGCAAGGGTGATGAGGCAGTAGTTGAGGATCGAGCAACACATGAGTGGGGAGATCCCTCACCCATTCATATGGCTAGATCATGAGATCAGTACTGATAGTCATGTAGGGGCTAGCACATCTTCCATGCCCTTGCATAGGACAAGGCTGATGTTTCATAGTCTACCAGAGATATTGGTGAGGATATTTTATTTATGCATGTGCTTTGTGCTTATGTTTATGCTTTATATATATGTATGTCATGATGTGTACTAATTATTTATGGTTTCTATCTTGTAGGAGCTATGAGAGATTGGCACGATCTCTATCGATAGTCAACTATAGAGATAGTGCCCGCGTTAGTCGACGAGGAGGCCACAGACTCAGACTATGTGCCCCCACCTATTGTGGATCAGGACCCAGAGTCACTTAGGCCATTCATGAGACTTTAGGAGACATATGAGAGTTTGAGGAGGTGAGTCTACTAAGTTGGTGTTACATTAGAGGCATAGTCATTCTGGACCCCAATAGAGTTCGAGATACTAGAGTCAGAGGTAGCTAGGCTATAGGCAGAGAGATCAGATAGTAGGAGCACATCGGGATGCCCTAGGACATATACGAGGCTTAGAGTTTTCTCTTAGACTCAACGGATCATGATCACGATCACACACCACTGTCTCTCGACGCACTACTACCAAACCAACGTGAGTACTAGATCCCAAGGGATGTAGCAGTCACAGACGTCAATGATATTGTATATAGTGATGACATGGATAGAAAATTGTGATATACATATATGAGCATTTGATGTTTTATTACTTGTCTTTATGTGTGGAATGTTAAATGGCAATGCTATTAATTAAATAACCTCTGTAAAATTACTTAATTAATGTCTTCATGATTTAACACATCTTATGTGATCTAATCAAAACTTATTACAGTTTCTCTTAGATGCAACATTATGATTAAGTATGTTATGCTAAATTAAATGCACCTATAATCTATATAATGATCTAACTTAACATAACACACAAGATGAACTTGAATAGTATGAAACCTAAATTAAATATAAAAATAAATTAAATAATCACTTTAGTGCTCAAGACACACACATAACTATTTTTCAAGAACAAAGCAATGTAAAAGCATATAGGATATAATTTGATAGCTCTAACATCACTACTTTATCATTCATACTATTCAAAGAGATTAGACATAATACTGACATAGATGAATGAAATTGATAGGGTCTTTGAGTGGTGTACCATCTAGTTATGTTAATGTGTAAGTGATGGACCCATAACTTGTATTGATTATGTAGGGTCCTAACCAATTAGGACTAAATTTTCCATTTTTTGAGTAGTCTACATTAGCATTTCATTTATTTTCATATAGGACTAAGTCACCCTTATTAAATTTCTGAGGGATGACATGATTATTATGTTGAAGTTGTAATTGCTTAGTGTAGGCCTGGAGATGCTCAAGAACATTAATGCGTTGTTCATCGAGCATCTCAAGCTAGTAAAGTCTTTGTTCCTTATAGGTGCCCTCATCGATAAGACCTTGAAGAGAAATCCTTAATGTGGGGATTTCTAACTCCAAGGGCATGATTGCCTCGGTACCATATACAAGGTTATAGGGTGTGGTTCCCATAGATAGTATGACACTTGTTCAATAGACCCATAGCACACATTGTAATTGTGTGTGCCAATCCTTATGATGTTTGTTAATTATTTTCTTTAGGATTTTTTTGAGAGTCTTATTAGTGATTTCAGCTTGGCCATTAGATTGTGGGTAGTACGATGTTGAAAATTGATGTTGGATATTAAATATGTCCAATAATTTCTTCACGTCATTGTTCTTAAATGGCATCCCATTGTCTGGAATTAATTCAAAAGGGAGTCCAAAGCGGGAAATAATGTGTTCCAATATGAAATGACATATTACATCAGCAGTCATGGATCAAAGAGGAATAGCTTCTACCCATTTTGTAAAATAATTTTTTGTTGTAATGATAAACATATGTCCAACAAAGGAAGGTGGTGAGATTTCCCAATTATATTCAATCCCCATATAGAGAACAACGAAATAGGGATTTGGGCGCGAAGCTTAGAAGTAGGAGCATGAATCAAACTGTTGTTTTCTTGACATTTGTGACATCGCTTAACATACACAAAGCAATCTTTTTCCATATGTCTCAAGTAGTATCCAATACAAATTAGTTTTTGCACTAAGGGCCATCCTCCAAAATGATCTCCACAGGCACCCGCATGGGCCTGTTCAAGTGCTATAGTGATTTTAGAGTCCTTAAGACACCTAAGTAAAATTCCATTAAAGGATCTTCTATATAACACATTGGAAAGGATTATGTATTTGGTTGCTAGTTTTTGTAAGCGAGTGTGGGTGTTTGTTGTTGTTGGGTTGGGAATGGTACCATCTTTTAAATAGTTATATATTGTATCATACCATTCAATCGAGTCTTCCTTGGTTGTTGTTAACACTTCTTATGATTTATCATTGATCAAAGGTTTCATGATTGGGTGAACAATAAATGTGACATCCTTTGAAGGATCTTGAGGTGATATAAGAGAAGCCACACTTGCCATTTCATCTACATGCCAATTATCTCTTCGTGGGATGTTATCGATGGTGAATGATTCAAAATTTTCCAACAAGGTCATTGTGAGATCCTTATATTTTGATAATTTGTCATGTTTTTCTTGGTAGACTTCATTTATTTGTTTGACCACTAATTGTGAATCACCAAATATCTTAATATCTTGGACACCCATGATTAAAGCAGCACACAATCCAACAATTAACACATCATATTCAACCGTGTTTTTTGTACATAAGAAATTTAATTGATATGACAAGGGAATAGGTCTTCCTGCAGGTGGAATTAATATAGCCCCAACACCAGAGCCTGTTATACACTTGGATCCTTCAAAATATAATTCCCATGTATGAGCTTCTATTTTCAACACATTCTTGTCAGGGAAAAGAGTCATTGCTAGATAATGCTAAAGGAGAAGGAGCGTCAACTAAGTGGTCGGTCAAGGCTTGACCTTTGATTCCTTTTTGTGAAACAAACTTAAGGTCAAACTCATTCAACAACATCACCCACTTATCTAGACATCTTGATAAGTATATTTTATTAAAAAGATGTTTGAGATGATCAAATTTTTTCATTACTTGTATTTCCGCATTTAGTAAATAGTGTCGCAACTTACTGATAGCAAATATAAGAGCCAAACATTGTTTTTTGATTGGTGTGTGTTGATTTTCATAATCTATTAGAGTGTGGCTAATGTAATAAACAAGATGTTCTTGATCACTTTCGTCTTGCTAAGCCAACAATGTTGCAAGAGAATGGGCTGATGCGGCTATATAAAGAATGAATGGTTTGCTCAGCATAGTGGGTTGTAGAATGGGTAGAGTTGCAAGGTATTCCTTCAAACTCTCAAAAGCATGTTTACAATCCTCATTCCAATCAAAATGCACATCCTTTTAGAGAAGATGTGTGAAAGGCAATGTTTGATCAGCTAAAGATGCCACAAAATGATAGATGGCTTGAATTCTTCCTTGTAACATGCACAATTGAGAAATGTTTCTAGGAGGTGGCATGTTGATTATATCATCAATTTTATTTGTATCTACCTCGATGCCTCTGTGAGATATGATAAACCCTAAAAGCTTTCCACTATCTACTCCAAAGACACTTTTTTGGATTTAGTCTCATGTTGTATTTTTGCATCTATTCAAAGATCTTCTAAAGGATAGTCACATTGTCTTGTCTTGTTAGAGATTTGGCTAGGATGTCATCAACATAATCTTTCAATATTTTATGTATGTAATCATGAAATATCAATGGCATTGCTCGCTAGTAGGTTGCCCCTGCATTCTTTAATCCAAAAGGCATCATAACCCAACAAAATGTCCCCCAAATGGTTGTAAATGCTATCTTATATTTATCTTGTGAGTTGATGAAGATTTGATTATATCCAAAAAATCCATCCATGAATGACAAAAAAGCATGTCTCGCAGTTGAAGGCACTATCATGTCAATATTAGGAAGGGAAAAATCATCTTTTAAAGAGGCTTTATTTAAGTCACAAAAATCCCTACACATCCTAATACGATTGTTAGTTTTTGCAAAAGTGACAATGTTTGAGGTCCAAAGAGAATAATCAATAGGTTGAATGAAACCTATGTCAAGGAGTTTTTCAAGTTCTCCTTTAACAAGAAAGGTTATTTTAGGATTCATCTTTCATATCTTTTGTAGAATAGGCCTAGCATTTTCAACTAGGATGATGTTATGTGTTACTATCTTCAGATCTATTCCTGGTGTTGATGCCAAAAATTTGCAAGGTAATAGCCCTTTGTGGGAAACTCAGTTTATGGGGGACTTATTGCACTAAATTGAGCGACCTCTATATTTTTAAAGAAGTTGAATTCTTCTGTGAATGGGGTTTTGGAATGGGAAATGGAAGTAGATATAAAATAAAGAATCTAACTAAGGTGATACACCAGAACTTATATGAAAGGATTGATAAACCTATCTTTTGGATATAGTTTAAGGGCCTGCTTAGCAATTAACCATATCCTAGAATAACAAAAATTAAGGATTGGAGCATGAAAAACTCATTCAGTGACATAAAACAATAATCACACCCATTTACTAAAAATAAGAGTCAAAAGGCATGATCTAAACCAACAAATTTGCATTCAAATTATAGAAGTACAACAAATAAACCATTCAAACAATAATGGCACAACATAGAGTTTATCAATAGCATAAGAAATAGAGAGGCCGAATAGTGGCATAGTCTGTGAGTTCTTGCAATAATCTAAACAATACAAAGGCCTAGTCTCTCCAAAAATCCTATGATTCTAACAACTGGTGAAATAGCATATGATCTCCAAAATTGTAACCTAAAATATTGGAACCCTTGGAATCAACTATAGAACTAGGAACCCCTCTCCTGAAGCAAAGAGTAGTATTTATAACAAGCCTTCCACTGCCTAGAAAGCAAAAATTGAAAAGATTTAGAATCTGAGCAATGATGTTGAGGCAATGATCACCCTCAACCGTTGTAACAAAAAATATTCGAGACACAACATTTGGTCTCCCTTCATTTAGGTGCATCCCTTGCAAATGATGGTAGTGGTCCAACAAAGTCTTTTGTAGACAAGTGTCACCCCTTTAGGATAGGCAGCTAGAAAACGTGGCAGCATCCCACAGCTTACATCCCACTTCATCCTTGCGTTGAAGAAGTGTATGCCGAAGAGATGCGTGGTAGCATTTTGCTTCCCGTGGTCAATATTTCCTTCCTTCACTAAAAGCTTGCATAGAGAGGACACGTATCAAAATTTTTTACAATAGACGTTGCTTGTGGGGCCCATTAAATCCTTATGTGAATGGGAGCTATGTGGCACTCGAGTGGGGGGCGATAGAAGAGCAAGGAGGAAGTTCATTCAGAGAGCGATGAGTGGACACATGTCAGAAGCCATGGGGATAACCAAAAGGGGGCTGATGAATTTTTTGAAGGCATGGGCCGATACTTAGCCAAAAATCAAACGCGAAGGGAGCATGGTGAAGTTCAAATTCAAAGCTTCTGGTGACTATCAGGGGCGTTTCACGTTGAGGAATGTGGACCCCAAAATTTTCTCTGGTTTGTAGACTAGAGCGCCATCCATCGGCGATGGAGTTAGAACTTGGAAAGGGTTGCTTGCAGAGGTGGCCAGTCATCCTCGAATGGCCTCGCTATATTGCGCAAATTCTCTTGCGCTTCACCCAGGTCAAGTGCTTCCTTATAAGGTAGTGTCTCAGGTAAACTGACCCATGCCTCACAATTGAAAAGTAGTTGCGCAAGAGGATGAATAACACCCTTAATGTCTGTTGTGGTGGGTGGATGGCTGAAACTCTGGAAGGAATTTGGGTCTTGCTCCTTTTCTTCAATTCTTTTTGTAATCTACTCGGTCGTGGCAATCGATCCATCTTCAAGAAACGAAGATGGCAGACCCATCTCACTTAGCTAGGAGAAATTATCTTGCATGCCATCCATTGTATGGTTAAAAAGTAGTTGCAGCCAGTTTAGTTCACTAGAAGGCTGAGTGGCAAAGGATAAATTTATTTTCCATCTAGGTAGCAACATCCCGATCTTTAATCCCTTCCTTGGCTAGGTCTTCATTAGAGACTGAATATAGCTTGGTGAGAACACTCTTTACTTCCATAAACTTTTTTGAGATGAACCATGGGAATTTTTCAATTGTACCGTGAACCTTCTAGCTTAGTTTTGCTACCTTTGAGATGAATTGGAGCATTGGTTGTAGTGTTAGGAAAAAGGTTTTAACCTTTTCCCAATAAGAAATATATATCTGTCGAGCCAATGGAATAAGGTCCAACTGTGCGGAGGAGTCTTGGAGAGAGCTCTTTAGAGAGGTGATCTCCACATCCTTTGAGTTAATGACTTCTATCAATAACGCACTTTTTCTTTTTGTAGATGCCAGTTGCTCCGCGGAGCTGCTCATATCTTTACACCAGTTCTCTTCGGCTCGGGAGTGGTTAGCCAATTCAGTGTCAAGAGATGACTTTGTGTCCTGAAGCTCTTTCTCTAACCGGGCCTTTCAGCCCTCAAAGTCCTTATGATTCTTTTCTAATTCTTGCTCATATAGAGTGATTTGAGCTGCTAACTCTTTCACCTTTTGTTGCAGATTCTACTCTGTCAAGGTCAATTGGTTCTGATATTTCTAGTTACTTGCCTGTAGTTCATTGAGAAATGCGGGGTCAATGGACTAAGACTTATTGAGTTTCTTTTGGAGCTTGCTCTGCTCTGACTCTTCCATTCCCACTTTCTCAGACAAGCACGTAACCTCAGCTTCTAGTGATTTCTCCTTTGTTTCCAGAAAACTGACTCTTTCCTTCACAAGCTTTAGCTACTCCTCTTTTTTCTTCAATTGACAGCCAAATTTTAGAAAGTCAGTCGTTACCACTCTCTATGTTTCCTCCATGAGTTCCACCTTATCCTGTGGTTGGGCTGCAGTTAGATCAAGCCCCATGACATACATGTTGTAATTTCCTGGCAGCATCTTGCCTTGTGGTTTGGTAACATTTGGGTACATGGTGGCAAAGTTCAACATTTGTTGTTCTTCATTGTAAATTGTATACACTTTAGGCTCCGCATCCTTTTTATCATCCTTTTCCTTTCACTTTTGGATTCTGAGGGCTCACATTTGCTTCTTGGTTTCTCCCTAGGATATGAATTTAGTTGGCGACTGAACTAGCCCGCCAGTGATAGGTGTATCGAGAGGTAGGGAAAAAGGAAATACCCGTGTAGCAGGCCCTTGCACTTTCTTTGGTGGGAGATTGACAATTTTTGGGGAGAAGAAGGGAACCTGCCATAGTTCAGTTTGCGAACTGGTGGAAGGGCTCATCAGTTGTGACGATGGGGTGGTCATAATCAAGTCTGTTTGCTAGGAATATTGGGTTGGACTCGAGGTAGTAGAGGAAATAGGGGTGCCAATGGTGGCCAAAATTTTGGAAAGAGAGGTGAGGAGAGATTGAGAAATAGTGGCCAACGTTAAGGTTCACGAAGGCATTAAGATAGATGGTCTAGTTTGAGAAAATTGGGAGAAACCTCCCATAAACATTGTGGTAGGGGTAGATAAAGCAGGGCCGACACATGTAGTAATGGGCGCTGCGGGAATGGAAGAAGACACCAAAGATTGAGAAGTAAGAAAAGAAGAAGCAAAAATTACCTGTTGACTGGACGTTGGTGGTGCTTCACTTGTCGTTGGCTGCTTACTTACTTCGGGTTCCTGACTTGCTGCGAGCACTTGGCTTGTGGCATCTCCTTGTGATTCTTCTCCTAGAATAGCTTTAGTGTATTTCCACTTAGCGGGCAGGGAGTCTTCGATCTCCATAGTCTCTATAGTTTTTGGTTGTTGCGGTTGAGACACCCTTGTCACCTTAGATGCCCAGGTGAGTGTCTATGAAGCTCGTGACATACTCTGTCTCACATTTGAAGCAACATAGGTAGATTTCCCTGTAGACTTCCTCATTTTCTAGGTAGAGGATGCTGATGTCTCAACCTCCTCCTTTGCTTACTCCTCTCCTTCATCAAGGTCATCGCCTCCGCTATTACTTGAGTTAGAAACAGGGTTTTCCTCATCTCACAGCCGTTCAAACTCTTTGTCTTCCTTTATGCCTTCATAAGGTATATTAGGTCGCTTCGTTTCCTGGCGATATATCCAGAAGGATTTGATCTTTTCATTAGTCCATTCTTCCTCGTTCCTTAGGTTATTGTACAAATCCTTTCCCATTTTATAGTTCTCATCATAATTTGCTACCAGGAAATAGAACTTATGCCATGGCGGCCTACTGTCTTCTGCGGGGATATGAACTAGGTTAACCAACAATTCATCTTTATCTTCTAGTGGGCCGCACCTCCACTCCCAATAAGGCCAAGGGCTATGGGTTACCTTGGGGTGGTCATCCGGTAAATCATTGAAAGGGTTGTAATCCCACTTGTTACAGGTCATTACCAACCCTAAATGACCTAGTTTATCTTGCAATAGCAGGTATACCTGCTTCTTTTTCAAGGCCCCTATTTTTAAGGTTAGCGGACAGGTAAAGAATCCCTCCCTCTTGATTTTTTTGCTACTACAAAAGGTAATATCGATGATCCATGGCTACCAGAATAATTCTAGAGCCAACACTCGATTAGTCACACATGCGAGAAGGCGGAAGGGTTCTTCAGTGAAGCCTTGCATTTGGATGAATGTAAAATCGGCTATGAAGAATCAATCACATCTTGGAGTGAAATCTGCATAAACTCTGTCTAAGTCAAGGTGAGCCAATTAGTATACTCCTCCCCTAGTAAATCTTGCAAAATTGGAGTCAAGAAATTATCTGAAAATGCATAGTAATCAAAAGTAGGAGAGGAGAGAGGTCCAAACAAAAACTGGCATTTTCCTACCCTTCTCATCAAAGATAGACAACTTTAACCGATTATCAAAGAAATTAGGGTTTTGATATAAAAACATATAAGCAAGATAGGAGAAAAATCTAAACTTTTGTTCAACTGGGTATTTGTTAATTTGTTCTATCATCTTCTCTGAGAGGAATTCCCCAAAATTATACCAGAAGTACGATTTTTGTTAGTAGAATTGGAAAGCTGGGCCCAATTGAAAATCATGCACCTCTTGGTCGGTGTCCAAACCAAAAATAAATTCCATCATTGAAAAGGCATCACGCATGTCTACCTTGAAAGCACCATGTGGTGTAGGAATTTTTGGTGGCTTCTCATGTTCTTCTTCAATCCTTTTGATTTCTTCATTGTAAAACTCTCGAGCCTTATCCCTACCGCTCCATATTTTATCTCCCTTCTTAGGAGTGAATGATTCCACTTCCATCTCTCTTTGCACAGGGTCTAGAATGCACAACATGTTCCAAATGGTAGCTAGGCTGATGTTAACTGAAAGAGTATGGCCCTTAGTAGTTCTGGTACTTGGATTGAAACGCCTAATGGCCACATCTACCAACTCTGGATAGTGATGCATAGATGGGACTATATATTGAGGAAACCCACTAAACCAGATTTTTCTGTAGCCGACATTGGCGACTTGGAAATATTCATGTGTGTGCAGGTAGATTTCCTCAATCCTTTGGGGTTTTTTGCAAGAAAGGGATCATGAACATTATCCCAATCTTCATGAACTAAGCTCTGGTCTCTATAGATTTTGGGCTTGTCCAACCGCCTTGTGTTTGCCCATATTGGCTATTCAGGGATGCCTGGTGTAGTGTAAGAAATATCCTCAAAGACACCAACGGTTGGTGCTCTTTGCAGAGCTTTAGCTAACCTCTGCGTAGCCATTAGCCTAACTCCCTAACTTGAACTTTCTGCCATTTCCAATTTGCGGGAAGCTTTCTACTTAGCTCGAATCCTTCTGCAATTTCACCTCGAATCTGGTAGTACTCTAGAACTCTTTTCTTTCTATTTTGAGTAGTGTTCTTAAAAGAAAACTTTTAAGTGCTTTAAAACTTTCTTCGTGCAATATTTAGTGATCTTTTCTTAAGGTGGTAGATGAGAACCACCTTTTTTGCATTTAATATGGCATGTACTGCTAACCCTTTTGGCTTGTGTGAGATGAATTACTTGCTACTTTGATTTGACAAGAATTCATAAATACAATTAGCAATCGCATGTACAACACAATTTTCTTGTAACTTGAGCCAATGCCTTGCAAGCAGCTTAAGCATTTGTATGTGTTGGAAATTAATATCTTAAAAAGGAATGATTAGGCTAAAGATGCGATCAGTATTTGAAAATATATGAGTTCTGCTTTGGGAAACACAAAATACCTAAAGGATGACACCTCAGGCCTTGGTCGTGCATGACACAATTGATTGCTGCCACCAACTTAGGCTAATTAATTAGCCCTTATTCATTTTTCACACAACAAACCGTACTCAGCAGACACAAATGGGTTGGAAATTCAAGCGAGTCTGGGAACAAATTTCAAGTCGGTACTTGATTAACATCATGTTTATGGCAAGAAAATTACCATGCCTTTCCTTGATTTTTCTATAAATAGGCATGTAGGCAATAGCGAAATCACACTTAGTGATTTGAGCAGAATTGGTATTAGGTAATTGGCGTAGGAGTTTAGCATTTGTTGTGCGTAGTGTTCTTATAGGCTAGACTTAGGTGCTTTGCAGGGATAGTCTTGAGGTATTTGTAGAATAGTCTAACAAGATGAACACCCCCATTAGGCTAGTGTCACACAAGTCCCAGACTGCCTTCCTAGGAGATATTTCTACCAGGCGCATAAATAGAATGATGAAGAACAAGCATTTACTATCCATCATAGCCATTAAATGGGTCCTAGGACGGGACTGCCTTCAGTATGAGGACAAGTATCGAGTTAACATTGATGTGTTCTCACACTTTGTGCCCTCCATGTTAGATACATGAATTCCCAAGCCCTTAATTATTCATCTGGTGAATTATATTTTCCCCAAGAAATACTTGAACGACCTCAATGAGGTTATTGCAAATGTTGTATATGGTGGGGGAATTCCAACTGCGAGTGACCTCTGATGGTTTATAGAAGAGGATGCGGTTGTTCCGTGGCTACCATTTCTGAGTGGCTTCCACCTCCAAATGCGAGATGAGCACCACCAGAGGGTCACTCGAGCCTGCCACTTCCTTTTCTTCATCTACAACTTGGTGCCATTCTACAACATCGACTGGTATACGGACTTCAAGAACTTGGTGTTCCCTTCACCTGCCTTTGCTCTATTGGATGATGTTGTTGCTGCTAATAATGCCCCTATTGACAAGGATGTTGTGGACACTACCATTGAATTTAACGTTGCTGCTGCTCATGTCATGAATTGAAGACTTCCAAACTTGTGCTTTTCTATTTTTCCTTTGCTTTATGAAACTCATAGTAATTAGCTCATTTTTGTATACATGCTTGAAAAAGGATTTTTGTGAAATATAAAAGAAGCATAATAGACATATATACTTTCAAAAGTGTGGCCTAATGAGCCAATTTGGAATTGTAAATATCAAGCATATATAATGAAAATATATCCTTATATAATCATCTTGTCATCTCCTTTTGACTTCTACAACTGGGCTATTTTTCCTTTTTCAACATGTATGTGGGTGTTTTAAATTTTCACTGTTTTGCTCAGCTACGAGTTTATTTCCCTTACTCTCTGCAATAATGGGTCACTTGTTTCTTTCTGCCACAAATCGCTGAATAAAATAAAAAGACCGACCAACAAAATAAAAGGGAAAGAAGGGAAAAGCATATTTACATATTTTACATGGGTATGGAAAGAAAGCTTAATTAAATAATTTTAAGTGAATTCCGTTGACCGAAATTCCTAGCGCTTCTTTATCCATAGTTTCTAACTCATATGCATTGTGTTCCCTGCATTGAATTATTCTAAATGGGCCTTCCCAAAGGTTGTCAAACTTCTCGTGTTGGCTTGGCTTTGCGGCCCTTTTGTTATATTTTAGCACCAAGTCTCTACACTTTAGGCCTTTGTCGGATGCTTTCTTGTCAAACCACCTTTTAACCACTTGTTGGCAGTTAGTCATGGTGGTTAGGGACTTTTCCCTTTTTTCTTGTACTTCTAGAAACTCAGCTGATCATACCTCCATTGTGCCATTTTGTTCCACTTCGAGGGATTTTAGCAATTGTAGTGCTGAAATCTCCATAGAGATAGGAAATAACACCTCTTTTCCATAAACTAGCTCATACAGTGAAGTCCTGAGGACTTTCTTTGGAGTTATGTGGTTTGTCGAGAGTGTTGTTCAGAGTTTTTTGTGCCACTCTCTTTGATATTCTATCCCAATTATTTTGAGAAGTCAGACTAGATTCTTGTTTTTTGATTCAGCTAAGCCATTCCCCTGCGGGTAATAATTTGATGATGTTTTAAGGAATATTCCATGTGTAAGTGAGAATTGACTTACCTTAGAGCCTAGGAAAGCTTTAGCATTGTCCGAAATGATAGTTTTGGGTGGACCAAACCTTGTTACTAGTTCCTCTAGGAAATCCACTATCTCTTCCTCTATCACATTCTTGAGTGGCATGGCCTTGGTTCATCTTGTGAAGTAGTTTATGGCTGTTAAGATCCATTTATGTCCTGTGTTGGAGGTTGGGTTGATCATTTCGATGAAGTCTAAACCCCATTACGTGAATGGATCATCAACCACTATCAGATTGAGAGGCATTGTGGAATTCTTTCTTTTTCTAGCGAAGAAATGACATTGTTTGCAAGTTTTCACAAAGGAGTAGGAATCATTAAATAGCGTCGGCCAAAAGTAACCTACGCACATGATCTTGATGGTGGTGGTTTTTGTAGAGAAATACCCACTTGTAGGACTATTGTGGTAAGTGTCGAGGATCCTTCTTACTTGCTGTATGGTAACACATCACAACAACACACCGTTGAAATTTCTCTTGAATAGGATCCCTACGATGAGTGTGAATCCATTATTTTACAACCAATAGAATCTCCTCTTCTGAGAAGGAAGGCCCGAAGGATACTTTCATGTATGCATAAACCTTACTTTGTCTGCTAGCCAACAACCTTTGGACTCTTACTCATTTGTTAGGACTAGTTCTAGATGTTCTTCTTTAGGAGCCATTTCTTCCTTGTGCACAAGATACTCACACAGTCCTCTTCCCTGAACAGTCTTGGTAGGCTTGACCTCAATGTCATATTTGAGGATCTTGGTGATCCAATTGGCTCTTTTCTCGGTGATCTCTCTTTCCATGATGTATTCACGCACACTAGAATGAGAAACACAAACAATCACTTTATTGCAGGAGATTAGGTGTCAGAACTTCTTGAGCCCATTAACTATGGAAAATGCTTGCCTCTCTACAAAGTTGTAGTTTGTTTCATATTCCTTCAAGGTCTGGGAGTGAAATGCTATCGAATTCTCTCCCTTTCCCTCGTTATCTTTCTAAGTCAAGACAGTAGCAATGCTTGACCTGCTACTGAACACATACATTATGAAGTCCTTTGATAAGTCTGGGTTAACCATAATAGTTGAGGAAGAGATATCATCCTTGACTTTCTCAAAAGTTTCTCTGGCTTCTTTTGTCCATTTAAATATTTGATCCTTTTTCAGCATTAGGGTAATTGGCCTGATTATTCCTGCAAAATCATAAATAAATTTGCTAATGAAATTTACCTTCCCGAAGAAGGATTGAACACCCTTCTTGTTGACCGGGAGAGGAAGCTCTTTGATTGCTTTCACTCACTCAGGATCAATTGAAATTCCTTCTTTGGACATTATGAGCCCTAGTAGTTTGCCTTGCAGTACTCCAAAGACACATTTTTTGGGGTTTAGGGATATCCCAAACTCCTGGAATTTCTTAGACACCATCTCAAGGTGATCAAAATGACCATCCTTGGATTTAAAGAACACCGTTAAATCATCCAAATAGATTAGGATAATCTTGTTAATTAGTGTGTTGAAAGCGATATATGTTGCTTGCTGGAAGGTGGCTCCTACATTTGAGAGGCCAAATGACATCTTAGCATATGCGAATGTTCCCCACTTGGTAGTAAATGTTGTCTTATGTTGATTCTCCTCTATGACCCAGATCTGATTGTAACCAAAGACTCCATCTAACAGGGAAAACATCTCAGATCCTGCCACTATTTGTAGGATTGACTCCATTGAGGGTAGCAGGTAATGATCCTTCAGGGATGCTCTGTTTAGGTCCTGAAAGTCCATGTACAAGCGAATATCCCCATTCTTCTTCTAGAATAGAACCAAATTGGATACCCATGTGCTATGATTGATCGAGAAGACAATCTGCAACTGGATTAGTTTTGTTAATTCTTGTGCCATTAGGACTTCAATCTTGGGATTGACTGGTCTTTATTTTTGGCAGATAGGCTTTGCACCTTCTGCTAACTCTATTGTGTGCTAAATGATATCAGGATCATATCCCTTGAGGTCATCATATGACCATGCCACCACTCCTTCATATTTATCACAAAAGCCAATGAGCCTTTCTTTATCTCAATGTAGGACGTCATTCCTGACTTTGAGCTTTCTTCCATCTTTGACTTGCAGGTTTGCATAATCACCTTTGTCCGCTACAAACTTCCATTTGTCATTTCTTGCATCATCACAATCGAAAAGGTTTTTAAGTGTGACCAATTCTTTTGGAAGCTTGTTGGATTTTAGTTGGATGATTTGTCCTTCATAGGCTTCAACAATGTTCAGTTGGAGTTGGTCGGAAAATTCACCCGACTGTTGGATGAATGAGGCAATGTGTTCATCATTGTCAAACACTTTCCAACTTTGGTCATTGGTTGGAATCGCCAATTGGACTACTACTCGTATATAGTGTTTGTTGTGAATGAGATCAAAGCAAAGATCAAATTGAGATTTGATTGATTCCATGTGATCTACATCTGCATTTTGTTCTTAGGGCACCGTTTGAATGTTGAAGGCTTCAAAACCATCAATCAGGTCCCAAACTCTATGTCTGTAGGATCACATGTGAACATTCTTAGCTGCAAAGATACCTCATACTTGATTGACTACTAGTTCAGAATCTCTGAACACCATCAATTGCTTAATTCCCATCCGTTCCGCAAGGTTGATACCTTGCACTAGTCCTCCATATTCAACTTCATTGTTCAAGCAAGCAAACTAGAAGAGAAAGACCTTAGTGTCTTTTCATTCTGTGGGGATATTAAACATATCCCATCTCCTGCGTTATTCTTGCATCTTGCTCCATCAAAGTGCAACATCCACATTTCTGAGGCTTGATCACCTTCAGATTCCTTGATAATCCTTGGGAGCACTTGATCTTCATCATAGATGACATAGGTGCCCATCTCGGTCGTATGGTAGTTTCTGAAGGGGTCAGTATCTATATGTTCGCTTCAGAGAACATCTTCTTGATCATTCCAGTCTCTGGTCATTTTTTCATCTTCTAGTAGTTCAACGCAATACATTTCTTGTTTGGTGATAGAGGTATGCGCGACTTCAAAATTGATCATGGCTTCATCAACTACATGTTTCGAGTGTAAAGCTTTAGATTCTATCTTCATCTTCGCACCATGCTTGGTTCTAAGGATCAAATGCGACCAATCTAGGAAAAAATATTTGCCCACCTTTGAAGTAAATTCTTAGGATAGGCAGAGGTTGAACATGGGGGGAACATCTATGATCATAGTGTCTTGTGGCACTATGATACTAGGGAAAGAAAATAGAGTCAAGGGGAGTTCTTTGATGAAACCTACGGTTTCGACTCTGTTTCCATCAAGTTGCATTACTCCTCTTTTTAAGGGTTCATAACTGAGTCCTAATGCTTCAACTATCTGTTTAGGCATAAGTGTGGTGCTAGCACTAGAATCAATCATGACATTGTGTAATAATTTCTCCACTATAATGAGAGTTAAGAAGAAGGGTTGAGGCTTTGGCTTATCTCTTACTTCAGTAGGGGCTTCTGCTATGCTTTTTGTAAGAACTTTGGCAGAAGATGTTTGATCAACAACCCTTACTTTGGGCAACTATTTTTTTGGTATTGTGCTTACATCCTCCTAGAGATGCTTCTATAATAGTGTCTTCTATTTTGGGATAGCCAAAATATCCCACAAAGACACATTAGCAGATGATTTTTTCAATTTTTCCACCACATTGAATGGTGGTAGATTCAAAGGTTTTTGCTGATTTTCTCTTGTTATAACAATTTCCTTCCTTGGTTGATATTACAGCATCACTGCGGAGGTACTAGGTATCTGGTTAGGAGTACCTTTAGGTTGCGGACTGACTAGTTGTAGGATAATTGGATCACCCATAAATCTCCTCTTTGAGCGAGTATTGTAGTCAAATTGTACTTGCAGTGTTTTAGATGTGGATGCATCATTGGAAAACATCGCTTCTTCTTCTTCCATCCATGAGAAGAGTGTGTGGTCGGGAGCGATGTTTGCTTCTTGCTCTAGTGACAACCCTTACATTTGTGCAGTGAGCACTGCATTTTCTCTTTGTGAAGAGGTATACACATAGCTTCTAGGATCTGACATTGTAGCTTGGTTGCGTTGCTCCGCTACCTTTTGTTGTAGGTTGTCATGCAGGAAATTTTGGGGCATATGTGAATCGCCGCAAGGGAAGCACCAGGGATTGGTGTCATCTACTAAGTTGTCTTGTCCCGTGGTCAACTCTCTACTCGAGCTTAAGTTAGCACTCTATAGTGGAGAAGGTATCGGTACCATTTGATTTGTTGTTTGAGCCTGTGGATTTGTGCGAGCGCCTCCTTGGAACTGGTTTTATTGGTAAGAGGATCTTTCACCTTGATAATTCTGATAGGCAGGCTTTAGAGGTACGACCATGTTGTGCTTGATAACGGTTATCTCATTGACAATAGTCCACAACATATCCTTGAATTCGCTCATCTCCTCCTTTGAAGAGACAGATATAGAGGCAACATTGTGCGGCGCACTCGAACATGTGTATATGGATTGGGGAGGAGCTGGTGTACTGGTAGAAGACATCTCTTCAGCAGGAACTAATATTTTAGGGAATATAGGAATGATGGGATTCGGAAAAAATTTCCCGACGTCTATCAAATTGTTCTTCGCTTTAACAATGATGCTATATGCGCCTGGTACTATGGTTCTGCCCAGAGACTGGATCATCATAGAGATGTTGTGATTGATGGCCTTTAGGTAGAAAATGAATGCTAGATTTGGTGGTGGGAAGATATCAACTTGGATTCTCTGCTAGCTCATATGGAACCAAGCATTGAAGTAAGCCATGGCTTCGTGCGCGGCCTGCTTTATGACCGACAACTGATAATATAGTGATGATTGATCTCCTTCATTCGAAAACCTCTGATAGAAAGGCTCCTCAAGCTCATCCCAGGTACTGATAGTATTTTATTGTAATGTGTGGTACCAATCCAGTGCCTTTCCCCTGAAAAAGGTGGCAAGCAGCCTTAATGCCACATTTTGGGCTATAACCCCATGTACTAGGCATACATTTGTAACATCTTGCAAATGTTCGGTGGTGTTCTTGAGCCATCTCCGGTGAACTTAGGTATAGCCTTTAGGGTAGAAACTAAGATAGTGGCCCAAACGATAGGCACTACTAGTGCAACAAGAGGGCTTCTGGCATCCCATGCCACATAATTTCTATTAGTGGTAGGCAACATGGTTAGTAGAAAGGGAGGAGGAAGTGAAACGTTTACTAATTGGGTCATGGGTTGTACTGTCCCTAATGGTGGTACTAATAAACTAGAATTATTTGCTATGTGGGACCTAGTAATAGGTTGATGGCTCATACACCCTTCTAAAAATTTGATTCATTAAGCTCAGTCCCATTAGGCGTGCCAGGAAAAAGAAAAATTGTTGATGCCAAAAATTGGCAAGGTAACAACCCTTTAGGGGAAACTCAATTTATGGGGGACTTATTGCGCTAGACTAAGTGACCTCTGGATTTTTAAAGAAGTCGACTTCTTTTGTGAATGGGGTTTTGGAAGGTGAAATAGAAGCATATATAAAATAAAGAATCTAACTAAGGTGATACACCATAATTTATATGAAAGGCACAATAAACCTATCTTTTGGATATAGTCTAAGGGCCTGTTTAGCAATTTACCATATCCTAAAATAACATAAATTAAGGATTGCAACATGAAGAACTCATTCAGTGACATAAAATAATAATCACACCCATTTACTAAAAAGAAGAGTTAGAAGACATGATCTAAGCCAACAAACTTGCATTCAAATTATAGAAGTATGGCAAATAAACCATTCAAACAATAATGGCACATCATAGAGTTTATCAATAGCATAAGAAATAGAGAGGCCGAACAGTGGCACAATCTGTGAGTTCTTGCAATAATATAAACAATACAAAGGCTTGGTCTCTCAAAAAATCCTATGATTCTAACAACTAGTGAAATAGCATATGATCTCCAATCTTGTAACCTAAAATATTAGAACCCTTGGAATCAACCATAGAACTAGGAACTCCTCTCCCAAAGCAAAGAGCAGTATTTATAGCAAGCCTTCCACCGCCTGGAAAACAACAACTGAAAAGATTTAGAATCAGAGCAATGATATCAAGGCAATGATCACCCTCGGCCGTTGTAACAAAAAAGATTAGAGACACAACATTTGGTCTCCCTTCATTCAGGTGCATCCCTTGCGAATGATGGCAGTGGTACATCAAAGTCTTGTGCAGACAAGTTTCACCCCTTTAGGATAGGCAGTTAGAAAATGTGGCAGCATCCCATAGCTTACAGTCTACTTCATCCTTTGTGTTGAAGAAGTGTGTGCCGAAGAGATGCGTGGCAGCATTTCGCTGCCCGCGGTCAATATTTCCTTCCTTCGCTAAAAGCTTGCACAAAGGGGACATGTAGAAGAAATGTTTACTATAGATGCTTCTTGTGGGGCTCGCTAAATTCTTGTGTGAATGGGAGATACATGGCACGTGAGTGGGGGCCGATAGAAGAGCAAGGGGGAAGTTCCTTCAGAGAATGGTGAGCGTACGCGTGGCAGAAGCCACAATGACAACCAAAAAGGCGCTAATGAATTTGTTGAAGGCATGGGTTGATACTTAGCCAAAAATCAAACCCAAAGGGAGCATGGTGAATTTTGAATTCACACCTGGCATATCTAAATATTTCCAAGCAAAAAGTTTGGAAAATTCATGGAGCAAGGTTGTAGTATCCTCTTGTTCTTCATCATCAAGGCACTTCCCTATCTTAATGACTTTTTCTTTATCGTCTATGTCCATTGGTATATCAATTGTATATCCCAAGGGAAGCACATTTGAATTGGTAAATTCAAGGTCATATTGTTCCATGCTTGTGTCTTTCTCATTATTTTTAGTTTCTATATCTTTTTGCTTGGTACTGATCATATAGCACAAGTAACTCTTTTCTTTGAAGGAATAGAAGATGTCTTATCATAAATGCCTAACATTTGTTTCAAAGCTTCATCATTTTCAAAGTACTCCCATGATGGTGGTAAATCCATATCAAGTAATTCAAGATGCTTTATTGTAAGATTGGTTCTTGGTTTGCATGTGATAGTGTTTATGTTTAGCGATGGTTGTTGATTTACTTTTGTTGTCTTAGAAAAAAAATATCCCAAACCAGTCTTTGTCTCTTGTGTATTAGGTTCTATAGGAACTCAGATGCCTTTTTCATTCTTTCCACATCCTTTACCATTGTATCCCAATTGTTTCACAAGTTCATAGCCTCTTCCATAAATTATTTCCATTTCTTTCAAGTTTGGCAGTTGTTGATAAGATATCTCATCAAAATTAGTTGTGTAAGTTGTATTTTCTTCCAAAGTGGATGAGGTGGATTCTTGTGAAGGTTCTTTCGAATTCTGAGTTGACATAATTGTGGGTTGTTCTTGTTTACCATCCTCTTTTCTTGTGATTATCTACTCTCCCATAAATGAAGGTGTGAATTCCAATGAACCCCAATCATCACCTAGTAATTTGGACACCAGTTCTTCTTCTTGTTTGTCAGTCTCAAGAGGTTCTATGTTAGATATTGGAATCAATGTGTTTAGAGGACTTTTCATTCCTTTTTCAAGTTGTACACAACTTTCAGGCTCGGGGTCTATTTCAACTTGATAGAATTTTTTGTTATAGACATATTTCATTATACGATGAAGGGTCGAGGGCATTGCATGCATCTCATGAATCCATGGTCTTCCCAAGATAAGATTGTGTGAAAGATCATAAGGCATGACATGAATAGGATTTTGCAAGGTAGCCTTTCTGACTGTAATAGGTAAGGAAATTATACCGAGTGGTTGCTTTGTGATATTTTAAAATCCCCTAATAGATAAGGAATCGGGTTTGATTTGTGATTTGTCCACGTGTAATCTATCTAGGAGTTTCACATTGCACACACTAAGGGAAGAGCCATTGTAAGAAAGGGTCCTTTTGATGCCTATTCTATTGAATTGGGCTATTATCATAAAGTCCTCATTTTACTTCCTTAATTCTAATGGAGGGAGCTCATGTTGATGGAATGTAATGTCTAAATTAACTCTATTCATTCCTTATATTAGATCTACACATCATTTGCATTTATACTAGAAGGAACTACTTTTTTTTGCAATGTTGTTTGAAGCATATTGTGATAATTTGGTGAATTCTGAATTGGGTCCCAAAGGGATATCTTTGCAGGAGTATTCTTAAGTTTCTCAACAAGATCATACTCCTTAGTGTGTGAAGCTAATCGAGGAGCACTAGGCAATATGGGATTGGGAAAAGGTAAGGGTGTTGGGGTGGGTTGTTGTTGTTGTGGATTATTTCTAGTGTTGTATGTATGATCAACATATTATGACTTGGTTGTTGGAAGACATCATGCTTAGGTGGGTAAAGGGTAAACTATAGTTTAGTTGGAGGTTGAGGCTTATGCAAAGGTGGGTAAAGGATGAGTTGAGGTTGAATCACATTGACATCCTTTGTGTTAGGTTTCACACAACAAACCTTAGTGGATGACCTTTGTGAGATGAAGCCTTTAAGGGCTTCATCTAACATGTCAAAGTCATCATGACTAAAAGGTTTTGAGAGATGAGTTATCTTCGGTTGGTTTGGGTTTTCATGAAAAACCTTAGTGGATGATCTTAGTGAGAGGATGTCCTAAAGGGCTTCATCTAACATATCTAAGTCATCACTACTAAAAGGCTTGGATGATATACTTTTTCTAAATTGAAGCATTTTTTTGTATTGTTTCGTTTGATTTTTTGATTTTTTGATTTTTTCATTTTCTAATGAATCTGATCTAAGTGAACTAGGAACTAATGTTGAAAATGAAAACTATAAAAATATAATGCTATCCATAATTTTTATGAAATTAAATGATGCTATTTCTAATGATTTGAATATAAGAAAAAATAACTGAACTGAAACATAAAAGTAACTGAGACAAACAAAAGCTTAAAAACTGGAAACTAGATTATGAGAAAAGTAATGCAAAAAGTGCACTAGGATTGATTTTCCCAGGATGGCGAATGAGTTCCACTAGGGGTATTTAAAAAAAAAAATCATTTTTGTGGCTGATTTTTATGTGTTCTATGTTGTACAATGCAGACCTAAAATGTAGATGTAGAATTTTACTATTGTTCAATGAAATTAAGTGCAATAATGCAAGCTAAATGATCTTTTCACTAATACAAATTTTGAAACCCTAGAATGCAATTTAAATAATGAAATGCAAGCTAAATATAGAATGTAAATTTTCTCCAAATTAGAAATATGATGCTTCTAAATGTAGGTTCACCAAAATGAACTAAATATTTTTGTATGGGGGTCTCTCTTACACTTCTAGGGTTTTGAACCTAAAAGGAGAGAGGTACAAAAATCTTAATGGCTCACTCAAGAACAAACCCTTGAGATTCCAATGCAAAGGAGATTGAAATATGTCAAAGGGGATTATCATGAAGCCTGAAAACAGATAAGACGGGTTCACCACCAAGTGTAAACTTGGAAAATATGAGATGTTTGAAAACATAGTGTGAAATGCAAAAGACCTAAATGACCTATAAAATGCTTTGAAAATACAATCAAAATAGAATAGGAAAATATAATAGTAAATGATGCACACTTGGAAATCTCAAAATAACTGAATGTAACTCTAAAAATCTGGAAGTGTTGACTTTTTGACCAACTGGGACTCATTTGCCAACTTGGGTGAATCAGTCCTAGATCAGGATTTCTGCCCAAAAAATTGTTTCAGGGAAAAGGGTACTAGAATCTATAAACTAATCTTAGAAACACCCTGTTGATGGTCAAAAAGAACATAGTAATGTTAAAATAGAATATTGCTACTCTACTTCTCTTGAAAAAGACAAATAATATAAACTACCCATCTTCCAATGCCTCTGTAGTTGGTTCTCAACTATGTTGTTGTTGTTCAGTGGGCTATGCAACTGTAATGTTCAAGGGGCCTATTGGTAAAGGGTAAAAATGGCATAATATAAATTAATCTAACATTTGGGGGGTGTAAATAAACAACAAAAGATAGAACAAAGCTCAGGAAAGCAAAGCATAAACACATATTTCCTTTAATTTAGACATATAAATTTCATAATGAGCATTTCTTTTAACCAACTAAAACCTTAAAATGACACAATCCATAGATTAATCTATACCATTGCATTCATTCACAGTGAAAATTCAATACATATAACCATTCATCATCACTTATTTTAAAACTTCATTTTCAAACAAGAACATATCACCAGCTCATTACTAGAATTCAAAGATTAATAAACATAAAGAGATCTCATTCATAGATAACTCAATGAAATAGTCTCAAATTCATAATCTTCTATTGATTTTCATCAAATAAGAGACATTCATGCACAACAAAATTCATTGGCATATAAATGACTATTGTTCATCAACATTACCATTAACCTAACAAACTTCTGAACATAACATAAATTGTATTAAGATTTGTAAAAATGTTTGAGTATCTTTGCATAAATTGTAAAAACTTCTAAAAGTTGTAAAACTATCCTAGATCTCTCTTTAGGCAACCAATCTTGAATTCAATTAGTCGACTTTTAAAATATAGAGAGAAATTCTACATATAGGCAATTTAACACTAATTCCTCTCATCAAAAATTAAAATTCCACAAATCAAGGAGCAACTAGAGCTATATGAGATAATTGTCCATTATGATCTCTAGTTAACAATTGATGACTCTATCAAAAATTTTCACACAAAGGGAGAAGGTTGAACTGGTGGGGATCTTCAATTGAACTTGTGTCATGACCCTGGAAAGTAGGAGAGAGCTACCCAGCTAGTCGTGCCATTTGATGCTTCATTCAAAAAGAATATTCCATAGCCAATTCATTCCCTCATCTTCTGCTCATGTAGATATTCATCATAATTATCCAATACCTATTTAAGTATATCTACATCTAGCCCATCTACCCAATTTTCTTCAAATTTTATCCATTTTAACTCAGTAGAGGTAAAATTCTACATATCTTCTAGTTTAGCAAGCTCCTTTTGAGCAACCTTTACTACCTCTTTTATATCCATGAATCTATCTATTAGAAAATCATCACCATCATCCCCCTACTATACTGCTTCTTGGAATATATTATTCCATTTATTCCTAAGCTCATCAAGAGGGAGGCCATCCTTTACAAGGATATGTTCATTTACAATCATGGTTATAATTGCCTCTAGTTCCACAATTTGATCTGCTAAATCTTTCCCAGCCTGTTGCACTTCATTCCTATGTGCAAAAATGAATGAAGGCCAAAACCTAATAATGCTAACAATTTTCTCAATGAAATCGACATTACCTTCTTCAAGGATGGATTGTTCTATAAGTGTTTGTTGAGGTAGCTTATTGATTTCTTTCAATTTCCTCACATGTTCTCTGTATTCTTCCTTGTATTTACAAAGGTCTTGACATATACAGTCATGTCATTGATTGATTCCCATGCACCTTTATGAGCCTTATGACATTCAACAGGCAGTTCTTCTACCTCTTGGTTCAACCTATCAGTCCATCTGTCCAACATCCTTAATTTTCTTCTCATTTCCATGAGGTCATCAACCTCTTTCTTACTTACCAAAATTGGTGTCTCAGGCGCAACAAATTGTAAAGAAAAATGAGAGGATAAGTCTTTCAAGAACCTATTCAATTGATCCAACTAAGCTTTGAGCTCATCCTTCTATTGCTTATCTTTTATCATCCTTGATTTAGTAGAGGATGCTACAATATCAATAAAATCCATTTGTTGGTTCCTTGTGGGTCACCCCAAGTTCATAGTGCCTAGCTGATAATCACTCAACTACATTTATTGTTTATCCTTTTCAACCATGTGATGTAAGCAAGGGAGGTCCTGCAACAACAATCAACACTAGAACAACAATCTTCAAATTACAAATCTCAAAACTCTTCACTATTCATCAAATCAGCCTATATCCTTGTACCAGTGGGAACCCACTCAATCGGGCATAGCGACATAATGACCTTCTTTCAAACCAAGAACCAAACCTTTTCAAGGACCCTTTTCAATGGTCAAGAACATATCAACAAACCACTATTGGTTACTTTGAAGCAACTTCACCAAATCAGGCTTTTCAGGCCTTTTAGGGCCCAAATTAGCCCTCTTTTACAAAGAGACTTATCTCTAAACTTTTGAAAACTCTTTGAAACCTTGGGGAAGAAATTACCACATGTAAAATCCCAAGAATCCACAATTAGTTCTCATAATTTCACTCAACCAAGGGCCAAACTCATAAACCCTCACTTATAGCCACAAATCTAGGGTTTTATTGAAAATCCCATTACCAGTCTTCACACAACCTTGCCACTACCATAAACAAGTCTAAAAATCTCTGCATAAGCTTAAGGAATCAAGAAAAATTGCTTCTCCAACCACATTTTCACTTTGACATATAAAAACCTCACCATTTCCTTTGGAAAACTCACTTTTCCCACTTAGAGCTTCATGCTCAACACACTACAGACCTCCCCTACACTCAAACTAGCACCATATACCTAGAACTAACTTAAATTCCACCCATTCCACTAAAATACATAAATCGCAGGAGGTGGAATTGGTGTAAACTCATTTCAGAACAACAAAACTTTGTAGTTTCAAATACAAACCCGCCTACTATACTTTTAACAATTAAATCCCTTAAATTGGATGTTGAACTCTCAAAATGGCTTCAAAAAAAATCTAACACCATCCTTCCACGAAATCCAATTCAAATAGGATCTATGTGATGCTATACGGGCCGTACAGTTCCAATACAATGTGAAAAACTCAGAAAATCACTAAAAATGGGGGTATTCTTTATTTATTTTGCTTTCAATCTTCAAGATCAACCTTCAATCGAGTTTCTATATCATATTTATAATGTTTCCATTGTATACTAACTATCTCCACTGAACAAAAATGACTTTTGAAGTACATGACTATTTTCCTTCCTCAAATCAGCTTTTTACAACTTTACAACTTTGCATTTTTGCATAATTAGTAACCTTTCATTTTTTTTGCACTATTTGAAACCTACACCCCCTAGACACCTAATATTCATAAAATATGCTTAATTCAACATCAAAATGGTCATAGTGATTATTAGTGTAATTAAATTAATTATTACACTAGCATAAGTTAACTTAGGTCATATATCATTTAGTCCTAGGTTGCATTTTTAATAAATCATTTAATAATGGGGTAATGTCCCCTTCCTTGTTTGAAGGGATAATATTCCTTCTAGAAGATGAGTTATCCTTCTAGAACTTATCTCAATCTTTTATCATTTCCTAGATAGGGTTCACATGTTGTCACATGTTGTTAGATCATGACACATGGCAACATCATATTGCATCTTGCATCTCTCTCATGCCTATATATTTAGGGCATTTGTACATTTGTAATCATCTCATAATGTAGATCAATATCAATCTCCATTTTCAGCCCTTAGTTACAACACTTTTTGTGTGGTGTAATTTCTCTTGGAAAGATCCTTTTAAGTGTGTACAACTTCATTGGATGATTCAACATCCATTATTTCAACATGATATCAAAACATGTTGGATTCTAATATGATATCAGAGCCATTCCATTGAGAGTTCATCACAGGATCAAGATAGTTGGGCTGGAGAGATTCTTGTAGGCTACTTGATTCCACTCGGGGACCAAGCTGATTCTTGAAGCAGATAGAGTCAGATCCGAGCTCGCCATTGTCTTCAGAAGGCCTCAAAACCCTTTGATTGCCTATCCAATCATCAAAATTGGATACATCAACCCGAGAGACATCAGAGATATTTGTGTTTGCAAAATCAATCGTATGATCCGTACAATTTGTAGTAAAAAATCACCTTGATCAGTTGTCCTCTGAGGCAAAATTTTTTTAGTAGCAGGCCATTTTTTTTCAAAAAAAAATTAGGCATTTTATTTATATTATTTGGCAAAAAATTATGGTCTTTTTCTATAGTTTGTAGAAAATATTTGATCAACCATCATTTGAATTTCTTGGTCAGCATCTTTTTTTAATAATCTGCGGGCTTATTATATTCATCTATCAACATTTTTGGAGGATTTTATTTTTAAAATAATCGACATTTTGTTTTGATTTTTAATTGCTTTTAAGCAATATTAAAAATCAACATATATATCTTTTGTCAGTTATATTTAATTTTTTTTTGTAGAGTTATCTGTTTGGTCGGCCCGATCCTTGCCAACTTAGTTCTCATGTCGTCCTTGCGGGACCCTCCATTGACAACCTTCTTTTCGCCAGTTGTTGAGCATCCATTGTTGACCGGTGTGTTTTCTTCCATTACCGATGATCACTCCTACCATCGACCGATCCCACTAGAGGTTTCTTCTTGCTTTCCCGGCCGTCGATGTTTCTTTCCCATCGCCAGGCATTGCTCCTGCCAATTGCCGATGTAGTCTTACCATCGGTCCCGCCACCAAAGACCTTGGCCCTATCAATGACCAAGTGGCCTACCAAATCAAGCATCATTTTTTCCAATATAAGCGCCAAGGTCACATCAGCGGTTGAGAGCTAGCGCCTGAGGGGCTTATTTTTTGCTCTGTTTTAGCTTGCAAAGTGCTTAATCTAGGCATTTTTTTCATTTTATCATAACTTTCACCAGGGTATCAAAAATCAGCAAGTGAGATACCTTCGGAAAGGGAATTCCAAGCACTTTCTAGTGGTGACATTTGTTCTACAAAATTTTGCTTGCAAAAAATTCTACAGTCAATTGAAGACAAAACCCTAATCTAGACATAAAGGCTCGTATCTTTGCAACTGTTCATCAGATTTTGGTGATTCCAGTAGCATCGGGAAGGTTTTTTAGAGCTTTTTTCATCAGTCTAGACCCCTTGATCAGTTTCAACTCCAGGTACTCTTGCATGAGATATTTTTAGTTTGGTGCATTTGTTTAATAACTTGGATATCCTAAAGCTTGGGAAAAGATTTTTTGATCCGGGTAGCATCACTTCAGTTGTACATCATCTTTGGAAGTCTTTATTTGCTATTGAAGGTCATTTGTATTTGTATTTTTGGAGAAATTTCATTATGGGGATTGCATATACTCCTTCTTTCGTTATGTTGCATAAGGGTAACTATAAGTAATGGCGATATGGGATCATCCACCATCTCCATTCACATGCATTGTTGCCACATTTGTATGGTATAGTTCCCCATCCAAGTGAAGGTATTCATGAACTTTTCTTGGAGTTGCAGTAGGTACATTGTCTTGGATATCATTGCTATGCAAGTTGATTGTGATGTTTTGAGTTCTATTGATCATTGTGATAGTCCTCATATCCTTTGGACTAAGTTTTGGGAGATATATGGAGGATCAGACACTCCACCCTTGCCCGATGGTCATGATTCAGAATGTCATTCTTCAGATCAGGTACCCCATGATGATAATGTTGTGTAGGAGGTTGATTGCCTTGAATCTTAGGAAGAGGTTGACAAGGTTCCTTTTGGTGCTTCTTTTCCATCAGAGAAAGTTGGTATCCCTTCACATTCAATGATTCCTTGTCTAGATTCATTGATTGAGGCTTCCACTATCATAATTCATCAGGACACATTTAGATTTCCAGACTTGACATCATAGGATGGCTTTGTTTAAGGTCTCACTGACTTGGCTACTTCTATAGGTTTGGAGGAAACTCTTGAGGGGATATCACTCCTTTATTCAGATCCCACTTTGGAGAGTTCTCTCGAGTCTCCACATCCCTTTGTCTTGACCTTGATTGAGGATTCTGAGACTATCTTGGAGGCACTTGTTTTCTCTTTAGATATTTCATATATGAGACTTCTTCCCTGTCATTCCTTTCAAGATTTGAGGTTTCTTCAGCATCTACCGTTGGATAAGCTTCTAGCTTCTTTTAGTGGTTATGAGGACACTTCATTTAGGGGGGGCTATCAAGTCTCCATCATATTCATTGCATTTTCATCTTTGGATATTGTTCAACATCAATTTTCACACCGTCCTGATTTGTCACCCTCTTCATTGATTGTGGCATCTTCATCTTCAGGCAAGGAGACATTTGAGCAGAGTTCAGAGACATCATCAACATCCACTTTCATCCTTCCTTCCTTCAATTCCTATCTAGAATGGGAAGCATCCCTACACTTGCACTTGGTTTTGTTTCTTCTGAAAGGGAGACAAGTTGTTTTTCAACATTGGATCTTGTTTTGTTTTCAGAAACTTACCATTCTTGTAGGTAATCACATCTTCTAGAGGGCTATATAGTCTTTCTCTCTTTCCCTCCTATGGGGGGCTATTGTATTGTATCCATGTGATGGAAGGTGTACTTGGGGGGTATTTGGGAGTCCTCCATCCTTCCCATCCTATCTCACTTTTTTTTGCATTTCATCTCCTTTTTGGAGAGGGGTTTTGTTCCCACTGGGTTTTTCCTTTTTCTTTGGTTGTGGGATATTTTCCGCATCTTCATGTAAATGGGTACCTAACATGGCCTTGTAGCTGGGACCCATCATCATTGATCATCATCTCTGCATAATCATTGCATTTCCTCCCTAAGTTGAACTTATGAGGGGGTGTTAGTGTAATTAAATTTATTATTACCCTAACATAAGTTAACTTAGGTCATATATCATTTAGTCCTAGGTTGCATTTTTAATAAATCATATAATAATGGGGTAATGTCCCCTTCCTTGTTTTTAGGGATAAGATTCCTTCTAGAAGATGAGTTGTCCTTCTAGAACTTATCTCAATCTTTTATCATTTCCTAGATAGGGTTTACATGTTGTTAGATCATGACACATGGAAACATCATATTGCATCGTGCATCTCTCTCATGCCTATATATTGAGGGAATTTGTACATTTGTAATCATCTCATAATGTAGATCAATAGAAATCTCCATTTGCATCCCTTAGTTGCAACACTTTCTGTGTGGTGTAATTTCTCTTGGAAAGATCCTTTGAAGTGTGTACATCTTCATTGGATGATTCAACATCCATTATTTCAACAGTGACCTTATTTAGACAAAATACACACCAAAACTAAACCCTAGACCTAATCATCCTTGATTGACAATTTTGGTTCCAAGGCCCTCCTTCACCACCAAGGAAATGGCACACTCAACCACAATTTCCCCAACATCCATCAATTTGGTAGAATGAAGGACTCTATCCTTTTTTCTTGGGCCTCTCCTCAATTTCCTTCATCATATCATCCCAGTTCAGGGGCTGAGGCTGGACTATTTGCTTCCTCTCCAAGTTGAGCTTTAACCATGTTGGGACAGCAAGAGGAGTAATCACTTGTGGTGAAGAATAAGTGGTAGAAGAGAGGGGTTGCAAAAGTGTTACCATAGGTTGAGAACCAACCTCTTTGTGTTGCTCCTTTTCTACCATCTCTTTCACTAGCCTATCAACTTCAACTTTCTCCTTTTCTTCTTCCAACCTCCTTTCTTCCAACATATCATTCCTTTGTTTTTACAATTCCTTAACCTTCTCCCACATTTTGGCTACTTCATATTCATGTTTAGCTTGTTCCTCTGCCTCTTTTCTCTTTAGTAAGAGATCTTTTTTTGTGCTTCTTCTGCAGATTTGGCTTTGGCCTCAAGATCTTCATTTTCTCTCCTCTACTGGGCCTTCTCCTCTTCAAGATCAAGAATATTTCATAGGAGATCCAAATTCTCCCTCTCTGCATTAGCTTTCCATTCAATCTCCTTTTTCTAGTGCAGAAGGTCCTCCTTCTCCTTGTGTTTCCTTGCTAGCTTCTTAGTTTTGGCTCTAGCTTCCAACTCTTCTTGTTTATCAAGTGCATCAGCTTTGGCCTTGGCATCGACCTCCTTCTTTGCATCCTCAAAAAGTTTCCATTGATCTTCTGGGGTTAGGACATGGTCCCCCTCAACATCTTTAATATCTTCAGTAGGTGTAGTTACAAGAGGCTCATTATTTGATTGTGTGGCCTTTGAATCAGTGTCTATATCATGTATCCCAACCTCTTTTTTCTTAAGAGTCTCAACTTTCTCATGGAGGTTTCCTGCAGGTATTTCTTTAGTAGACTCTTCCAGGAGAGAAGGTTGATATGAGGTTCCTTCTCTAGTTTTTGTAGTTTCCACATCTAGTGACTCACGGGTAGCTTGAGTAGGTACTCCTGGATCAACATCCTTTCTAGGGCTAGGAGGATACTATTCTAGTTGTTCCTTAGGGGTTGTCCTCCTCTTGGTTCTCCTATAGCCTTGGGTTACCCCTACTTTCCTCTTCTTAGAGGGTTGAGCTTATAGATTCTTTATTCTCATTACAACCCATTGGATACTCCTATCCATCACTTTCCTAGAAATTTGTTTAATATCAATAAACTCCTCTTCATCCCAATTTATTGGGTCCAAATTCTTGGTACGTACATTCTCTGCTTCATAACTGGGGTCCAAAAATACACCATCATTTGATAATGTTTCAGGAATGTCTTCCTTTACCCCATATTCAACCATTTGCGTGATGGTGAACCTTTTATAGTTCCTTTTCCTAACATCATATTCATCCTATAAATCTATCAAGAAATCTTCTAACAAGTTATAGTGATTATAAAAAATGGTGAGGCTAATCCATTCATCTTATGCTCTAAGTCAAAGTGCTTATGGGCTGTATACAATCCCAACTTCAAGTAACTCAATTCCTCACATACTGCCTTTGCAGCCAAATTGTGAACACAACAATACTCTCCCAACTTCATGAGAAATTTGTGGCATCCCGACTTATGTTTATTGGAAAATTTATTATTGACTGTCATGGTTTGATATACAAATTACATAAGAACAATCCTATCATTGTAGCATCTTGGTAGTCGATGAAGATTTCCATCAAAACCTACTAACCTAAAGTATGAGAACTTGGGGTACTTGATATACCAATGTCCCCATTCAACAATGAAGGCCATAGCTTCTCTACTCATCCTATATTTAGTATCTCCTATCAACTGCTTAATAATGACATAAAGAAATGCATCATTAACCCTCCTATGATGTAGTTCTGATGCTTTTAAAGTCAACTGATCATAGTTCTCCCATGCCCTCTTTTGTCCAGGAGCTTCCCCTAATATGTCTACTGCATTAAATCCAAGGAATATGCCCATCCATGCAACTGAATATATAACATAAGAGGTCATGAAGAAATTATTTGTTTGCCTCACCTTGAGCATCTAATTATTCAAGTTATCTGACAAGATCATGCCCCAATCAAACTGTTGTCTACCATCCAAAATTGTTTCAATGAATGGAAACATCCATTCCTTTAAATGTGCAGAGTCTTTCTTTCCAAACACCTTGGAAAACATAATGATTAAGTCATCAATTTCATTTTTAAAGTCTACCCTCTTGGGTTGTTTAGGAACCTTTCTCAAAGATTTATTCTCAACTTTTAGCCACTTCTTGTTCATATGGGACCTATTAGTTTCCTTGCCCCTATTGAATAGTTGAAATGCCTATGCTTCTTTCAATTTCTTAGGGTTCTTAGGAGTAGGTGCATTGAACAAGAATCTCATCATTTGTGGAGATAAGTCAATGATCACATTCCCCTAGAGGTCTTCACATTGCCTTGATGTAGGATTGTAAGCCCCTGCTGCTATTAGTATAAGCTTTGGGCACTGAATTGATAGAGGGAAGAGAGTGACATGTGCCAGTTCGGATTGGGCTATTCTTTCAGTCCTCCCAATCACTTCCTCTAAGAAAGTGTGTATAATTAGCTCATCACAGTTAAATGGCCCTAGATTAGTATCTGTGATGTTAGCCCATTCTGAATCTAACTTATTGGCTATAGGAGTGGAATCTTGGTGTTTATATCTCATGGTGTAAGGTAGTTGTTCCACCTTTATCTTCTTTGGTTTCACTCCTTTTGAACTTTTGAAAAATTACCCTTCCTTTTGTGAAACCTCTTTAGATGCTCCTAACATCATTTACTCCTACAAGACAACCCTTGATTAGATCAACGGAAGGCATGGGAATCATCATACAATGCTACCTTTTCATACTTCTCTATTCTTCCCTAGGTAGCCCTCCATACTTAGTAAAATTTTAAACACTTGTTGAGAGCAGGGGCAGGAGAAAATAAGGAACCAAAGAGGTGAAACAAATAACTTCAAGTGGAACTAGAACCGGGATAAGGACATAGACTGGAATTGTCAAAGTTCCAATATCTCATATCGTTTGATGACCTGATCCCGCTAGGCTGGTGGGATCAGAATCAGAATCAGAACCCATTAGAGGCAAAAAAATTTCCAGAACTGGACTCCAACGAAGGTAGAATCATTTCTGGAACCAGACTCCTACGTAAATTTTCATTGGACGAGTTCACTTCCGGCTCCAGTTCTGCTATAGATTACCAGGGCTAAGTGGATTCTCCTCGCATGCCCATATCAATATGGAACCAGGTCAAAAGAAGTTGTGAGGAATCTTGAATTTAGACTTGACTTAGCCCAAAAAAATGGGTCCAGGATCGACCAAGTTAGGGAATTTATGTAAAAAGGGTATGATACGCAAACCCTAGTTTGTACAACCTGTCGACCCAAATGAAAACTAGGGCATGAAAATCCCATAATCAAATTTATAAGAATGACAAAGACGTAAGATCAAAAGGGTCAAGAGAAAGATTTAAAACAAATTCAAGCACTTAGAACCCTTCAAAAAGGAAACCCTAATTGAAACTAGGGCACAGTGGAATGAAACCATCACCAAGAATGGAGAAAATGACGATATACCAACACAAATGAATGAGGGGAAGATTAAGACAAATAGAAAAATGGAAGAAAAAACCAAGTTCAAAACAAAAACACAAACAAAACACGAACGAAAGCACGCAAAGATCCATGGGAAAATCCCCTTGAATGCACGAAGAACAAACCAAAGCAACAAAATGGGTAAACACAGAAAGAGAATGGAAGAAACCCCAACTACCTCAAAACGCAACCAGAAAAGGTTGAAAACTGATAGGAATCTACTCACAAAACTCTCGCCCATGACCAAATCATTCTCCTCTTTAAGTTGTTTCGACTCTGGCTTGTTATGACATTTTAGATAATTGTAATGATCCAAATAACCTCAATTTAGGTTTATAAAACTATTTCGTGAATGTGAGGAGCCTACAATTAATGCGGTTGTTCAAGCACGAAATCAAAGCAAAGGCGAGTACACAACCACTATGCACATTAGAGGTAAAGCGGGAGTAGAAGCAGAGTCAAAATAGAACCAGGAGCCAAAAGGGAACAAAATGCAAACGGGAAGAAAAAAAAGAAAAATCAAGGGAGAAAACAAACCCAAGAGCCCAAGAAAAGAAAAATCACAAAGAAGCCAACACGGAAAGAAATGGGGCTAGGATCAAAACCAAAATGGGACCTGGAACTTTTGGAAAGTTCTAAGTCCAGTTTCATCTCTCAACTCGAGCCCACAAAACAAAACAAACAAGGAATTAGGAGTGAAAAGAATAAATCCTAAGACCCAAACAAAAACACCAAGGAAAAACAAACACAAGGGGGACCCATTTTGACCAAAAAAAAATAGGGTGGTTATGCAAGGAATAACACACCCCTAGTGGGACTCATTTTCCACTAATGGAAAATCAGTCCTCTTCCGCTTTTTTGAAAAAATCAAAATCACTGATCTATACTCCAACACCTGCACTTTATTCCCAAATTGAAACCCAGATCTAGTTCTACGAAATCGCCTGCAAAATAGAATATAATTTGATTGCTAATGGGGGATTTTCCTTGAGAAAACCCCTAGTTTGGTAATTAAACCTTGAAAGAGATAATGAAGTATGCCCTAAGTGTGTCTAAGACTAGGAAATTTGAAGCAAGATGCAACCCTATTCCAATATGCAAGAACAAGAAACATGAATGAAACTTGAATGATGTAAGACTCAGTCTAAGATATCCTAATTCACTTTAAATGAATCTCAATGACATGCAAACCTTCCTTAGGCTAAAGATAGAGAGACAATGCAAGATGGAATCACTTAGAAAACAAGTCCTTAGGCTTGGCTTGATGGCTAGTTGCATCTCCCCAATCTATAATTCTTCATGATTCTCCATAGGCATCCATGATCAACCCTTTACAAAGCTAGATCTAGAATAAAAGTGAGATTGAAGACCTGTAAAAATCCTTGAATGCTGCCCTAAAGCTTCAACTTTGCTGTGAATAGAATTGTGAATGCTCTTGTGAAAATATTCTCAATACTTGACTCTTGAATTTGTTTTAAAAATTGCTTAGATGACTTGAAAAATGACCTAAAAACTTATATTTATAGGCATTAATACCTAATTGTCCATTATTTAGACCTCAATGGCCGACATCCATTGGAGATTTGAATTAAGTTAGTGAATTTGCTGCTCAAACTTGAAAAATGCCCCAAAAGGGACTCATTTGCCACCCTTGGTGAATGGTTCCCTCCAAAGGGGACTCATTTTTTGAAGGTGGTGAATGGGTCCCACTTAAGGATTTTGAGGTGGGTTTTTGAGATTTAAATGATTTAAGTGCTATTTGTTAGGATTTATATGTTTTTGAGTGGAATAAGCCTCAAGGTCTGAAATAATGGGTCTTAGGGGCCTATGAATGGTGATTTTTAAAGAGTAATTAATGCAATGGTGCCAAAATAGGTCCAAATTAATTGTGAAATTGCCTCTTTCTCCAAGAGTGTCCAATTTTCTACGATACAGGTAATATATTCATTTTTGTAGAATTGAAATGCTTATATTGAGTTTTTTTATTTAGTTTTGAAAATATAGACCATTCCTTTCATAATTTTATTAATCATAACAGTTTTACATAGAATTCAACATTGAATAAGATAAAATTTGCATAAAAAGTTTAGTTTTTTAGGAGTTTAAAAAAAATGAAAAACATGACATAATTTAGATGAATTCATGTAAACTTATATAGAGGATTTCAACTTAACACAAACATGCTTATGTATTCCATTTGCATTGCGTATAGTAGTCCATTTCCATCATGGTTAGTGGAATTCACTCTTTCATTATAGCTAGATCGATTTGTATGGATTTTTTAATTGGTTACAAATAACTCCCAAGATATACCTTGTGTGCTTGTCTTATAAGAATCATTTGTATGATTTTCTCATTATGTTCTCTGCTATTTTCTTAATTTACTTTTAGTTATGAACTATTAGTGCAAGTTGATTAAACCCTTGAGGGAAAGTTTCCACTATAATGAAGAATTAAGAACACTATATTTATCCTAGAAACCCTCTTAAGATACAAAATACAGACTATGGTAGTGGAAAAAATATATTGTGGCAGTTGCAATTTCCTACTACCTATATTATGTAACAAATTGTCATATTCAATGAGTGTACAAATTATTGGCTACAATCTGCCCCTTGTTCCATTCAATAAGACCTTGGCAATGTATGTAATTTGACCCTTCCACCATTAGCTACATATTTTCATTTTCTTATCACATGGGTCAATTGCTTTTCATTTGTCTTTGATTTTGAATTGTAATTGCCTACTACCTATATTATGTAGAAAATTGTCATATTCAATGAGTGTACAAATGATTGGATATAATCTACCCCTTATTCCATTCAGTAAGACCTTGAATATGGATTTAATCCGCCCCTTGCTCCATTAGCTACATATTTTCCTTTGATATTGTGCTCCTTTAGTTTTCCTTCCATGTCTTCAAAATACTACATATAATTGTTCTACTTATTTCTAAAAGTAGAAGATACAACATTAAATTGATCCCTCTTTCATCAATCTGAGTTTTTTATGAGTTTTCCAAGGCCATACCATTTATGTTATCAAAATTGCAATATTCTTCTTCTTCTCTCCTCACTTGAACAAACTCCACTTGCAACCTTGTTGTGATATAGCCAACATGGCGAATAATTCACACCTTGCACCAAAGGAACAAGTCATACACATCCATATGATCACAAAACCATACCCTTCCAAGGAAAGCTCTTCAAATTAAAAATCCATGTTTTCAATGGCAATCATGTCAATAAATTCATCCTTAACTGCAAACCCAATCTAATCATCCTCGTGAAAGAAAATACATGTGGCAGAAGCATCAATGACATCAAAATTCTTAATGACATAAAAAGGGAGAACATCAGTGAGGTAGTTAAGTTCTTACTCTACAAGCTTCTCATCGCCATAATTGTTAGAAGGTGTGAAATCACAAATTTATTCTCCCGTTATTTATCTTTTAGCTTGATCCAATTGTTAACATATTTTGACTAATGTTCAAAATAGTTACACTAGGGAGTTATTTAGATTCTTTGGAAAGTTAAATATTATGTTTATTTTTCCCAAAGTAGTCCCAAAAGGCTTAAAATTGTCAAAGTTATTAAAGAATTTAAGGCTATATGTAGAGATTTTGAAGGAGACATTTTTTTATCTTAAATGACACGACTTTATCAACACCACATTATATGCATTGGAGAGAATCCTTTTCAGTGAAAAGTTCAAGATTTATTTTACTAGGTCGATCTTTAGGTTTTCCGTTGAGTTTTTTCATCTCCATAGATTTTTTCTAGGATACAATGGTGGATAAGTCATTTATGGAGTGGCATGGAACTCTTCAAGATCATGAAAATGGTTGGAAAATATCACAAGGTTAATTATTTCATCTCATGAAAAAGGCATGCATGTGGAAGGAAAGGAGGTTAACAAGACTATTGATTCCTTGAGGCCCTATTACTTGCATAAAGTTCATTCTCATGGTCTTCAATAATTGTATGCTTTTAGGGATGATTTAATGTATATTTTCATGAGGAGTGTAATTATAGAAGATAGTGATAATAAATGGCAACGAAGATATTATAGGTGATTTATGATAGTCATGAAGAAAGCTTATCCTAGGTTCATGAAGGATAAGAGGTTATTATATATCATTTACCTGTCTAAAAGAATTTTAAGAATGTACAAGCTTCACCATGTTAAGGGACTAGTTCTTTGTGGAAACCATGAGGCCTTAGCCAAATAATACATATTGCATAAAACCCATCTGACATATTCAAGTTGCTTGGGTTTGCATTCTTTGTGTTTCAATCATTTAATAGTTTTTAAGGAAAGATGATTGTGTAAACATGATAGTGCCTCAGTCATAACTTTGAAAGAAAAGGATTTTTAATATTTTTGCATCACACTATCCAAGTAAAGGTTTTGATACCATAGATAATCCATGCATAGAAATCACTATATTGTGATGAGAATGGTCTCCAAATAAGTACAATAGGCAAATGGCCTATGGAGGAAAAGGTTCTGCGATGAGGTTTCTTTTTCATGTTGAAGATAAAAATGTTTCTTTTGTAGAGGTTATGTTATTGATTGTTTCAGAGGATGAAGCATTTATAATCACAATATAGGTGCTTATTTTGTTCTAAACAAATGGAGATATCACAGGGTCCTTAGATAGATTCCCTTCTTGCTTAGCCTTCACCATTATCAGCGTCATTTCTCTCCCGATATAGTGGAAGGAGGTGTGATATAGAGATCATGAGAGATGAATCTATTATGAATACTAAAAATCTATATTATCAAGCTAAAATTATTATTAGTCTCTATGGTTGTGAACCAAGGTTGTTTACCTACATTGATGTTTGCAAATTTTATTGATGTATGCTTTCACAGAATGTAGGCAGGGATAGTTTCTTCAAGAAAGTTTGAGCAGAACTTTGCAGTTGGTGGGTATGAAGTTACCTTTGGTAGAAATTGAAGTTTTTAAAATGATGCACCATAGTCTTGATGGGAAACTATGCAATTATTCTCTGTAAGACTACAAACCATGGAATTTTACCCATCAATAATGGAAAGATATTGCATGAGAAACTGACCTATGACCAAGTTGCAAACTTATGCAAAAAATAAAGAAAGTCATGGTAAAAGGACAGTCCTTTTCATGATTAAGGGTAGTCACTTTGGACTAAAGGGACAGTCATAGGAAGATTCATGATAATTTTAAAAAACAAGAAATCATGATAGTCCCATAAAATGAGATATGTTAATGGTAGTATTAAGGAGCAATATTATACAAGTGTGTAGTGGTGATAAAATCAAGAGACAGTGAATTTGTAGAGCTCTATTTTATAGGCCTAGTATGCAAAAATGATAGAAATCACAAAAAGAAGAGTTGATGAACTATCCATAGCATGGGAACATGTAATATCTACTTAAATCTTAGTAAAAGGTAGACTAGTGGATGTCAACATAGTCCTTCAGCCTTGGATCAAGAAAAAGGCATGAAAGTGCAATGGAGCTTGAAGGAAACCAAAAGAATGTATAACAAGTCAAACAAGGTGTTCCTACTACTATGAATATAGTATTGTGGAGGTTTTGGTGATAGCAGTAAGCTACTCTTACTATAATTGTGCTCTACTGCCACTAATACTTTTATTGTTGTGTACTAATGCTTTTAAGTACATTCAAGTGTTTATGAGGGAAGGTGTTATCCGTTCATTAGTTACTATTTTTGTTAATGGAGGTTGAAGAAAGCTGAGGAGATGCTAAAATAATCTAGGGATTAACAATAACAAGATTTTTTATGCCAATCTCAAGGAAAAAAATTAAGGATAATGAAATCAAGTGCTTAGAGATTTACTACAAACCACTATAGATGTTATGGACAAACTCTTTAGTTAATGGTGCATTACAAAATTGAGAAATGAATTTTCTTCATGTAATGGAAACCCCTAGGTAGCAATGACGATGCATGAGTGAGTTAGAAGTCACTACAAAAATTAGGGGGCATGTTTTTGTCTTCATTTTTGAGTTTAAAGAGCTAGGATTTTGTTATACTTTCCGTGTGACTCATGGAAGGATTTTTTTTTCAAAAAGGGAAAAGAAATCAGAAGCAACCAGATTGTGCAATGAAGCCATCTGTAGTTCAATCATTAATTCATTCAACTTGCATTGCTTAGATCCAAAGAGAAAAACATTGAATTATGTATAAGACAACCTTGTGGTAGCAAACCATGAAGTGGAAGTCAATATTGCAGATAAAAAAGATGATGAATAGACAATCCATGTTTTTTGAGTTTGTTATTCATGGTGAAGAATGATGGTGGTAGTAGATTTAATAATAGAAGATAGATCACCAAGAGAATGACATGATCTTGTTATCAAATAATTTATAGTGCCATGGAGCATAAATTGGAAGTGACACATGACAGTACACTATGACACTGGACTGTGTTTTCCCCTAAAGTTAGTGTGGTAGCATTGAAGGAGAATATATCTCAGATGAGAGAAACCTCACAGGTATTTCAAATTATAAATCATGTGATAAAGTAGTGTTGTTTAGAAAATATAGAGTTCTATAGGGAGGCCAAAAGGTGAAAGGATAAGGTGACAGTAATGAAATAGGATTGTAGCTGATAGAAGAGCATAAATAAGCTTTAGGACATGAAATAAATGTCAATTTTTTGGGACTTATAAGAATATTTCATACCCTCAAAGAATACTTTTGATTGTTTCAAATCTTCTCTCACATTTCCTATTAGCAAGCTCTAGCAGTTGGGAGGAATGATAATTCATAACCTCTTTCATGCATTTATGAGCAGTGGCAAGTATCTAGGTTGGTTTGTTGAGTTGTGCAACACTTGGAAAAGATATAGGGGGCAGTTTTGACCCAGTTTGGAAGCATTTACCAGCATATAGGAGTTATTTGAGGTACTTTAATGCTACACAAGGTCATGACACAAATTTTTCACCACTCAAACAACCTTTTGAAGCAATTTTGGGGGCCGAAAAGTGGGCATATCTATTTTGGATGACTAAAGGAGGTTGACTCAGCAAGATGGAGTGAAGACTTCCTCAACACATGTTCTTGTTCTCATTTAAGCTATTGAGTAGCATAAAGGAAAGGCCTTAGGAAAATTTTTCACTAGTTCTTTTCTCTCTCAACAATGTATTGTAATATTTTCAAGTTCTTTCATGCTAGGATAATAATTGTAGCTCATTATTAGACTTATGTCCAGTTGTGGTAGGCACCTCTTTTATCAATAAAATTTAGTATACTTTCCTTCTTAACAACTATTTCATTATGTGAAATGGTTGATTGATATGTTTTTATGTGTTTTATTCTAAAACTTTAAATACATTGTCTCATTTCCAGTAGTGCCATTTGAAGTTAAAGCCCTTTATTTGTGAAAAGTACTTGATTTTCATTTTAAAGCTTACAATTTTTTTAGCTTTCCTATGAAACACTTATGTATGAGCATGTTAACCTTTGATTTGTGCAAACAAAAATTGAAAAATTGAGAGATTTGTGTGTCAAAACAGTAGTAGAGGTTTGAAAAAATCATTTGGTGTATCACCATATTAGAGTTTAGGTTCTTTTTAATGTTATTCTTCTCTATTTTCTTAGCAAGCATAATTAGTTTAGTTTAGTTTAGGTGATAGTTCCAAGGGAACCGACCCTCTCTGGAGGTTCTCTTTCATCATAGGTGACCCACAAACCTGGAAGAGATCCAATGTTTGACCAGTAAGCTAAGTTTTTGTAACTTAGCAAGGGAACAATATTTATTGATAACACCAATGTCATAACATCTTCATTATGCCATGCATTTTCATATTTTACATTACAAGCGTCACTGGTGCAGGGGCACTATGATAGTCAATTTTGCAAATAGGGTCTTATCGTAGGTTGTAGGGTCTTTGAGTCTTTTAATTATTCAATAAGGTCATAATAGATCATTTTTTATGTAACTTGAGTCATTTTTGGGTTCATCTTGCAAATGTGTCAAAATTCTCAAAAGTTGTCAAAATTGTAATAATGTAAAGTGCAAAAAATGTAAGAAGTTAGAATAACAATGGTCAAGAGGTTCAAAAGTTGGTTTGTTTCAGTTGGATGAGTTAGTTATTGGTGGGATAAGTTTAAATATGCTTCATATTTTTTATGTAAGGTCTGGATTGAAGTTTTGTTGAAGAAATCAATAAAAAACTCTTAGTTTTCTGTGTTTTCCTATCAAGTTTGTTGTTCTAGGTTATTGTACTTTTTCGTATAGGAGAATATTGTTCCAAAAGCTATAGAATGTGATGGAGGAATGAGTTAAATTCTTTTTGGTTTTGGTATGATTGAAATACATAAAGATTAAATCATTTTAGAGGTATTTTTCTATAGGCGGGTCTGTAACTTAGAAATTGGGGTTTTGAGAGTATAAAATGGAGGATTTGGCCATTCCACCTAGTGAAACGTATTCAAAATTGGTGGAATGGCTCCCATAGATGTAGGTTTTCTTTTTTTTGTAGGTTCCAAGAGTAGGGAAGGCAGATTGAAGGGTTTGGGGTGATTCCCTAGTTGCATTTTGTCATGTTTTTGGATGAAAAGTGATGCTTTCAAGTAGGGTTTTGATGAAATAGTATTGTTACAGTGTGGATGATAGTTTAGGAAGCATAGGAAGACATATTTGAATGTGTGATAGGTTTTGGAAAAGTGAAATAGGCTTAGGAACATTGAGTTTCAATAAACCCTTATGGTGTAATCCCAAATTGGCCTAAAACAAGGGTTTTGGTGTTTGATGCATTAGAGAGTGTTTTGTTGACTAAAAGTTATTGATTATGAGATTTTGTATCCTGTTAATGATCCTGCAATAGATATTTAAGTTGGAAACATGTTTGGGTTGATGATGCTTTGAAAAAGAGGGCTAATTTTGGCTTTGTCCAACATACCAGTCTATTTTAAGGGATGATGGTCCAAAACAAGTGCTTGTACAAATTTGATAAGTTAAATTAAACCATAATGGGTGTTTTAAATGATAATTTTTTTGTGGGTTTGAAAGGTATTTAGGAAGATATGCGCAAATTTCTCTGTTTGGATGGCTACAAGGCAAATTGAAAGAATTGTGAGTTGTTCATTGAGTTAGGGTTTTGAAGGATAGAAAGTTGTTTGAATAACTTTTAATTTTGATTATTGGGTGTTTTCCTCCATTCTCTACACCACTCACTAACGCATATTGTGCCAACCTCATTGCTACTCATAATAGCCAATCCATTACCAACAACATTTGCATTTGAGGACAAATAATTCATTATGTTTTCTTTCCTCATTTCTTCCACTAGATTTTCCTATCCATGATAGACTTTCTCAAGAGTTCTTGGATTAAGTTCACTTAGAACAAATCTTGAATTTCAATTCTATAAAATATTTCCATAAAATCTAAAAATGTATTCACATGAGTAACTCCTTGTATATGATCACACCCATCAAACATAGGCATATGTTTTTAAACTCTTCTTGTCATTTTTTTCATTTCATAGTCAACCCAAGAGAGGTCTAGCTTCTTGTAATAGATATAGAGAGATGATGGGAGATTGAACCATATGGGTTTTTATCATAGGTGATTTCCAATATATTTACATGGCTACCTCAATTTAGGAAATCAAACAAATGAGCCTTTGAAAGATGCAAATGAGTTGTTTTGACCATTTGTGGCTGGCATAGAGAGAAAAAAGTTAAACAAACTTTAGAAGGATGAAAATGGTTTATTTAATAAAATTTCATGTTCCAGCTATGAATATCCTCAAGATTGACTCTCATGAATGAGTTTGTTCTATGTAGTTTGAAGTGTCTCATTATCTAAGATTTTCTTACTCCATAGTCTATCTTCATTGAGAAATCCATAATTGAATAGTCTTCTTGATATTACCTCCATTGTTGACTGTGTCAAAGCCTTTTCATCAATGTACATACCCTCTTATGTTTTCCTTTCATTGATTTACCCTTAGTTTGAAAACTACCCCTTCTTGGAAAGGTTGCCCCTTAGACTATATTATAGTCATAAGGCTATGTAATCTGCCCTCTCAAACTTGTTGTCCCTTCTCTTGTTCTAAATAAATTATTACATGCTTTCCTTTCATTTTTTATGAATAAATTTGCTACTTGTTTCTCTTAAATACTTCCAAACTACCTATATTACTTCCATTTATAGACTTGGTATTTGCTTAAAGTTTTCAAAAGAATCATTTCAACTCTTTACAATCACACTCAAAGAAAACAACAAATTTTTTTTATGAATTAAAATCCCTTACCCCTCATTAAATCAACCAAATGTCATGAACTCCAAGGGCAATGCACATACCTTTTTGATCTTAACTCTACATGTTTGCATAATTTTGATGAAAACCCACAAAGTAAAAGGATATACCCTTGGTGAAAGAGTATTATTGCTTCCTTCTACATTTAGGTGTGTTTGAGAAGGAAGATGATCATGTTCATGAATTAAAGTGACTATCCATTTTCTATTCAACAATTATCTTGGTGTAAATTTGAAGTTTTTAGATGAAATCTAATTATATGAGGTCATATTTGTCATGTTTATACAATTCAATTGTTTATCAAGAGATTTTTTGTTTAAAGTTAAAGTTTTGTGCTTGTCACCTTCTCACATAGATCAATTGCAAATTTTTTTATTTGATTTTGATATTTTTGTATTAGTGAGCATTACTTAATTTTGTTCTTTTTGTGTTTGTGAACATGTAGCATTGAACATCATGCTGAGGAAATGTGCAAAGCCTCTAACACTGGATGAACATTAAGCCAAAATTGCAAGACAAAGAGAAGTAATGAGGAAAATTTGTGAAGAAAATAAATTCAACCCCATAGAAGAACAAACTCCCATGCAATATAAGGGAGATGTCAAATTGGCATCACAAAGGGAATGGATGCAAAAACTCCATGTAAGGAGACAAATGAATCCCAAATTTGGGGGCACATCATTAACCATAAGTGAAGTTCAAGGCACACCATCTACAATATGCCATGTTCAAAGTACATCAACAATCATATCTCTAGCTGAAGACACACCATCTACAACATGTGGTGTTGGAATTACATTAGCAAACACATCTCTACTTGAAGACACTCCACTTACCACATCTCAATTTGGAGGTACAACATCATTTACATGTCAATTTCAAGGTACATCATCAATTTCATCTCCGATTGAAGGTATGCCATCTATCCCCAATGTTGTTGATATTCCTAATGTTGACACAACTTTACCTTTAAGAATTCCTCCTAGAGTTTTGTATAGAAAACCTAAATATTTTATTGATATTTATGCTAATTTTTTGAAACCAATGGTTGGTAAGATTCCAAAATGTACATGTCAAAGATATGCGAGGAAGATATGGAGATTTTTTTTGAGAAACTAGATGAGGCTAGAAGATTTCAACTATTTGTTGAAATGATGAGGCAACTAAATTTTAGGCCCACCGTGAAGATTATTGGGCTAAGAACATCAGATGAATCAAGTGAGAAATTCATTGTAAATAATCTAATGAGTGCATATATATGAGCATGGGTTCTACCTCACACATGAAAGATAATAATGCCACATGACGTGTGATGACATCAACATTGGTAAGCAATCAAACTAGGAATAAGATGATCCTTTCAAAGACGAGTAAATTTTTTAAAATAAGTAGATCATCTCTAATGAGAGCCAAAACAAGGTACGAAAGAGTGGAGGATCCAAATAAAAATGAGTTATGTGCATTATCAAGTAGACTACCACAGAAAGATAAAGAAATTGTTCAAGCCTTGAGATCTCTAATACAAGAATTTTGGAAGAATAACACAAGGGTCTCTCCCAATCAAAGAGATGTTGTAAGAAGGAGAATTGGTATTCAAATATGTGAGCCACATCCAAACATTTTTTGGATATGACTCAAAACATTTTTTTCTAAATTTGTAGAGACGTATCCTCAAGTTAAAAGTTGCCAAAGGTTTTTTGAAATGCTAAAGTGTTACACCCCACTGTGTTACTACTTATTTACTTTTACTTAGTTGGGTGAAAATTCTTAAAATGAGTGTATTTATGTTTTATGTGTTTTGGAAATATGAAGAATAAATTTTGATGCAATTTGATAGTATGAAATGATTCTAATTGAGAAATATTTGATGCAAATGAATGTATTGTTTTCAGTTGACTACTATTGTAATGTATTAAGTTGGATGCAACAATTTAATCAAGCCTCTTGAAGAGAGGGGAAGTATCACTTAGGGAGAACTTGGTCTGGAAACCTTTGATAAAGTCCTAAACTGAGCTTTCACACACACACTTCTAGTTTGGTCAAGTCGGGATAATAGTTGGGAAATAGTAAGTTACCTTTAGTCTTGCTTGTGGTTTATTTGTGAATGTTCTTGTTTAGGGTTTTACAATGTTGTGTCTCTTTGTGATGAGTGAGTCTTCTTTATGTGCTTCTATTTAATCGATAGGATATATATACATAAAATGTATATGTATGTATATATGTATGTGTCAACGATAAACTCATACACGAGTAATTATGTGCATGAGTATACGCAGATAGATGTATCTATGCATGCTCATGGATGGATTACCCATATGCATGGGAATATCAATGAAACAAGATGACATATATGTACACACACACACACACATACATACATATATACTATGTACATATGCCAATCAATATGATTATGTTAATATGTGTTTAAATATAAAAGTATGATATATATAGTATACAAGTATATATATATATATATATATATTAACATACGTGAATGTATTGATGCAATGGAAACATCCATACAAGTATATTAATATAAAAAATATATATACGTATATATATATGTGTGTGTGTATATATACATATACATTATTATATATGAAATATAATGATACATATGTGTATTCATATATCGAATAATACAACTCTATTAACTTGTGAATTATGTATATATAAAGTAATGTTTTCTATAGCACTGAATTATGAATATCACATATCATTTTAAACATAGCTTATTCTAAGTATAGCACACAACATATTAACAATGGAAATAATGCTAAGTGAACAACACATATATATTTAAATGATGCTTAAAATATTTAAAGTGCAAAGTAATACAATTGCACCATATAAAGCACTTGGTATCCAAATGCTTTCAATGTGTAAATATTGCTACCAAGACTAAGTCAAATCAAAGCAACCATAGATGCTCATGTATAGGAAGTAAGTCGACCAAGTCAAATAGAAAATAATGACCTATGTTATATGGCGCGAATGGCATAATGTGGCACCAATTGAGAATGATTTGAATTGATTAGAAGTCTAATTTTCAATATGAATTTCTAAAATGTTAAGCATTTGAAATATGTGGAAATGGTCAAGTGTGCAACTATCTATGTAAGTCAACTTGTAGAAGAAAAAAACCTTGCATTTATGATTATCTTACTTGTTGTTCATTTGAGAAGTGTGACTTGAATACACTATGGCTATGTATGTGTTCACTATGTGTCAATTTTAGTTGCCACCTTTTCCTTACCTTGCTAAGTCGAATCATTTGAGTTGAGAAGTGCCATTCCTAATACCCTATTTCTAGCCTTTAGTTGTTGATTTTTGTGTATAAATTGAGGAGCTATCTACATCATTTAGACATATATCTGCATGCTTGCTGTGATTTTCTGAGTTATTATATTCTAATTTCTTGAGTTGTGATAGAAATGAAAGAGTATTTTTTAGAGGGAGTCATTGGAAAAGTGGGAGAGAGTTAAGTAGGAGTTGCTGACTATTTTGGGAAGGTTGTGTTGGAGAACCAAATCGATTAATTGGAACATTGCATAAATAGGCATGTTGATTCCTACTCTTTTATACTTTGTTTCATGTTTTTGAAAAGATTGTATGACATTATTTGTTTTGTTTGGGAAGTTAGTTCCATTTCTTATTAGGGAAAGATTATTCTATTATTTGTGAAAGTGAAAGGAATCTTGTTGTATTTAGTGTATAGATCTATTTTTCTTGAAGTGTTTGTACAAGTTAGTTGGATTGCTTATTAGGGAAATATTATTCTATTCTTTGTGAAAGTGAAAGGAAGCTCGTTGTATTTAGTATACAGATCTATTTTTCTTGAAGTGTTTGTACATATTCCATATTAAGGAATGGGTCAATATAGTGGGGATAAATACTATATTAGGGATTTATCTTACATAGCTAATGTTTAAACTAGTTGATTCTTAGAGTTACTATGGCTACTTCATAGATGTGTTAGTTAAACATAGAGGTAATAGGTTATTCCAAGGGTTAGGATAATACAGTGAAGGGGATAGCCTATGCATAGGTTATGAATGGTCATATATAAATTGAGATAAGAAGGTCAGTGACATGACATACACTCCAAAATCACAAGTGATCAATCCTTTAGCGAAAGTAGTGTAAGTTTCCACTGTTTACACTACCAATTCTTTGTGTTTCCAAATTTATATACTAGATAGGGAATGTCATACGTGTAGGTTGTAGCCATTGTATGATAGATCTAGAAACATTTAGGACACACCACCAAGCTTAGAAAAGGTCGTGTTATTATGAGGTTACCAAATAAATCTCTTTGTCGAAGGGTAGGACCATCTATCAGTTAGATAGATGTGTGAGTGACCATAGTTAGTCCAAGGTTGGTAGGAAAACACTTGAGTGATGCTTCTCCTCATCATTTGGCAACCAAAATTTGCAAGGGGATTACCTAGACCATTTGTACATCTTTTTTCCAGTTAGCTCTATGGAGCCTTGTATGTGTATTTTGTATCCATGTCTATGGAAAGATTGTAAAAGAGAAATGTCATCATGAATTATTGACTATGCTATCAATATATTGGAAATTTGTAATACTTTGATATAATACAACGAGGAAAGTTTGGAAATATTTTTATTTAAAAATTCCATTTTATCTTTTATATTAAAGGATTTTTTTTTGCTATATAATAGTTAAATTCTTGAAACTTTAACTTGAGGTTAAAACATAGGAAAGTTACTGTGTAGAACAATGGGCATGTTACATGTGGTATCAGAGCTACCAGGTTAAGGTCTAGAACCTATGTGCTCACTATTTTTTCCTTTCCTACCTTATGTCTAATGTTTGGAAAAAAATTGTGCCAGAATGGTTTGTTTTAGGTTAATTGTAAGAAATTCAGTGATAAAAAAGAGCACTACCTACGGGCCAAGAAGGAAAAAGAAGTCCTTGTTCGTATTATTGATGGAAACAACTATGACAATTCCATCTAGCTAAGTGATACTGATACAATCAATGACGCTCTATCATGAATTAGTCAAGAGAAAAGAAGGATGAGATTTCAAGCCAATTTCCACAACTTACCATCTGTCTCTCCAGCCAAAACGAGCTCCTTATCACTTACTATCCTTTTTGGGATAAATATGAGCAAATGAGAGATGAGAAAAAGACTGAGGGGTACACTCTACTGAGCTATGTACTTATTGTGAATATAATGGATACTCTCATCTTGAATATTTAAATATTCATTCTATGTAAAAGGAAGGATATTGAAATCCTTATGAATAAATACAAGAATATGTTTTTATAAAAAATTGTGTATGAAATACTCAATGAAATTTTATATGTGATTATTTTCTCTTTTGAAATTTTTTCCTATGCATTTAGAAAACCATGATAGGATCTAATTAAATATGAACCTCCAGGTATAACATTACTTAATACAATGGTTAGGATAAGAACTAATCCTAGAGGGAGTCGAGAAGTTAGACAAGGTTCAGATAATGCCAAATCTAAGTTGGATTGACTTCTTGGAATCATGGATGAAACTAATACAAGGATACGAAACATTGAGCAAGATGTGAGGGGGAAAGAAAGAATGGAAGAAGAAGTTCCACATAATGAAGAAGATGAAGAAGTTCCTATTATTAACACCTGCATGCAAGGCTGAGAAGCTCTACAATCCTATGTAACATGGCATAAAACTCAGGTTGTGGGTGACCTATAATGAGATTGAACCTCCATATTCTAGGCCAACTTCCTATGTGATCTTCTTATTATGGACTAAAAAATTGCTTGGAAAAGGGAAAGGATTAAATCTGATGCAAAACTGGAAAAATAAACTGTGGTGATTTACCGAAAAGGAAACTAATGTGCAGAACTAATCACAACTAACATTCTCAAAATCTATTAACACAACCTAATCTGAGCACTTAAATCACATAAATAATTTGTTAAGAGGCTTTGTTTAATCTTCCCCTCATAAAGGAAGACAGGGTTTTCACAATTTAAGAGGAAAAGTGAATTTCACAAGCACAATTAACAACCTGTAACAAACTACCTTTTATTAACATGTATTAATAAGTGAGATAGAAATTTAAAGGTTTCTAAACAAAAATTATTAAGCTTTCATCAAATCACTATAAAACACAAGGCATCATAAACTAAGAAGGGAAACACTTATTTTGATGAAACATTCAAAGGAAACTCTACAATAAAACAATGTTTGATAACTTGTAGAACCCGTTGAATATATTAATCTATAAAAACTGAGTTACATGAAGTCTCCTTGCTGAAGGAAAAATTAGAAAACAAGAACCGAAGAAAAATGACCAAGTCATTCACTATATAAAAAAAAAACCTCTTAAAGGCATGGAGGTGAAAATGAAAGTTAGCCCTGAGTGCCAAATCGATAATCCCAAAGTGAAATCCGAGAAGAAACAAAAAAAACTGAAAAGAAGAGCTCAACCTCATGTAAAAATGAGAGAAATCAGGCTCAAAGTCGAGGCCAACTCATAGTTGACCCATGGGTCACTCGAATTGAACTAGAAATCCCTAAAAATGTGGGACAAAACATGCAAAAACTACCTCATTTATATCAACTCACTCCTACACATCAGACTTGAACAACTCCATCATTAACTCCTTGTTTAACATACGTGATTAGGGTAATCTTCAGTTAATGTTCGCATTTAATAAATAGTTAAGTTAATTAAATGATCAACTAACTTTGCATTTTTTATGCAAACATATAAAATTTAAATTTACTAAAAAAATTAAACCCTAATACCTAACCTCTACCCTCACATCATGTGCCCCATTCCATACATATGGAGGACTTAACAATTATTTACGAAAATACCTAAGGCTAAAAAATGAGATGAAACCCACGACCTTGGCATTAGTAAAGGCATATGTTTTAATTAAAATGTGACCAAAGTCACATGAATTTTGTCGATTTAGGGTATGAAACCCTAAAACAAGACATCAAGCATATCAAAATATCATTTCATTTTGACAATGAAGCTTCGGGAGGAAGCTTGGCCGATGACCTGGGGTTCAAATTTTGCTTCAATGGTGGATTTGAGGGCTTTGACAGGGTTCTACACTTGGTTTTTAGGCATCATTTGTCTTCCTTTCATGCAGGTAATCCATTTTCTTGGTTTTCTAAGCCATACTTTATTGCTTTTGGGCAAAAATCTTTGGTCTTTCTATCATTTATGGAAAAATGATGATAAATATAAAATAAAAAATGATGTTCATTCATTCTTGCATTCTTCTGTGTGGAAATTTTTTACTACAACAATATGCATCACTCTCCTATTGCTTTGTATTTGCAATCTCCTCTCTGCTGTCATTTTTCATGAATACACATGAGACTTATAGTATGAAGATCCTCCATTTTGGTGTGACCACGACCATTATATTATAAAATAACTCATATTTGGAATTTTTCTTTGAATTCTTATAAGTTTTGGAAATGATAATGACCAACATGGCCACAGATTTTTACACAGAAGAATGAAGAAAAACAACAAAACCCATGTTGCATCCTAATTTTTTAGAGACACCTCATCATAAAAAAAAACCACTAAAACTTTATTAGCATCCCTGGGAAAAAATAACAATCTAGAAAGGCTGAGGGTTTCTCCTTTCAAAATTTGGATTTCACAACCCTAATATGAGGTTTTTCAGTTCATTTGTATACTCCTATAGCATTTAAATAAACACGAACAAATAATATTTGGATATTTCTTTGAATGTTGCTTTGGAAATTCTTGTTATGAAACTTACATCAGATATATACTCCTCATCTTCTATAGTGTTTGAAGATTTTTGTTTCATTCGATCTCCTGTAATATTACATCTCTATAAAATCACATACTTGTAGCATTAATGTCTCCTTTAGAGTTGAGACATCATTGTATCCAATTCTGCATTTTATCATTTTGTTCATGTTGTTTTTACCCCGCTCTTTGTAGAATTCTCAATACCATCACTACATCTCTGTTGGTAATGTAGGCATGAGGAAGGATTTGATTCTTCATTGCTATAACACCACCTTTTTACAATCTTGTAGATATAAATTTGGAACTTGGAACTGCTACAGCTTGGAGACACGACAAATGAAGACCTCAAATGGGACAACGATTCATCATTCCAGGAAATGACGAATCACCTTCTCCCTTATACCTATATTATCTTCAGTTGTTTTGTCCACATTTCTTCCTTGTATTGATTATTTGATTATGAAATTCAAATTAAGCTATTCCCATGGCTTGTGTGGGGCTTCAGTTTTTACAAATATGAATAAAAACAACATTACTATGCCAACTTATGAGTTCCTTTGTTACAAACATTTGAATAATAACACTTGAAATTCACAAGTAATTAGATTCTGGAACATAATGAATACTTAAGCAAAAAAAAATTGTACCTTCTTGTGATGAATACGATTCAACTCTACTATATTTGAGTTGTAGCTAAACATAGGTAACAATTTGGTGACCTCTGCGGAGTGTTTTCCTACTAAAAAATTAAGATCAGTAGCCTTGTAGCTTATCCATTGGGCATGGAGTTAGATTCAGATTCCTTGTGTCTAAAAACTTCTATAATTTAGCAGAAAAAAAAACTGAAAGAATCTAAACATGACTCTATTTAAGACCGAGTCAGAAAACTATGCTAAATCAACACTTATTGGAAACAAAACTAAACTAAAAAATTAGTGTGCTATGAGCACTTATGGAAAGAAAAACTGAAATAAAACTCCTAATCTACTATATACAACTGCAAATTCGATCCTTAATAGCACTGTTTCAAGTGAATCCCATTCATTGGGATTGGAAGTATTTCACCATCCAACTTTGAAATTTGAAATGCATTGTGCTCTTTCTTCTTTGTAATGATGTATGGACCATCCCACATGGCACCAAATTTGGTATGTTTTCTAGGTCTTCTCTTTAACTCATCCCACATGAATACCAAATCACCTTCACTGAAAAATTCTTGCTACTACTTTTCTGTCAAAAGTCTTCTTCATCTGTGCATGGTGGATTTCAAGCTTCTTTTCTGGTTTCCTCCAACTCCATCAATTGAGCAAGCTTGATTTGCATTGGCTACTCCTCAAGAAATTCAAGCTCTTTTATGTATTCCAAAGTTGGTAACTCTATGGAAATAGGAAATTTGGCCTCTTTGCCATAAACCAAAACATAAGGTGAAAAACTTGTTTATTGTTTTGGTGTAACTCTATCAGCACAAAGGGATAGCTTTAGCTTCTCGTGCCAAGCCCTCTGATTACCTTGAATTTTTTTTTAATGATCTTTATCAAGTTCTTGTTAGTAGACTTTTCCTATCCATTACCCTATGGGAAATAGTTTGAATAAGTGTTCAAATAAATATTGGTCTTCAATAACCAATCTAAAACTCTTAATCCTATAAATGCCAAATCATTAAATCAGGGATTATAGAATCTAGTGTACCAAATCTAGAAACCAAATCTTGAAAAAAGTTCAGAACAAATGTTTCATTTTTATCTTTTAAGGAAACTTCTTTAGTCCACTTTGTGAAGTAGTCTATGGTAGTAAAAATCTATTTGTTCCCAACACTTAAGGGTGGATTGATTGGACCTATGAAATCCAATCCCCATTTTCCGAAAGGCTGCTCTACTTGAACTGGACGAAATGGAAGGGATACAAGCTTCTAAATTCCAGTGAACATTACACATTTGTAACACTTTCTGACACATGTGTGGGCATCCTTAAACAAATCAGGCCAGTAGTAACCGGGTCTCATTATCTCCAGGGCCATTGTTCTTAGTGCAAAGTGGCCTCCAGTTGGCCCATCATGAAATTCTTTGAGAACTTTCTGAATCTATTCTGGCTCCACACACCTGAGCAAGACACCATTATAATATTTTTTGCACAAGATACCATCAATCACTGCATAAGGGATTGCTTAAAGTCTAAAATATCTGCATTTTGACCTGTCTAAATGTTCAGGATAGTCACCTGTATGCATATAATGAATCATCTGTTGTATCTAGTTTCCTGAAATGGATGGAGCAACAACTTCATCTTCATTAATTAAGGTTGTTTCAACTTGTTGTTCAACTATTGTAACATTTTCTAAATTTCCAGCAAGTTGCTCGCAAAGAGCTTTGCCTCTAATGAGCTTGGTAACCTTTATTTTGATGTCATATTCCATCACCTTCCTGATCTAGCCTGCTCTCTTCTCGTTAATAGCTTTGCTGAGCAAAAATTCTTTGACAGTTGAATGAGAAACCATCAACTATATTTTATTGTTTGACAACATGTGCCTAAATTTCCTTAGGCTTCTAACTACAGCTAGCATGTGCTTTTCAACAAATGAATACCTGGTTTCATAATCATGTAAAATTTGACTAAATAAAGCTATAGGCTGCTCCAAACCTTCATTATTTTTTTGAAAGAGCATTACGAAGATGGTATCCACTCCCCTAAATGCGTACAATATGAAATCCTTATTAAAATTTGGGTTGATAAGAGTAGGGGCTGCTGCAAGTGCCTCTTTAATCTACTCAAAATTGTTCTTTCCTTCTCTCATCCAACTGAACTGCATGTTCTTCTTTAGAATCATTGTGCGAGGTTGTCGCAATGCTGCAACATTGGGAATAAATCTCCTAACAATGTTAATTCTTCCCAGAAAACTCTGCAAACCTTTCTTGTGATCAGGAAGTGGTAATGCTAGAATGGCTGCAATACGTTCTAGATCTATATAAATGCCATCTTTAGAAATAATGTAACCCAAAAGTTTACCTTTGTGAATAACAAAGATGATTTTTTTTGGATTCAAGGAAATTCCATACTCTCTACATCTTTCAAAAATATGTCTAAGATGATCAAAGTGTTCATTAGCATTTCATGAGAAAATAGTGATATCATCTAAATAAACAAGAACAAACTTGTTTATCAAACCTTGGAGAGCCATATCCATTGCCCTCTGAAAGGTTGCTCCCACATTTGACAATCCAAATTGCATTTTTTTGTAAGCCATAGTACCCCACTTGGTGGTGAAGGCTGTCTTATACTGGTCTTCTTCTTTAACCAGGATCTGGTTATACCTTGAATAACCATCCAACAACGAGAACCTCTATGATCCTAAAACAACTTGCATAATTTGTTCCATTGAAGGCAATGGATAGTGATCTTTGAGTGAAACTTTGTTTAAATCACATAAATCCACACATGACCTTATGTACCCACTCTTCTTCCTGATAGGAACTAGGTTCAAAAACCAAGAGGCGTGCTTTATCAGAAAGATGATGTCACCTTCAACCAATTTGTTCAACTCTGTCTTCATCAAGTGCTCCAGCTTAGGATTTAGGGGCTTCTAGTTCTATCTAACTAGTTTCACATTGGGTTCAAACTTAACTGTATGTTGAGCCAACTCGGGGTTAAAACTCTTGAGGTCTCCATACTCCCAAGAGAATATGTCACTAAATTCTTGGCATAGTAAGATGAAGGCATGATGTTCTTCTTTGGTATAGATTTTTCAAGTTTCAGGAGCTTATCTTTAAATATTTCAATCAGTTCAAAATGTGCATCCTTCACTATAATGCTAGATTTATCTCTTCTAACCTGATCATTAGTGTTGAAAATTGATTCATGGGTAACTAGCCCCTTAGACAGTTTATTTGTCTTCAACTATAGAATTTGGTCCTCATATTGCTGTTCAAGTTTCTGTTGATTAGCAGCAGAAAATTTTGCTTCTTCGATCAGAAAACTAATGATTTGTTGATTGTTGTCAAAATTTTTCCAACTGATAGTATTATCAGGTACAAATGGTCTTACTACCACCTTGACATATTTTTGTACCTCAATGTTATGTATATCAGTAGGTATATCATACTATGACCTATGGCATCTAATCTATCTACTTCCTTATTCTTATTTCTGGGAATTGATAGAAAATTAAAAGCACTAAAATTTTCAATTAAGTCCTAGGTTTTGTGCTTATATAACTTTAGAAAATCATTCTTGGTTACACTCTAATTTCTTACCTGATTTGCAATCAATTATAAGTCACCATAAGCCTGTAAACACTCAATACCCCTTTTTCTAGCACATTCCAAGCCATGAATCAGTGCTTCGTACTCAGCCACATTGTTTGTGCAGCTGAAAGTGAATCTGAATGTTGAATAATATCTATCTCCTTCAAGTGAGATGAGCATCACACCTCCACCAACACCTATCTTACTCCTTGAACCATCAAAAAATAGTTTCCAAAGTTGATTGTCTTGTTGATCAGGTTGCACTTCTTCTTTAACCAAGTTTGGAACTATCACATCAAGCTCTTGAATCATATAAACACCCAACCCTACCTCATCCATGCAATTGAAAGGATCAGTCTCATGATCTTCGGCTGCCCACTGATCAAGGTTCATGATGAGTATGTTTCCAATTGGTGTACCAAAGTCTAAGGTCATGGATTGATCTTCTTGACCATAGAAAACGAGGTTGGCATTTATTACACTAGGTACATACGGCTCTATATGGTCCTTAGCCTAGATTTCTAACTTAATGGTCACCTTTGTACCATATCTAGTTCTAAAAAACATGTGAGACTAGTCAGAAGATAAATTTCCCCTATCTTAGCAGTGAAATCTCTGGATAGGAACATGCCAAAGAATGGAGGCAAGTCTATAACATATATATCCTACAAAACTGAGAAATTGGGGAAAGTGTGCAGGGTAAGAGGCAGATTATTGATCATTCCTACAGACTGAATGGCTACACCATCTAGTTGTATGACTCCTTTTGAAAGGGGCTCATACACTAGACCTAACTTATTTGCTAAACTCTAGCATTACGGAACTACTTGTGCCAGAATCAATCATACAATTATGGACTAGGTGGTTACCTATAATCAAAGTGACATAGAAGGGTGGTGGTTTTACCTTCTGAATGGACTGCTCTTTCTTAACTTCTGAAATATTGGCTAGAACCTTAGGTTGCTCCTGCGTCGGTTCATCAGAAATTGGGATTTTGGGTAAAGCCTCCTGCAGGCTTTCTTTCTGCCCAAGAAGATGCAAAGCATTTAACATGGTCATGTTGACAGTGGCTTTCTTTATATGATCAACAATATTAAAAGTCGGGGTCCTAACCTTATGTTGCACTTTTGGAATAGCGTACTCTGCTTGTGTTGTTTGAGGCTGAGGTTGTGCCTTCTGCTATTCTTTAGCTACTGCAGTCTGCTGTCTTGGTAGAATTTGAACGTTTAGAGATGAAGCACGCTGATTTTTCCCCTTGTTGGGTTGTAGGAATTTGAGCTTTCTACTAAACAACTTGTTGTTTGTCCTTTTTTGGCTATTGTACATTAGGAACAACTTGCTGCCTTAAATCAATGGCTCTCTTTTTTGATCTTGTGTTGGCTACAACAGATGTAGTAGATTGGTTATGCCCTTTTGCATGATAAACACAACAAAATTCATTGCCTTGCTAGTTCATCATGGTAACATCAAGGTCATTCTACTATGTTTGATCATCTTTTTGATTGTTGCTCTCCTTTGATCTTTTCTCAGAAGCAACAAAACTGTTCTGCACCATAAGCATCTGATTAACCACCTCGTTCAGACAAGTAGCCTGATTATGAGGCTGATTACAGGGATAGCACCATACGTAATATTGCACCAAGTTGTTTTGGATAGGTACAAGCTCTTTAGAAGAGGTGGCAACATTATGATTGAAAGGTTGATTAGGCCTAGGATTGAAATTTCTTCACTGTCCTTGGTAGTCAGCCTAATAAGGCAGTCTATTTGGCTGAAAGGGGGTTGATAGGGTCTAAAATTTTGGCCTTACTGGTTTTTAAGGCTTACTAAATTGTTACTGACAGTATGCAATGTTTTTTGCATAGCTTCCTGATTGTTTATTTGCTGTTGTAAATCATTTTCCATTTTCTATTGAGCACTCTTAAGCTCTTGTAATTCTGAATTGACTAGAACAACATAGTTTTGAGCAGCTGTTCGAGAACTAAAAGCTGGAACAACGGGTAATGGGGCAATATTAGGGATGTGAATAGGAATAGATGGCTAAATATCTAGGAAGATAGGCATAGGAGGTTTGGGAGAATCTTACCAGCCTGTATAAGATTATTTTCAGCTCTAATGGCTATGTCGTAAGCTGTTGGAAAAGTTACACCTCCCATAGATTGGATGAAAACCATAATATCATTGTTAATTGCTCTAAGATAATATTATAAAGCATGATCTACTAAAGGTCTTACCGTGGCTAGGATTATGTCCCAAGTTCTCTGGAACTCGAAGTTAAAATCCGCCATTTTTTCTTGTGAAGCTCTCTTAATAGTCATCAATTGTTTGACTAGAGATAAATGGTCAGACTTGTCTGAATTGCTTATTTAGCTTATCTCCCAGGTCATCCCATGACACAACTGAGTTTACAGCCAAACTTCTAAGCCACTGAAGAGCCTTACCCTTCAGAGATGCCACCAATATCCTTATAGCCACGTTCTCTTGTGTGATGTGATAAACAACGCATAGAGAAGCTACATATTTTATGTGCTCTATTGGAATGGTCTACTCTTTGCCAGTGAAAATGGGAAAACTTTTCAAGGAAGCCATTGGTATGTCATCATGCTACTGTAGATTTAGTGGATTTCCTTGATTGAAAGGTATGAAGGCATGTTCTCTCGCCATCAGAGTTGTTGGTACTCTGATATTCATGACTTGCAAAATTGGTACAGGACATACAAAAATCATTGGAACTGAAAGTGTATTAGAATTTGGTGATCCTCTTGAAGGTGGTAACGATATTCTGAAACTTGGTGAAGCTGAATGTGAACCTAGCTGCCTTGCTGATGGTTTGCTTCTACTTCTTGGTGAAGATACGAATGATGCTATTCTAAAACCAAGAGAAATTGATTTGTTCCTCGAAGGCTTACCAGGTGTCCTCTTAGTTGTCCTTCCTCTTCTCTTTGGTGAAGACAGGTGCAAGTATTCAAATGAAGGATAAATTCTTCTCATTTGAATATTTCTCATAAGCTATTTGCACTAGATCTACTCAAAATTGAGAATGAAGTCACTAGGTATATGAAACTTTAACCTCTGAAAGGTTGAAGTACTGATGTATATACTAGAACAACAACTTGAAACTGTTGAACTCTTACTCTGAAAAGTGATTCAGAGTCCCATCGGGCATGCCAAAAACTATTATCAACAGGATCTACACCCGCATGCAAGGCTAAGAAGCTCTACAATCCTATGTAACATGGGATCAAACTCAGGTTGTGGGTGACCTATAATGAGATTGAACCTCCAGATTCTAGGCCGACTTCCTATATGATCTTCTTATTATGGACTAAAAACTTGCTTGGAAAAGGGAAAGGATTAAATCTGATGCAAAAATGGAAAAATTAACTGTGGTGATTCACCTAAAAGGAAACTAATGTACAAACCTAATCACAACTAACATTCTCAAAATATGTTAACACAACCTAATTTGAGCTCTTAAATCACATAAATAATTTGTTAAGAGGCTTTGTTTAATCTTCCCCTCACAAAGGAAAACATGGTTTTCACAATTTAAGAGGAAAAGTGAATTTCACAAGCACAATTAACAACTTGTAACAAACTTCCTTTTATGCACATGTATTAATAAGTGAGACAAAAATTTAAAGGTTTCTAAACAAAACTCATTAAACTTGCATCAAATTGTTGTAAAACACAAGGCATCAGAAACTAAGAGGGGAAACACTTGTTTTGATGAAACATTCAAAGGAAACTCTGCAATAAAATAATGTCTGATAACTTGTAGAACTTGTTGAATATATTAATCTATAAAAACTGAGTTACATGAAGTCTCTTTGCTGAAGGAAAAAACAAAAAACAAGAATCAAAGAAAAATGACTAAGTCATTCACTATATACAAAAAAAACCACTCAAAGGCATGGAGATGAAAGTGAAAGTCAACCTTGAGTTCCAAATCGATAATTTGAAAGTTAAATTTGAGTAGAAGCAAAAAAACTGAAAAGGAGAGCTCAACCTCATGTAAAAATGAGTGAAATCAGGCTCAAAGTTGAGGTCAACTCATAGTTGACCCATGGGTCACTCGAATTGAACTAGAAATCTCTAAAAATGTGGCCCAAAACATGCAAAAACTACCTCGTTTATATCAACTCGCCCATGCACATCAGACTTGAACAACTCCATCATTAACTCCTTGTTTAACATGCATGATTGGGGTAATCTTTAGTTAATGTTTGCATTTAATAAATAGTTAAATTAATTAAATGATCAACTAACTTTACATTGTTTATGCAAATATAGAACATTTAAATGTAATAAAAATTTAAATCCTACCCCAATACCTAACCTCTACCCTCACATCATGCACCCCATTCCACACATATGTGGACTTAGCAATTGTTTAGAAAAATTCCTAAGGAAAAACAATGGGATGAAACCCATGGCCTTGGAATTAGTAAAGGCATATGTTTTAATTAAAATGTGACAAAAGTCACATGACTTTTGTCAATTTAGGGTATGAAACTCTAAAACAAGACATCAAGCATATCAAAATATCATTTCATTTTAACAATGAAGCTTCGGGAGGAAGCTTGGCTGCCAACCTAGGGTTTGGATTTTGCCTCAATGGCATATTTGAGGGATTTGACAAGGTTCTCCACTTGGTTTTTAGGCATCATCTGTCTTCCTTTTGCACAGGTAATCCATTTTCTTGATTTTCTAAGCCATATTTGAAGGCTTCTGGGAAAAAATCTATGGCCTTTATGTCATTTTTGGAAAAATGATGATAAATATAAAAATAAATAAAAAATCATTCGTTCTTGCATTCTTCTGTGTGGAAATGTCTTACTATAGCAATATATATCACTCTCCTGCTGCATTGTATTTTCAATCTCCTCTCTGCTATCATTTTTCATAAATACACATGAGACTTATAGTATGAAGATCCTCCATTTTGGTGTGACCACAACCATTATATTTTAAAATAACTTAGAATTGGAATTTTTCTTTGTATTCTTATGAGTTTTGGAAATGATAATGGCCAACATGGCCACAGATTTTTACACATAAGAATGAAGAAAAACAACAAAAACCATGATGCATCCTGATTTTTTAGAGACACCTCATCATAAAAAAAGCCCACTAAAACTTTATCAGCATCCCTATGAAAAAATAACAATCCAAAAAGACTGAGGGTTTCACCTTTCAAAATTTGGCTTTCACAAACCTAATATAAAACCCTAATATGAGGTTTTTCAATTCATTTGCATACTCTTGTAGCATTTAAATAAACATGCACAAATAATCTTTGGATATTGCTTTGAATGTTTCTTTGGAAATGCTTGTTATGAAATTTACAACAGATATACACTCCTCATCTTCTGTAGTATTTGAAGATTTTTGTTTCATTTGATTTCCTATAATATTACATCTCTATAAAATCACATACATGTAGCATTAATGTCTCCTTTAGAGTTGAGCCATCATTGTATCCAATTCTGCATTTTATCATTTTGTTCATCTTGTTTTTACCCCGCTCTTTGTAGAATTCTCAATACCATCACTGTGTCTATTCACCAAACTCAATGTTAGTTTCATATCATGATTGCTTCATTCCGCTGTCAATCCTTGATTTTTTTCTGTCACTTGTTTCTATCTATAGCAATCTTGCTATGAAGTTGAGTTATCATTTTTTTCCAGCATTATGAATGAAAAATCCAGAGAAGAAACATACACTGTATTCTTGTATTTTGCTTGGTAAAAATGACAACCTATTGCTGATTATTTTGATCTTTGATCATTTATGTTATTGTTGAAAACTTTCAGTTTGACCATTTTCCTATAACAATGTATACCAATTTCCTATAGCATTAATTTCTACATGCTTGACAATTGAATTATGTTGATTAAAGAACAATCTTTGTTGTTTCTTCTATGCTTGTTTCATCTTCTTTATATAATGAATTTAAAGGTTGCTCTTATGAATATGTCTTATGGACTGTTTTTAAATATTTCATAACTCTCATATAATGATGTGAATGAGAGGTGTACTTTTTGATATGTTGGGCTCAACCCTTGTGGGAGCCCATTTCAATCCACAAATCTGATGAGAACTGATCACAAACATAATGAACATGCTCCTACACATTTAAACAAACATGTTAGCAAAATAAATGAAGTTGGATAATTCCATTGGACTTTGTGCCTTCTGAACATATTATTTTCATTTGTTCAAATTTTCTGATAAATGCCTAATTGAGTGTGTACTACATATATGTTGGTAATGTAGGCATGAGGAAGGATTTGATTGTTCATTTCTCTAACACCAACATTTTACAATCTTCCAGATATAAATTTGGAACTCATAACTGTTGCAGCTTGGAGACACAACAACTGAAGACTTCAAATGTGACAACGATTCATCATTCCAGGAAATGATGAATCACCTTCTCCCTTATACCTATATTATCTTCAGTTTTTTTGTGCACATTTCTTCCTTGTATTCATTATTTGATTATGAAAATAAAATTAAGCTATTCCCACGACTTGTGTGGGGCTTCAGTTTTTACAAATATGAATAAAAACAACATTACTATGCCAACTTATGAGTTCCTTTGTTACAAACATTTGCATAATAACACTTGAAATTCACAAGTAATCAAATTTTGGAACATAATGAATACTTAAGGAAAAAAAAATTGTACCTTCTTGTGATGAATGCTATTCAACTCTACTTGATTTGAGCTGTAGCTAAACATAGGTAACAATTTGGTGACCTCTGTAAAGTGTTTTCCTACTAAACAATTAAGATCAATGCCCTTGTAACTTATCCATTGGGCATGGAGTTAGATTCTGATTCCTTGTCTCTAAAAACTTCTATAATTCAGCAGAAAAACAAAACTGAAAGAATCTAAACATGACTCTGTTTAAGACCGAGTCAAAAAACTGTGTTGAATCAAAACTTATTGGAAACAAAACTGAACTAAAAAAGCAGTGTGCTATGAGCACTTATGGAAAAAAAAACTGAAATGAAACTCCTAATCTACTATATACAATTGCAAATTTGATCCTTAGTAGAACTATTTCAAGTGAATCCCATTCACTGGGATTGGAAGTATTTCACCATCCAGCTTTGAAATTTAAAATGCATTGTGCTCTTTCTTCTTTGTAATGATGTATGGACCATCCCACATGGCATCAAATTTGGTATGTTTTCCAGGTTTGCTCTTTAACTCATCCCACTTGAATACCAAATCACCTTCACTGAAAATTATTGCTACTGCTTTTCTGTCAAAAGTATTCTTCATCTATGCATGGTGGATTTCAAGCTTCTTTTCTGGTTTCCTCCAACTCCATCAATTGAGCAAGCCTGATTTGCATTGGCTACTCCTCAATCAATTCAAGCTCTTTTATGTATTCCAAAGTTGATAACTCTATGGAAATAGGCAAGTTGGCCTCTTTGCCATAAACCAAAACATAAGGTGAAAAACTTGTTGATCATTTTGGTGTAACTCTATCAACCCAAAGGGCTAGCTTCAACTTCTCGTGCCAAGTCCTTTGATTATCTTGAATATTTTTTTTAATGATCTTTATCAAGTTCTTGTTTATAGACTCTACCTGTCCATTACCCTGTGGGTAATAGTTCGAAGAAGTGTTCAAATAAATATTGTTCTTTACTAACCAATTTGAAACTCTTAATCCTATAAATGCCAAATTATCAGAGATTATTGAATTTGGTGTACCAAATCTGGAAACCAAATCTTGATAAAAGTTCAGAACAAATATTTCATTTGCATCTTTTATGAAAACTTCTTTAGTCCACTTTGTGAAGTAGTCTATGGAAGTCAAAATCCATTTGTGCCCAACACTCAAGGGTGGATTCATTGGACCTATGAAATCCAATCCCCATTTTCTGAAAGGCTACTCTACTTGAAATGGATGAAATGGCTAGGCTGCAAGCTTCTAATTTCCGGTGAACATTGCACATTTGTTACACTTTCTGATCCAGGTGTGGGCATCCTTAAACAAATCAGGCCAGTAGTAACTGGGTCTCATTATCTTCAGGGCCGTTGTTCTGAGTGCAAAGTGACCTCTAGTTGGCCCATCATGAAATTCTTCCAGAACTTTCTGAATTTGTTCTCGCTCGATGCACCTGAGCAAGAAACCATTATAATATTTTTTGTACAAGATACCATCAATCATTGCATAAGGGATTGCCTAAAGTTTGAAATATTTGCATTTTAACCTGTCTAAACGTTCAGGATAGTCACCTATATGTAGATAATGAATCATCTGTTGTATCTAGTTTTCTGAAATGGCTGGAGCAGCAATTTCATCTTCATTAATTAAGGTTGTTTCAACTTGTTGTTCAACTGTTGTAACATTTTCTAAATTTCCAGCAGGCTGCTCGCAAAGAGCTTTTCCTTTAACGAGCTTGGTAACCTTTATTTCGATGTCATATTCCATCACCTTCATGATCCAGCCTGCTCTCTTCTCATTAATATCTTTACTGAGCAAAAATTCTTTGACAGTTGAATGAGCAACCATCAACTATATTTTATTGTTTGACAACATATGCCTAAATTTCTTTAGGCTTCTAACTACAACTAGCACGTGCTTTTTGACAAATGAATACCTGGTTTCATAATCATGTAAAATTTGACTAAAGAAAGCTATAGGCTGCTCCAAACCTTCATTATTTTGCTGATAGAGCATTGCAGAGATGGTATCCACTCCCCCAAATGCGTACAATATGAAATCCTTATCAAAATTTGGGTTGATAAGAGTAGGGGCTGATGCAAGTGCCTCTTTAATCTACTAGAAACTATTCTTTCCTTCTCTCATCTAGCTGAACTGCATGTTCTTCTTTAGCATGGCTATGCGAGGTTGTAGCTATAGAACCCTAATCCAAATACCTGCAAAATAGAACAAATGAATACATTAGAAGATCAAATGCAAGCAAGAATAAGGATTCCCCATGGAATCCATTTACAAAGTTTTAAAATAGGAAATGAGACAAGAATGAAATGAAAGAGCAATAAAGCAAGCTAAATCCTATTGAAACCAATGCAAACTCTTGATCCCATGGGGGAATTGGTGCCAATTTGATGTGAAAATTGGCCCTTTCCCAACTCCAATGATGCAATGTTGATAGATGATGAAGAGTGTTGATGAGTGATACACTTTTGTGAAGATTCAAATGTGCTCCAAGATGAAAACCTGCATAACCTAGCTATGGATGGATGAATCTTGCAAATGCTTGAAGATGAATTTGAGTAGAGTAAGTTTACTCAAATTGTGGATGATGAAATAAGGATATGAGCTCTTTATTTATAGATTGATAAGTTGAAGAGATGTCCAAATTTGATCAATGTGGGACAAAGATTCAACCAATGATATGATGCCACTTGTCAACATGTGAGAGGATGAAGGTTGAGCAAGTTTTGAGGATTGTGCCAATAAATGCATAAATTTGAATTTCAAATTGGTTGAAATGACTTGAAAGGGGGGAAGAAAGAAAGAATTAAATGCCACTTGGCTCAAGGCAAAGGACATGTAAGAGATTTTAAATGCCTTGTTGGAAGAACTTGTCTATTTGGGGGAGATTTCAAACTTGGAGGAATATTCCCTTTTGATGCCATTTTTAAAGTAAATAGGGAATTATTAAATCAAATAAATGATTTAATTGTGCAAGTTGCAAAATCTAGAGGATTTGAGTGATTAGGATTAGCATTGATCATGATTTGATTAATTTAAATGATGTTAGTTGATTTGACCATTTTGACTTAGATTTTAGGATTTAAACAACTCAAAATGAGAAAAGAATGATTTAGACTTAGTTAAATAAATATTTTTGATTTATTTAACCAAAGGGGGTGATGTTAGATTAAATTAGATAAATGTTTGATTTATTTAATTTAATTAGATGAAGAAATTTAATCAAATAATATGGATTATTTAATTAAATAAAGATAGGAAGATGAAATGACCTAGCTAATTACATAGAGACAATGATTTAATTAAATCGAGGGATTTATTTAATTAAAAGGAGAATTATGATGACTTTAATCAAATAAGGCTATTCAATTAAATGGTTAGACAGAGGGATAATTTAGGATGAAGTGATGTTAGTAGATTAGGATCGAGTGTGCGATATCAATCTGTATATTTTTGATGTTGACAGTAGCAATGCTGTAGCATTGGGAATACATCTCCTAACAGAGTTAATTCTACCCAGAAAACTCTACAAACCTTTCTTGTGAGTAGGAAGCGGCAATGCAAGAATGGTTGCAATACATTCCAGATCTATAGAAATGCCATCTTTAGAAATAATGTAACCCAAAAGTTTACCTTCGTGAACAACAAAGATGCTTTTTTTTGGATTCAAGGAAATTCCATACTCTTTGTGTCTTTCAAAAATCTGTCTAATATGATCAAAGTGTTCATTAGAATTTCATGAGAAAATAGTGATATCATCTAAATAAACAAGAAAAAACTTGTTTATCAAACCTTGGAGAGCCATATCCATTGCCCTCTGAAAGGTTTCTCCCACATTTCACAATCCAAATGGCATTTTTTTGTAAGCCATAGTACCCCTCTTTTTGGTGAAGGTTGTCTTATACTGATCTTCTTCTTTAACCAGGATCTAGTTATACCTTGAATAACTGTCCAACAACGAGAACCTCTCTGATCCTAAAACAACTTGCATAATTTGTTCCATTGAAGGCAATGAATAGTGATCTTTGAGTGAAACTTTGTTTAAATCACAAAAATCTACACACAACCTTATCTCCCCACTCTTCTTCCTGATAGGCACCAGGTTCAAAACCTAAGAGGTGTGCTTTATCAGAAAGATGATGTCACCTTCAACCAATTTTTTCAACTCTGTCTTCATCAAGTGCTCCAGCTTAGGATTTAGGGGCTTCTCTAACTGGTTTGACATTGGGTTCAAACTCAATTGTATGTTGAGCCAAGTTGGGGTTAAAACTCTTGAGGAATCCATACTCCCAAGTGAATATGTCACTGAATTCTTGGCATAGTAAGATGAAGGTGTGTTGTTCTTCTTTGGTACAAATTTGACCTAGTTTTAGGAGCTTATCTTTAAATATTTCAATCAGTTCAAAATGCTACTCCTTCACTGTAATGCTAGATTTCTCTCTTTTAACCTGATCATCACTGTAATTCTTGGCATAGTGTTGGAAGCTTGGCTGCCGACCTAGGGTTTGGATTTTTCTTCAATGGCGGATTTGAGGGCTTTGACAGGGTTCTCCACTTGGTTTCCAGGCATCATTTGTCTTCCTTTTGCATAGGTAATCCATTTTCTTGATTTTCTAAGCCATATTTGAAGGCTTCTGGGAACAAATCCGCTACCTTTCTATCATTTTTGGGAAAATGATGATAAATATAAAATAAAAAACAATTTTCATTTGTTCTTGCATTCTTCTATGTGGAAATGTCTTACTATAACAATATGGATCACTCTCTTGCTGCTTTGTATTTGCAATCTCCTCTCTGCTATCATTTTTTATAAATACACATGAGACTTATAGTACGAAGATACTCCATTTTGGTGTGACCATGACCATTGTATTATGAAATAACTTAGAATTGGAATTTTTCTTTGTATTCTTATGAGTTTTGGAAATGATAATGGCCACCATGGCTGCAGATTTTTACACAGAAGAATGAAGAAAAAAAACAAAACCCATGTTGCATCTTGATTTTTTAGAGACACCTCATCATAAACAAAACACACTAAAACTTTATCAACATCCTTGGGAAAAAATAACAATCCAGAAAGGCCGACGGTTTTACCTTTCAAAATTTGGCTTTCACAACCCTAATATGGGGTTTTTTAGTTCATTTGCATACTCCTATAGCATTTAAATAAACACGCACAAATAATATTTGGATATTGCTTTGAATGTTTCTTTGGAAATGCTTGTTATGAAACTTACAGTAGATATATACTCCTCATCTTCTGTAGTGTTTGAAGATTTGTGTTTCATTTTATCTCCTGTAATATTACATCTCTATAAAATCACATACCTGTAGCATTAATGTCTCCTTTAGAGTTGAGCCATCATTGTATCCAATTCCGTATTTTATCATTCTGTTCATGTTGTTTTTACCTGTCTCTTTGTAGAATTCTCAATACCATCACTGTGTCTATTCACCAAACTCAATGTTAATTTCATATCATGATTGCTTCATTTCGCTATCAATCCTTGATTTTATTTTTGTCACTTGTTTCTGTCTATAGCAATCTTGCTATGAAGTTGAGTTATCATTTTTGTCTAGCATTATGAATGAGAAATCAAGAAAACAAACATATACTGTATTCCTATATTTTACTTGGTAAAAATGAAAACCTATTGTTGATTATTTTGATCTTTGATCTTTTATGTTGCTGTTGAAAACTTTTAGTTTGACCATTTTCCTGTAGCAATGTATACCAATTTCTTGTAGCATTAATTTATACATGCTTGACAATTGAATGATGTTGATGAAAGAACAATATTTTTTGTTTCTCCTATTCTTGTTTCATCTTCTTTATATAATGAATTTAAAGGTTGCTCTTATGAATTTGTCTTATGGACTGTTTTTGAATATTTCATAGCTCTCATATAATGATGTGAATGAGAGGTGTCCTTTTTGATATGTTGGGATCAACCCTTGTGGGAGCCCATTTCGCTCCACATATCTGATGAGAACTGATCACTAACATAATGAACCTACTCATGCACATTTAAACAAACATGTTAGCAAAATAAATGAAGCTAGATGATTCCATTGGACTTTGTGCCTTCTGATTATATTATTTTCATTTGTTAAAATTATCTGATAAATGCCTAATTAAGTGTGTACTGCATCTCTATTGGTAATGTAGGCATGAGGAAGGATTTGATTCTTTATTTCTCTAACACCACCTTTTTACAATCTTGCAAACATAAATTTGGAGCTTTGAATTGTTGTAGCTTGGAGACACAACAACTGAAGAATTCAAATGTGACAATTATTTGTCATTCCAGGCAATGATGAATCACCTTCTCCCTTATACTTATATTATCTTCAGTTGTGTTGTGCACATTTCTTCCTTGTATTCATTGTTTGATTATGAAATAAAATTAAGCTATTCCCATGGCTTGTGTGGGGCTTCAGTTTTTACAAATATGAATAAAAACAACATTACTATGGAAACTTATGAGTTCCTTTGTTACATAAATTTGCATAATAACACTTGAAATTCACAAGTTAGCAAATTTTGAAAACTAATGAATACTTAAGAAAAAAAATTGTACCTGCATGCAAGGATGAGAAGCTCTACAATCTTGTGTAACATGGGATCAAACTCAGGTTGTGGGTGACCTATAATGAGATTGAACATCCAGATTCTAGGCCGGATTCCTATATGATCTTCTTATTATGGACTAAAAACTTGCTTGGAAAAGGGAAAGGATTAAATCTGATGCAAAACTGGAAAACTAAACTACTGTGATTCATCGAAAAGGAAACTAATGTGCAAACCTAATCACAACCAAAATTCTCAAAATCTGTTAACACAACCTAATCTGAGCACTTAAATCACATAAATAATTTGTTAAGAGGCTTTGTTTAATCTTCCCCTCATAAAGGAAAATAGGATTTTTACAATTTAAGAGGAAAAGTGAATTTCACAAGCACAATTAACAACCTGTAACAAACTACCTTTTATGCACATGTCTTAATAAGTGAGACAGAAATTTAAAGGTTTCTAAACAAAACTTATTAAACTTGCATCAAATCGCTGTAAAACACAAGGCATAAAAAACTAAGAAGGGAAACACTTATTTTGATGAAACATTCGAAGGAAACTTTGCAATAAAACAATGTTTGATAACCTGTAGAACCTACTAAATATATTAATCTATAAAAACTAAGTTACGTGAATTCTCTTTGCTAAAGGAAAAATCAGAAAACAAGAACCAAAGAAAAATGACTACGTCAGGGTATGTGCAGGATCATCATGGAAAAAACAGGCCCTTAAGTGGCAAAAAAATTAGAAAAATCAAAGTTAGGCAACTTGACATAAAAATTTGAATAAGTTATCTATATTATTTCAAAAATATGTAAGAATAGAATTTGTAGAAAATTGAATGTAGTTTCTAAACTACTAGGTTTTTAAAAAAAATCTATTTGGTGAAAATTTGAAATTTCAATCGATGGTACTTAAATTTTAGGGAAAAAATAAGTAGGTGTTTGTCGACCACCCTAACCACAATAAAATGATAATATTTTTTATAATATTTTAGATATAAGTAGAGGACTCATGTCAGATGTGATGCACATTTTTTTGTAATTTTTTTCCAAGTAAATAATTAATTATGAATTTTTTATTACAACTTTTAAAAATATAAAACTTATATGTCTAACCACCTTAACTTGGTAAAAACTTCATGAAATTCATTTTTTCTTTTTAATCCTATAGTATGCAAAGCATAGAATGTGACGCATGTTTTGGATTCAAAAAATGTGATACCATTTGAAAGCTATAGATCTTTTTCAATCACTCTATCAATCAAGAATTTAGTCGTAATTTGAATAGAAAATGAATAATAATTACTTATTAAATTCAAAGTAAAGCATAATTAATATTGGTGGAAAGTTGAGAATATCCTTTAAAAAACCTTTTTATTTCATCAGTTTTGGGTTAAAAAAAAGTTGTCAGCCACATACCCATCATATTGCCACTTTTTGGCCCATCATGATCTTGCACATACCCATCATTCACTATATACAAAAAAAAACCACTCAAAGGCATGGAGGTGAAATTGAAAGTAAACCCTGAGTACCAAATTGATAACATGAAAGTGAAATTCGAGCAGCAACAAAATAACCCTAAAAGAAGAGCTCAACCTCATGTAAAAATGAAGGAACTCAGGCTCAAGGTCGAGGTCAACTCACAGTTGACCGATGGGTCACTTGAACTGAACTAGAAATCCCTAAAAATGTGGGCCAAAACATGTAAAAATTTCCTCATTTATATCAACTCACCCATGCACATCAGACTCGAACAACTCCATCATTAACTCCTTGTTTAACATGCGTGATTGGGGTAATCTTTAGTTAATGTTTACATTTAATAAATAGTTAAGTTAATTAAATGATCAACTAACTTTACATTTTTTATGCAAACATATAACATTTAAATTTAATAAAAATTTCAAACCCTACCCCAATACCTAACCTCTACCCTCACATCATGCGCCCCATTCCACACATATGAGGACTTAGCAATTGTTTACAAAAATGCCTAACACAAAACAATGGGATGAAAACCACGGCCTTGGCATTAGTAAAGGCATATGTTTTAATTAAAATTTGACCAAAGTCACATTATTTTTGTTAATTTAGGGTATGAAACCCTAAAATAAGACATCGAGTATATCAAAATATCATTTCATTTTGACAATGAAGCTTCAAGAGGAAGCTTGGCTACCGACCTAAGGTTTGGATTTTGCTTCAATGGAGGATTTGAGGGCTTTGACAAGGTTATCCACTTGGTTTTCAGGCATCATCTGTCTTCCTTTCACGCAGTTAAGCCATTTTATTGATTTTCTAAGCCATATTTGAAGGCTTCTGGGCAAAAATCCGTGGCCTTTCTGTCATTTATGGAAAAATGATGATAAATATAAAATAAAAAATGATGTTCATTAGTTCTTGCATTCTTCTGTGTGAAAATGTCTTACTATAGCAATATGTATCACTCTTATGCTTCTTTGTATTTTCAATCTCCTCTCTGTTGTCATTTTTCATGAATACACATGAGACTTATAGTATGAAGATCCTCCATTTTGGTGTGACCACGACCATTGTATTATAAAATAACTCAGATTTGGAATTTTTCTTTGTATTCTTATGAGTTTTGGAAATGATAATGGCCAACATGGCCACAAATTTTTACACAGAAGAATGAAGAAAAATAATAAAACCCATGTTGCATCCTGATTTTTTAGAGACACCTCATCATAAACAAAACCCACTAAAACTTTATCAGCATCCCTGGGAAAAAATAACAATCTAGAAAGGTCGACGATTTCACCTTTCGAAATTTGGCTTTCACAACCTTAATATAAAACCCTAATATGAGGTTTTTGAGTTCACTTGCATACTCCTATAGCATTTAAATAAACATGCACAAATAATCTTAGGATATTGCTTTGAATGTTGCTTTGGAAATGCTTATTATGAAACTTATAGTAGATATACACTCCTCGTCTTGTGTAGTGTTTGAATATTTCTATTTCATTTGATATGCTATAATATTACATCTCTATAAAATCACATACTTGTAGCATTAATGTCTCCTTTAGAGTTGAGCCATCATTGTATCCAATTCTGCATTTTATCATTTTGTTCATTTACCCTGCTCTTTGTAGAATTCTCAATACCATCACTGTGTCTATTCACTAAACTCAATGTTAATTTCATATCATGATTGCTTCATTCTGCTGTCAATCCTTGATTTTTTTCTATCACTTGTTTTTGTCTATAGCAATCTTGTTATGAAGTTGAGTTATCATTTTTCTCCAACACTATGAATGAAAAATCCAGAAAACAAACATACACTATATTCCTGTATTTTACTTGGTAAAAATGACAACCTATTGCTGATTATTTTGATCTTTGATCATTTATGTTGTTGTTGAAAACTTTCAGTTTGACCATTTTCCTATAGCAATGTATACCAACCTATAGCATTAATGTCTACATGCTTGAAAATTGAATGATGTTGATGAAAGAACAATATTTTTTGTTTCTCCTATGCTTGTTTCATCTTCTTTATATAATGAATTTAAAGGCTACTCGTATGAATATGTCTTATGGACTATTTTTGAATATTTCATAACTCTCATATAATGATGTGAATGATAGGTGTCCTTTTTGACATGTTGGGCTCAACCCTTGTGGGAGCCCATTTCGCTTGACATATCTGATGAAAACTAATCACGAACATAATGAACCTGCTCCGGCACATTTAAACAAACATGTTAGAAAAATAAATGAAGCTGGATTCTTCCATTGTACTTTGTGCTTATTGATCATATTATTTTCATTTGTTCAAATTATCTGATAAATTCCTAATTGAGTGTGTACTACATATCTATTAGGAATGTAGGCATGAGGAAAGATTTGATTTTGCATTGCTCTAACACCACCTTTTTACAGTCTTGCAGATATAAGTTTGGAACTCGAAACTGCTGTAGCTTGGAGACACGACAACTGAAGACTTCAAATGTGACAATGATTAGTCATTCCAAGCAATGACGAATCACCTTCTCCCTTATACCTATATTATCTTCAGTTGTGTTGTGCACATTTCTTCCTTGTATTCATTATTTTATTATGAAAATCAAATTAAGCTATTCCCACGGCTTGTGTGGTGCTTCAATTTTTACAAATATGAATGAAAACAACATTACTATGCCAACTTATGAGTTCCTTTGTTACAAACATTTGCATAATAACACTTGAAATTCACAAGTAATCAAATTCTAGAATGTAATGAATACTTAAGCAGAATTTTTGTTTACCTTCCTATGATGAATGCAATGCAACTCTACCTATTTTCAGTTGTAGCTAGAAATAGGTAATAGTTCCCAACAATGAGGAAGAAGGGAAATATTCTAGAAACCACACTAAATATATGGATCAAGAAAGTGATGGAAGTCAATCATATTTTGAGGGAACCAAGAGAAAGCATTTGGCAATTGAATTATCTAGGGATATGCGAAAGATTACCCCTACTAAATTTGAGGGAAGCACTAGTGGAGAAGAAGCTGAGGCTTGTTTAATTCAAATGGAGAATTAATTTGAAATAAGGAACAGTTCTGAAGTCACTAAAGCTATGTGGGAAACTTTTCAATTAGCGGGAGAAAAATCTAACTGGTGGATGAACAAGAAGATGGAATTTGGAATCAATTCCCTAAAATTGACTTGGAATTAGTTTGTTGAATTTTTTTGAAAGAGGTGGTTAGCCAAAGTCTTTTTTGATCAAAATATCATAGAATTCCAAAATATTAAGCAAGGATATATGTAGGTAAATGAATACTAGGAGAATTTTACTCATCTCTTGATGTATGTACCAATGTAACAAAAAGATGAGCAATTTTGTATCAGGAAGTTTATTATAGGTCTACATGGCCGAATAGGTGGAGAAGTGGATGTGCATGTTCCGACCACTATGGGCCTAGTATATCAAAAGGAAATCAAGCAAGAGAAAAATATCAAATCCTTCTCGAGTTACTAAGAAAGGAATCAAAATAATATTGGAGGGTCTCAATTCAATCAAGCTCCAAAGAAGTTTAATGAAGGGTAGGAATTTCAAAGGCAAGGGGACAAATCATCCCACAATAATTGGAATGAGTTGAGTAAGGATTGTTGGGGAAACAACCTCAACAACTATAATAGTGGTAATTATAGCAAAGGTGGGGGGAATGGAGGTAATTTTGAAGACCATTAAATAGGAGAGGAATAATAAAAGGATGCTTTATATGTGGTGGGGATCATTATGCTAGTCAATGTCCCAACAAACCATCTAGTTGAAAACCACATGGTAATTCACTTCCTCCTCAACGAGCTGTATATCAACAAAGGATCCATGCAGTAGTGGACAATCGACAAGTTGAATACTAGATCACCCTAGTGGAAACTCTAGGTACTTTGTTTTGTTTACCTATTTCCATACTTATTGATATTGGATCCATAAAAAAAAAAAATTCACCTAGAGTAGCTAATCAGATTTATAGGAAGGTTGGTTTTATGGAAAAACCTTGGGTTGTAGAATATGAAAACTAGGCAAGAGCAATGGTGAACCAATGTTTATTTAAGGGTTGAACTTCCAAGTTTCTTAACAGAAGTAAACTTGTATGTAGCACCCTTAGGTTCTTACGATGTCATATTAGGTATGAATTGTTTATGGAAGCATAGAGCTAAAGTGGATTTCCATGCTAAAACTTTAGAATGTCTTTATGATCTAGGAATTCTAGTGTCTTTTCAAGGAACACCTAGAGAAGTGAAACTATGATAGATTTTGGTTGTGCAAATGCATAGGGAGAAAAAGAAAGGATGTCAAATCTTTACAGTCAAAATGGATAAACTAGACTAATTCAAGGAAGTCACTTCTCAAGATAATTTCTTGTATCATAAATCACAATTTTATCAAGAGGTTGAAGAAAGAGAATTGGTGGAATCTAGAGAAATGAATATGGAGAAATATCACATCTTACATAAATTAGTGGATGTATTTCCAGAAGAACTACTTGGATTGAATCCCAAGAGAGTATTTTATTTCTCCATTGACCTATTACTAGGAGCAAAACTTGTATCGAAAGTACCCTATAGGATGACTACAACATAATTAATGGAGCTTAAGGCACAATTGGAAGAATTATTGTCCAAGGGATTGATAAGACCCAATTTTTCACCCTAGGGAGCGCTAGTCATCTTTGTAAAGAAGGATGGTACCTTTTTCTTATGTATAGATTATTAGATGCTTAAGAAAGCTAAAATAAAGAATAAGTACCTATTTCCATGTAATGATGATCTTTTTGATCAAATGCAAGGAGTGGCAGTGTTTTCAAAGATTGATCTGTGATCCAGTTATCATCAAATGAGAATAAAAGATGAAGATATTTTCAAAACTTCTTTCAAGACTAGATACAAACATTACGAGTTCATAGTCCTACCCTTTGGACTTATGAATGCACCTACAACATGCATGAACCTAGGTATGTGCAGGATCATGATGGGCCAAAAAGTGGTGATATGATGGGTATGTGTAGGGTATGTGGATGATGACTTTTTACCCAAAATTGATGAAACAAAAAGAGTTTTTAAAGGAGATTCTCAACTTTCCACCAATATAAATTATGTTTTACTTTGAATTTAATAAATAATTATTATTCATTTTCTATTTTGAATTACGACTAAAGTATTGATTGATAGGTTGATTGAAAAACATCTATAGCTTTCAAACGGTATCACATTTTTTGAATCCAAAACATGCATCACATTCTATGATTTGCATAATATAGGATTTAAAAAACAAAAAATGAATTTCATGAAGTTTTGACCAAGTTAAGGTGGTTAAACATACGAGTTTTTATATTTTTTTAAAGTTGTAATTAAAAAATCACAATTATTTATTTACTTGGAAAAAATTTACAAAAATATATGCATCACATCAAGACATGAGTCATCTACTTATACCTAAAATCATATAAAAAAATATTATCATTTTATTGTGGTTAGGGTGGTCAGACAAACACCTACTTCTTATTTTTTCCACTGAAATTTAAGTACTACTGCATTGAAATTTCAAATTTTCACCAAATAGATTTAAAAAAGAAAAAACCTAGTAGTTTAGAAACTACATTCAATTTGCTACATATTCTATTCTTACATATTTTTGAAAAAATATAGATAACTTATTCAAATTTTTACGTCAAGTTGCCTAACTCTATTTTTTCTGAATTTTTTGCCACTTAAGGGCCTATTTTTTCCATGATGATCATGCACATACCCACCTAATCAACAACGTATTTAGAGACTATTTGGATAGAATTGTATTAGTATTCCTAGATGATATCCTAATCTATTACAAGAAAAAAGAGGGGCATTGTAAATATTTAGAGATAGTTCTCCAATGGCTAAGAGAGAACAAGCTATATGGAAAACTCTTAATGTGTACATTCTTTCAGAAGGAAGTGCAGTAGCTGGGTCACATAATTTTAGAGAAAGGGATTGCAATTGATCTAGCTAAGATAAAGGTGGTACTTGAGTGGCCAATGCCCAAAGGTATACCAGAAGTTAGAAGTTTTATGGGTTTGGCTGGTTACTATAGGATTTTTTTTGCAAATGTTTATAGAATAGCTTTTCCAATTACATCATTACAATGGAAGGTTAAGAATTTTGAGTGGTTAGAAAAGTGTCAAGAAAATTTTGACCTAATTAAGGAGAAGTTGACTTCTACACCAATATTGAAGGTGCCTAATCTAGAAGGAGAATTTTATGTCATTACAAATGCATCAAGTGAAGGATTAGGAGGAGTTTTGATGCAAGAAGTGCAATTCATTGCTTATGAATCAAGAAAGCTAAAGCCCTATGAATAAAATTATACATCACATGATTTAGAGTTAGCAACAGTTGTTAATGCATTGCAGATGCAGAGACATTACCTAATGGGAAATCCTTTTGAACTGAAGACCGATCACCACTGTTTGAAGTATTTATTTACCCAACCAAATATAAATGCACGATAAAGAAGGTGGTTGGAATTGATATTAGACTATGACTTCAACATCAACTACATCAAGGGAAAGGGGAATCAAGTTGTCGATGCCCTAAGTTGAAGAAGGAATATCGCCTCTATGGTAACAATTCAAACTAGCTTTAAGGGAAAAGTGTTACAAGAATCCATGGGTAACAAATTCTACAAGCAAGATAATCAAGCACTCACGAATAATCCACAACATGTAAGGTATGAAGTTTTTCACTTTGACCCAAATAGATTTTTAAGGTTTAAAGCAAGAGTATATGTACCTAATTCAAACGAGTTAAGGAACCTAGAGTGGAAAGAAGTTCATAATGCACCATGCTCCCAACATCCTTGTGTGATGAAGATGTTGGCGGATGTCAAGCTATTATATTTTTGGAAGGGTATGAAGGGAGATGCTTAGAGTGTCAAAGAGTAAAATAAGAACATCGTAACCTTGAGAGTCTTTTGTATCTACATGATATACCTAAAAGTAAGTGGCAAGTCATTAGCATGGACTTTGTGCAAGGTCTACCAAAGACAAGGAATAAGCACAATGCCATTCTAGTGGTGGTAGATAAGTTAACTAAGGTGGCACATTTTATTCTAGGGATTTTATCATAGCTCAAAAATTTATTCAAGAGGTGTTTAGATGATCTGGAGGATCTTTGTCAAAAAAAAATGAATTTTCTCTTTTGTCTCTAGAATTGGCATTATCAGGAAGATCTCATAATTCTAACTCCAACGCAACTTGAACGAAGTTAATTGTGTCATGACCCTCTTTTTTAAAAAACTTTAGACATATTATAATTTTGTGTGGTAATATTATGTAAATAGTTTTATACAATTAATTTATGTGTGTAGAAGGTAGAGAATTAATAAAGAACAATTTTTTTTTTATTAAATACACACTCCTAAAAAAGAACAAATAAAAGTTAACAATATTAATAAATAAGTATTTCATTAATAATTTCAGCACATGATGTTGGAGAAATGGAAAAATAGGGAATAAAAAAATTTTGAATAAAAAAATTAAGTCATTATGTGACAAGTGTCCCCATCCTATCCTAAGCATTATTAATTAGCACAATCTATCATTATACTTAATTAATAAAATTAGCCACTTTCCCAAGTCACATTAATTTAATATAATACATCATTTAATCTAATTAATTAGGATTAAGGAGATGTCACTATCCTCCATAATCCATTAATCAATTAATCCTAGATTAATTGATTAATTAATCTTTATTATTTTTTTCTCAAATTTTAAAATTCATTCTAATCTCCCTCACATGTGACTTGCTGCACAAGTCACTATCACCTTACAACTCATCCCCTCTCACCCTTGTGTGGGAGTTCACACCATGCATGTGACCTTTCCTCTTTGAGATATTTGGCTTCCCCATGTGTGCTCACACATGTGTGAGCACACATGGTCAAAATCCCCTCTCTTACATGTCATAGACATGTCATTATCAAGCCACCATCTCTCTTACATGTCATAGACATGTCAACATCTCCTCTACCCAAGGTGTGCTCACAAATCAAAATTTGTATTTTAAAATTAGAATTCTCTTTCATAGGGTTATTTGGGCTTGTTTTATTGACTTTAGGGTAAAAATGAACCCCTAGGGTGAGTACCTATGGGGTGGGAGCTTATTGAAAACATAATATGACTTTTTAGACAAAGTATGAACCCCTAAAAAGTCATTTAAAGAGGAGTGACGAGTTTTATGGTCTTGGGAAAGGTGTGGGGACTTGTCATTTCCACCTCTCCTAAGGTGTGCTCACACATGTGTGAGCACCCTTGGTTCCTCTCCCCATGCCATGTGGGCCTATTTTTTAAAGTCTTCTCCTTGTGACACTTGTCACAATGTGAGGCTATCAATCCAAACCCCACCTTCTCAAACAATCCTATCCATTGAATCAATCTTCAATCTTGGCCCTCCATTTACCTCCCCTAAAGTCTATAAATTGAGGCCATTTCCTCTCTCATCAACACATGAATGCTATCTTATGCTATCATTTTGAAGAGGGATTTTATATAGGATTGAAGGAAGGAGAATCTGTATCAATGGGTTATTTTTGGGATTAACGTTAACGATGATTAGATCAAATAAATAAAACCTAAAGAACTATGAAGTACAAAGAAAGCAAATAGCAAGAATGAAACAATTATACCATATTGCCTGCGAAGCTTCCATGATTCACCTCCATAACACCTTCTAACTTGTTGATTGTTTACCTTATATCGAGTGTGTGAGCAATCTTTGACTATGCCAATGTCCTAAACAAGCTTTGAAGGATTTGATGACTATGCCTATGATAAATGAAAAAATGACTATGCCAAGAAATGCTTAAGACTTAATGAAATCAAGTATGAAAATATCATAAATGTTGCGACATGTAAGTATGAGCGTGAGTAGTCGAAAATGTGAGGAAAATTGTCATTTTATAGAAAATACAATTTTGGATGGACAGACGAGATTGAAAGTTGACGGAAGCCTAAAATCAGTGGACGAGATTTCATGTGACAATCCCTAATTAGGGTTAGGGAAAAATCATTACATGAGTGGTTAAGATGTCATTTGATAAAATCAAATCGGTGGTCGAGAATAAATGTGACAATTAGTTAAAAAGATAAAGATCTTCGAAAATTAAGAAGATAAAGATTACCTGATTTGTGAGATTTAAAAAATCAAGAAGATAAGAGTTGAACTGAAAAGCAGATTTGGAAAATCAAGAATTTTCTCAATTACTTGATTTTTGGAAGAAGATTACCTTTTTGAATTAAATTAAATCAAACTAAGGACTTTGTGTGCCAATAAATAATCTTTTTCAGATTATTTACCAAAAATGAACTGACAGTTAAGAATGTGATATCATTTTAAATAATTTCATTTATTTAAAATGAAGAAATGTTAAATTTAGCAATTAAATAATTAAAGATAATTATTTAATTTAGAGGATTGTGAGCGATAATTAAATAAATTAATAAATTCATTTAATTATGAGAATTAGTGATATTAAATAAATAAATAAAATTCATTTATTTAATAATCAGGAAGAATAAATGAACAAAGGTAATTAAATAAATTAATAAATTTATTTAATTGTAAGAAGATAATAGACCTTTAGTGGCAGATTGAATAAATAAATGTAATTTATTTATTTAATAATCATGAAGAATAAAAGAGATATGAATTAATTAAACAATTATAAATTATTTAATTAATAGTAGGAAATGGACCAAGGACATAATTAAAATATCATAATTATGTTAGGACAATAGTGGTAAAAATAGAGCTTGCAGGCCTAGGTCATTTTTACGTGTCTACATTTTGCCCCTCTTTGTCATAATGTAGCATATCACATTGTGACAAAGAAAAAAAGTTAAAGTCATGCTCCAATGAAGGTACAACGTATCGATGCCCCCTCGGGAAAATTTCAAATTTTGGCTAGTTGACAGAAAAATTTGAAAGGTATCTCGATAAGTCAATTTAATTATCAAAAACAAAATGGTGCAGTCGGTTTTGAATTCTAGCGTGTTTAGAGCAGCCAAAAGGGTGGTCAAAGTTGGTCAAAAGGGCCTCCAGTAATAAAAGAGTTGACAAATGTCATTTTTACTTTATAAATAGGTTGATAAAGGGGTAAAAGTCAATTCATTTTCACTATTCACCTTAGCAAATTTGAGAGCAACGAGCGAAGAGGACTTCTGCGAGGATGGTGATTCCAGTGACCGAGCATCGTGGTGAGATCGTGTGGACCTTCAAGAGACTAGAGGGCTCAGAGCCAGCAGTATGTACCTCTAACCCACCTTGTCATTTCATTATTTTGTGTGCAAAATTTAGGTTTTTAGGGCCAACAACGAATGCGCTGCAACGTATATGTGTGCGCATAAGCCGCATTTGACTTCACGTTCGACACATTTGATGCATCGTGACACAAGTGCAAGGGGTAATTAGGTTAGACCAAGGATGTGTGACGCATTTGCTAAAAAGTGTGACGCATTCGCAATATCATGCCGTATTCGAGAGCTATCATGCCACATATGTAATTTTGAGACGCATTTGTTAGTTTGAGCGATACATTTGAATGAAGTGATGCATGTGTCATAGAGTGTGACACAAATGCTCTGATGCGACACATTTGATGGATAAAATGACACAATCAATGTGTTGCGACACAAGTTGAGTATGGAATGACGCAACCATTTTTTCGCGACGCAAATGGAGTCAACGTAATGCATTTGACTTTGACTTTGAGTAAGGCTGATTCTCATGCTTTTCAAATTTTAAATGCTTTTGAATTATAATGATGATAATGATGATTGTCCAAAAGGTGTTGACGCATTGTTTGATTATGTGCAGAGACAGCTAGTGCCTACTATACTTGAGAGAGCAGGCCATCAACCTTCCATTTCTGAGATCAGTTGAGTCCACGAGAGCAATTATGATTGATGCAACTTGGTTCGTACTATGTTACCTATATGCCTATTATTAGGGAAAATAGGGGACTACTGACTACCTTGTGTGAGAGATGGCATTCAGAGACATGCTCATTCCATTTGCTGGCTGGAGAGGCTATCGTGACGTTGGAGGATGTCTATTGTATCCTTCGCTTGCCGATTCGAGGAGAGAGGATCATCTATGACCCTCAGCATGGCTATCAGGCCTTCACCACCTACTATCATGATCAGGGTGCAGGACTTGGCATCAAGAGATACGAGATCCACTGGGAGTTTATGGCGAAGAATTATGCCCGTTTTGATGCATTTTTGGCAACATTGATCGATGGGATACTAATTCCTGATCGTCACGGATACGTGTTTCCCATTAGTTGGGGTGATGTGGTAGTGGGCATGAGGCGAGACCGAACAATTTATTCCTGGGGGCCTTGTTTATTAGGTATGCTCTACCATCAGCTTCATGAGGTGGCTTACAGGAGGGCATAAAGCATTGGGTGTGGCATGACACTTCTGATGATATGGGCCTGGGGGCATGTGGCTATATTTTGACCTCCTATCCAGAGACCACAACTTGCAGAGGGGATTTCGTATGCCTATTACTATGCCAGTGCTCTACAAAAAATGAGGGTTTGAGAGATAGGTTGGTGACATCATCGTATTCATACCATGATTACATTCATTTGGAGGCCCTATAAAGATTGTGAGCAGTGGGATGATGAGGACGACCACCTCAGTTTCTGTAGATAGTATCGTTATCTGATTGGGAGGACAGTGCAGAGTCAACTCATACTAGAGATGTATCTGCCACAGTGTGTCCTGAGATAGTTTGGAGAGCAGCAAGTTGTACTTGTAGGCACAACTAAGCATGCCAAATACTTGAGGGAGGGAGCCTGGGGTCCGCCTATTCCTATACCGTTTGTTGAGCAACATATTGATGGTCTAGCGGTGCAGGAGTGGGGATGGAGGGGTGGGATCCTAGATCCAGGGACAACTATTGATTATGACTTGTGGTGGTAGGCACGTCGACCAATGTCATTGATAGATACAGATGGGTTAGTGTCGATTGACATGAGATCAGTGATACCCCATGTGGCACGAGCTAGACGAGGGGGAAGAGATGGAAAGAGAGGAAGAGGCAGAGATGGCGATAGAGGCAGAGTCAGGGGAAGAGATGGTGACAGAGGCAGAGATGGAGGTAGGGATGGAGATGACGGGGATTACGGGGATGGCGAAGGGGATGGTCGGAGATGGAGGAGAGATGGTAGGTGGCAGGGTAGTTGGGTGAGGCAGCGCACAATGAGAGGGGCATTAGATGCCATTTTGGAGGCAGGCAAGGAGAAGGAGAGAGAGGAGGAGGGGCCTAGGCAAGAGCAGGAGGATATAGGTCATGAGCACGTGGTCGAGGAGGAGTTCAGAGAGGAGGAGAGATAGGAGCATGAGGAGGAGAGGCAGGAGGAGCAGGAGATTGGAGAGGAGGCAGTTCAACAGGAGGCCGAGGTGGAGGTTGTTATGCCCTAGGATGAGGGAGTCGACGAAGAGGAGGTTGCAGAGGAGGAGGATGATGATGGAGATGATGATGATGATGCTATGGATGAGGCCAAGAGGCTCCTGATATGGAGGATGGTGGAGGGAGATGAATAGATACCGTCCAGCTTGGTGCTGCCCCATGATGCCATGACAGACCAAAGGGTGGAAAACCTATAGAGGGGATTGGATGAGAGTGTCACCCACATTAGAGCACTGCAGTTAGAGTTAGAGGTTGCTCGGGTAGAGCGGGATCAGGCAGTGATCCGCCAACAAGAGGTAGTGCAGTGGTGTATAGATTTTGCACGACTGTGTATAGGCCCATCGACAGATTTGGCATGGGAGTTTGGCAGGATTAGCGTACAACTTGGGTGATACAAGTAGTTATATGAGTAGGCTGTACCTTCCAAGATGAGAGATCCCACCCTGACCAGGACACAGACAAGGACAAGTGGCAACAATAGGTCAGGGAGTGGCAGTGGCAGTGGCAGTCGGAGCAGTGCAGGGGGCTCGACCTCTTCAGGACATACCTCGAGTCACAGGTCTCAACATAGACATTCTTCCAATCATAGGTCAGGGCATTCACATGGTTCATCAGTTTTAGGCCATAGATCAACACTTGGTCTGCCTACAGTGACAGATCCTTCAGCTTCACAGAGTCAGGCCGCAGTATCATCACAAATGCATGTTACCGTGGAGATGATGCCATCAATGCCAGTTCCATTGGTTTCACAGACAAAGGTTGCTACAGGTCCACCTATTACCTAAGTGCCAGGCACAGGTCCTTAGTCACCAAACTCTTCACCATGAGGGGATGAGGAGAGTGTTTCATAGGGCCATGCTTACTACATTCATGTTTCAGTCTTTATGTTATCACACTTTATGTATCGACTATCGAGCCCGCGTGCTCTATTTTTGGGATATCTCATGACTCTATCTTGTGACATTATATATTTTTTGAGATGATGCTATATGATGCAATTTTGATGCGGCCTACATGTGTGTTATGTGATGTTATTTGATTTATGCACTATGATGTATGATGGATGATTTATGTATGATATGCATTTATGATGGATGATGGTATTTATTTATTTAGATGTCTTGTCTTGTATGTCCTATGATGGTGAATTATGATGTGATGCCATGATAATGCAATTCCTATTTATATGTTGTGTCAATGTTGTGCCATGGATGTTGATGATATGATGTATTTATGCTTTTGTTAATTCATGACTATGTATAATGCAATATGTATATGATTTAATGCTATGGATGATGTATATATAGACCTAATGCAATGTCTATATGATTATGTATGCACTTATGTTTTTGTATGTCACAGGATATCATCAAGAGACAGACGAGAGAAGATGATAAGACAGAAGGAGATACATGTTAGTTCGTAGATCAAATCCTTCAAAACTTTACCATAGGACTTATAATATTTATTACTCTTAATCATCATTGGGTAGATTATTGTAATGGCCAAAAAACACCATGATATGACATAAATCAAGGTATGCAAGGTCATACCATCACGTAAGACAAGCAGTCACAAGAAAGGATGATCATGACTCATACTAAGAGCACAATTTCCCCAGTCTTTTTGTCATATCCAACCACAAGCATAAAAAGACAAATAAAGACAATAAAGACAAGTCATGAAATGTAGTTGCTTCTCTAAATCTTGTTTCTAGGACATCCTTGAGAAACTAGTAGCATGATTGCCAAAAGGACAACATAAAGCCATTATCATGATACGTCATTGTTTTTCTAAATCCTATAGTCAGGACATCGCTGAGAAACTAGTAACATGAGTGTCAAAAGACAAGATGAACATCATGATACATCGCTGCTTCTCTAAATCCTATTGTCGAGAACTCATTGAAAAACTAGTAACATGATGAAAAAGCCAAAGATAACTGCCAAGTGTTTGCCAAGTGTGTCTGCATTCCAAGTGTTTTAATGTCAAGATGTCAGGTTTGATGATGTTGAGAAGCTAGGGTGTCAAGGTTTGTGATGATGCCAAGATGACGAAATGTTGAAGATTTCCCAATTCAGGAAGGTCTCATCCTGAATAATGTTGATGTCAAGAGGATTGATCCCTAAATGTCAAAAAGGATCCCTCAAAATGTTAGATGATAGTGACAATGCCTAGGAAGGATGCATCCTAAGGAATAAATTACAAAGTTATTCTTCAAAAGGACACATCTAAAGGATACTAATGTCGAGAGGAGAGATCCTTGAATGTCAGGAGGATCTCTCAAAATTTTAGATGCCCGTGACGATGCCTAGGAAGGACACATCGTAAGGCATAAAATATAGAGGCTATTCTTCAGAAGGATGCATTTGAAAGATAACCAAGAGTTGACAGCTTGACCAGGTTATGATTATTTGACTTTTTTTTACTGGGTTTGACTTGTGTTGACCACATGTCGATGTTGTCATGCTGGTGTGATTGTTTATTAAATGGTCACCGTACTTTGTTTTAGGAGTTTTCCCGTTTGGAAAATGATTTTTCTTGACTTGAAGACTTTTGATGTGTGTGCTAGTGTAATGTCATGAACCCTATTGGACTGACCTAGTGCGGCCTCGGGGGCTCATCGACAGATGACCTTTCCTACATCATACACTCAGAGACCTCATAGTTCGACATGACCAATGACTTTGTCTTGATGACCAAATATTGCGTCATGATTTTATTTTGACAAACCTAAAGGACTGACCTAATGTCTTGGGGACTCGAAAGTGAGTCTTGCCTATGTAGCAAATGCATAGAGATAATGTAGTTTGGACAAATGACAAAGACCGACTATGTTGACAAACTTGACAAGAAATTACTTTGGTTTTGTGTTTTTGAGACAGTTTGACGTTTGTTGTGGTTTCTTCAGGACGTTTTTTGATTTTTAGGTCTTTCCTCAGGACATTTTATGATGTTTTTGGTCTTTCTTCAAGATATTTTGCTATGTTTTTGTGTTTTTTTCAGGCCTTTTTGTGATGCTTTTGTCTTTTTTAAGGCCTTTTTGTGATTTTTTTTCTTTTTTGTAGGACTTTTTGTAGTTTCCTAGACCATGTGTGATACCCACTATAGTCACATGATAAAATTTTTGCCCCTAGTAAGGTCTAAGACTTAGCCAATTTTAAAGGACGTGAAAGGGATATGCATGCGGTGCCAGATGGACAGTATTTAGGACTTGATGTCAACCGTTTGTCAAGAATGAAAGGAAGGGTATGATGTCATGGAAAATGTCGTGGCGGCGACAGAAAACTTGTTTCATCATTGGCCAAGACAAATAAAGTAACAGTAGATGGAAGAGCAATGATTGATTACGCATGGCCCCTGTTTGCCAGGTTTTCACCATGGTACTTATCCAAAGCGCCTGTTTTCCAGGTTTTCACTGTTGGATGAATTATTTCTCTTTACTATTTTTGTCATTTTTTATTTTTTTTTAGTTTTCAGCTCGACTTTCTGATGCTATGCATAGAACTTTCGGAGATGTAGACTATTAATAGACTCTGTCAGTTTTTCTCCATCTAGAGTTGCTAGCTGATACTATAAAGAACCAAAGGAGGATATGATGATGTAGGGACCTAGCCAATTTGGTTTGAATTTTCCAAGTTTTTCTCTGTCAGCCTGATTTTTAGGGTTCTACATGAGGACTAGGTCACCAATGTCAAACTTCCTGACCATGACTCTCTTGTTGTAACTGTGACAAAGACGGTTATGATATTCCTGTAGATGGTTCAGGAAATTATGCCTTCTTTCCTCCAACATCTCCAAGTCGTGTAGACATGACTGTCTATACTCCTCATCATCGGTCATACCCTTCAGGGAGACTCATAAGGAAGGAATTTCAACCTCAATGGGAAAGATGGCCTCAGCTCCAAAGACCAGGGCAAATGGAGTGGCTCCCGTAGGCGTAAGAATGCTAGTGTAGTAAGCCCACAGAGCAGGGTTGAGTTGAATATGCCAGTCACGACCAGCATCATTGACAGTCTTTTTAAGGATTTTAACAATGGTTTTATTTGATGCCTTGGCTTGACCATTTCCTTGCGAGTAGTACGGAGAGGAAAAATGATGTTGGATATTAAATTGCTCACATAACTCATGAACATCTTGGTTTTTAAACGGACATCCATTGTCAGTGATGATGGATTGTGGAAGGCCATACCAGCAAATGATATAGTTAAGAATGAATTTGGAGATTTGTTTTCCAGTTATGTACATCAAGGGGATGGCTTCAATCCACTTTGTAAAGTACTCAATGGCAGTTATGATGAATTTGTGGCCATTGGACGAGGTAGGATGGATTTTTCCCACGAGGTCGAGTCCCCATTGTGCAAAGGGCCAAGGAGACATGATTGAGCAGAGTTCTTGTGCTGGAGTGTGAATCAAATCACTGTGAATCTAGCATTGGTGACAAGTCCTGACATATTCTAATGCATCTTTCTCAATGGTCGGAAAATAGTACCCAAGTCTTGTTATCTTCTTGGCCAGAGTAGGACCACTCGAATAAGACCCGCATATACCCTCATGTACTTCTCGTAAGGTTGTGTGTGCTACATTGGTGTTGAGACATCTAAGGAGGGTGTTGTCAAATCTATGGCGGTAAAGGGTGTCACTAATGATGGCATATCTTGTGGCTTTTCAAATAAAGGACTTCCTCTAGTTATTGGACATATTAGGGGGAGGGATTGAGAGTTAAGGTAGTCATGAATTTCTTGGTACTAGGGAGAGTCAGGACCAACAAGCTCGTAGACCATCTCTGATTGTAGAACATCATAGGCGGGAACCAACAGTTGTTCTATTAGGAATTCCAGTTGAGGAATATTGCTTGGAATGTTGAGGAGAGAGCCTATTGTAGCCATGGCATATGCCGCTTTGTTTTTCATTCTAGGCACTTGCTCAAAAGTCACCATGTGAAAGTATGTCTGGAAGCTATCAACCATTCATTTGTAGGGCATTAGCTTCTCATCTTTTGTGTCATAGTCATCATTAACTTGGTTGATGACTAACTGAGAATCCCCATAGACATGCAATGCTTTGATTTTCCATTTTATTGCCATTCTAAGTCCCGTAACTAGTGCCTCATATTCTACCACGTTATTTGTGAATGTGAAAGCTATGCCAAAAGACTTGGGAATAGAATCTCCTTGAGGGGTGATAAACAATATCCCTGCCCGTGAGCCATGATTAGTATGCGATCCGTCAAAGTATAGCCTCCAGGGTGACTTTGGTTCTGTATAGAATATTGACTCATCTGAGAAATCTGCCACTAAGGGGTGATCACTTTGTATAGGCGCATCTGCCAATTGGTCTGCAATCACTTGTCCTTTGATCGCTTTTCTTTCAACATGTTGAATGTCGTATTCACTTAGAATCATGACCCATTTTGCCAGAGGTCATGTCAATGCTGCATGACTCAATAGATATTTGAGGGGGTCAATCTTGGCTACCAACTGTGTCTGATGGCTCAACATATAATGTCTTAGCTTCTGAGCTGCAAAGACAACTGCTAGACAAATGTGTTCAATTGATGTGTAATTCAGTTCATACCCGACTAGTGTCTGACTGATATAATATATGGCCCTTTCTTTTTCTTCTTGGTCGTTTTGTGCTAGTAATGCCCCCAGTTCTGAAGTAGTGGCAGAGATGTATAAGATCAAAGGTTTTCCGTGAATGGGTGGCATGAGGACTGGTCGTGATAGTAAGTAGTCTTTTATTTTCTGAAAGGCTTCTTGGAATTTATGTGTCCACACAAAGGGGATTCCTTTGCATAGAAGATATTGGAATGGTTGACACTTGTCGGCCAATTGTGCTATAAAGTGTCAGATAGATTGTACCCTGCCCTGTAATGTCCTGAGTTCACTTATTCCTTTGGGAGGAGGCATGTCCATCATGGCTTTAACTTTTGCTGGATCAACTTCAATGCCTCTTCGAGAAACTATATATCCCAAGAGTTTACCATATGTTATGCCAAAGACACATTTCTTAGGATTCAGTTAGACTTTGTATTCTTCTAGTCTCTTGAAAATTGTGTCTAACACCGTCAGATGATATTTTCTTGTTACTGATTTAGCCAAAAGGTCATGTACATAATGTTCCATTATTTTATGCATCATGTCATGAAATATTGTGGTCATAGCCCTCTAATATGTGGCGCCTTCATTTTTAAGACCAAACGGCATGACATTCCAGCAATATGTACCCCAAGGGAAAGTGAATGCCATTTTATGTTGATATTCAGGGCAAATACGAATTTGATTATAGCCTGAGAAACTGTCCATCAGGGACAACATTTCATGTCCTGTTGTGAGGTCGACTATGATATCAATATTCGGCAAAGGAAATTCATCTTTTGGGCATGCCTTGTTTAAGTCTTTGAAATCTGTGCAGACTCAGATAATTCCATTTGGCTTTGTTACTGGCACAAGGTTAGACATCCATTCAGCATAATCGATAAACCATATGAACCCAACATCTAGAAGTTTCTTCAACTCAGCCTTGACCAACAGAGCGACCTGAGGATGCATTTTGTGTAGCTTCTGTTTAACTGGTTTGGAATTTGGCAATAATGGTAGATGGTGTAGAACCAATTTTGGGTCTAGTCCCGACATGTCAACATAGGACCATGGGAAGTTGAATTTATGTTCTGCAAAGAATTTGTGAAATTTTGGTCTCTCTTCTTTAGTCAAGGATGCAACAAAGAGAACCATTTTTGGATCTTCTATTGTTGATATGTTATCTTCTATGGTGTCCTTTATGAGCATAGCTTATTTCTCTTGTGTTATGGGAATAAAGTCCAGTCCTCCATCTTTGGGCACCTCAGAGAGGTTTTCACCCACATATACGTCCTTTGTTTTTAATTTTTTGTCGTCAGAAGGTGCCTTTCGGTTTTCACCTAAATACATTTCATTTTTTGCTTTATTCTTATTTTTAGTTTTGTGACTGGAGGATGAAGCAGTCTCGCTGAAGTAGGCTGCACAATCCAGGTCAATGGTGAATCCTGCCTTGTGATCACCACTGGGTATGCCCTCAAGTAATCCCATAAATTCTATGATAGCCTCATCATTCTGAAAGGTGTCCAGAATTGGCGGGCCTTGTTGGTCCCAATCGATTAATTATGGATAGACTAGGGAAATGCCATCGTCAGCGTTGGTGGATTGAAGGGAGGATGCGGAAAGCATGCAGACGGATTCAAAGATATTGTAGATGAAATTATCATCATCCAATTCCACGTCGGACTCTATACAATATTCCCCTTCACTTGTTTCATATTCGTTGTCAAAGTAGGGGGTAAATGACTCAGAGTCGTGGTTGTCAGTGTTATCTGGAAATTCAGATGGATTTGACTTATGGTTATGAGGTTCAGATGGTGGGGCTTGTATGTCATGGGGAAGGGAAATGGAACTGTGACTTTTTGGTGCCTGATCAATTTTAAATGTTTGCCAAAATTTTTGTTCAGAGGTAAGCTCCCCCTTTTCAACAAATAAATCATCGAGGCAACTGTCACTTAAGGATCGTTGGGAGCCAAATTCCCACTCTTGGGAGTCAGTTTTGGTGAAGATTTCCTTAGCAGTCTTGACACTTTTCGAAACATGCACATGCTCACTCGAAATTCCATTGGTACGTCGATCGTCATTGTTGGGAAATCCATACCCTAATCCAAGATACTTTGGTATTTTGAAAGATTATATGGGCTCTCTTTGTCTAGTTTTATTTCTGCCTAGGCCACTAGTTCCATCATAGCCCTTAGCCTTCATAATGTCATATCCCTTGCCATATTTCTTAACTGGTAATGGGGCTAGGTCAACCATTTCTTTATAGAGCCATCCTATAATATCGGTAAGGTCCTTGTTACTCATGTTTCCCCATTTTATGAAAATCGTTTTTGGTGGAATTTTGAAAATTTCTTTGGGTTCCATTCTAAAACATGGTCGACCATAGACCTTCAAAGACTTGGGTATTGTTGTGATGCTATATGTTGTATGTAGTTTGAATTCTCCATAGCCTAGGTCCTAGATCTTGACATTGGATTCATCCTTAGGAAGTGTGGAAGATGTGGATAAAGTGGACGTGGAAGATGATGCGAGTGTGGATGGGTCAATGTATTTAGAAGAAGAGGAGCTAGGAGCTTCTCGGTTGATGGGCACTTGATTTTTGGAAATACCCCTTAGGTTGGTACAATATTGAAAAGGGTTAGGGTCTCCATATATAGTGATTTTTGTGCCGTCAAATGGGAATTTTAAGAATTGGTGATATGTGGAGGGAATGAATTTTAGGGCATGAATCCATGGGCAGCCAAGCATGATGTTCTAAGGTAATTCTAGATTCAGGACCTAGCAAGTTGTATCCACAATGACTAGTCCCACTCTGATAGGAAGAGAAATAACGCCTCATGAAGAATGTTTGTCGTCGTCATATGATTTTATGACTATACTCTTTGTAGGGTCCACACATGCATAAGAAAATCCTAGAGCCTTAACTAGTTTCAAGGAACATATGTTCAATCCTACTCTACCATCTACTAAAACTCTTCTGACCTTGTGCTTATGGACGAAAGTTTCAATATGTAATGCATCATTATGGTTGGTCTTGGGTGATGAGTAATCTTGATCACAAAAAGTGACATGATGAGGTGTAGTGAGGTATCCCACCATGGTCTCAAATTGGTTGACATCAATATCCTTAGGGACTGATGACTCTTGCAGGGTTTTATCTAGTATAGCCTTATGCTTGGGAGAGATGCGAAGTAGCTCAAGTATGGAAATCTGCATGGGAGTTTTTCCAAGCTAGTCGATAAGGTTAAACCGACTCTTAGGTTGCCACTACTTTGTGGTCGAGGTTAGTTGTGTCTGCCTAGGAGATGGACCAGGTACGGTAATCTTAGGTTTCCTAGCGGGAGGCAGACCAACTATGGTGATCTTTCCACTTCGAGTAGTGGCATTGCATTGGGGTGCTCATTTGACTATAATGGTGTTGATGTATTCATCGTCTGTTCGGACATTGTTTATAGTAGGTCCAACGAAATAGTCATACTCGGCACGGGTGTAATTGGCTTGATTATTGTTTGTCTTAGGACCTGATGTGGAAGCGTTATTAGAGCCATGGTCTTGCAATGGGTTCTTATGAATGGTATGGTCGACATTTGATGGAAATTGTGGTCCACCTAATTCAATTATTCAACTCTCAATAAGGTCTTGCACAATATTTTTGAGTTGTCGACAGGACGATGTCTTATGTCCTTTAGCTCGGTGGTACTCACAGAAAGCATTATCATCCCACCATGATGGTTTAAATTGTCTTGGGTCATACGACTTTGGTTCTTCAAGTGTGATGAGACCATTCTAAAGGAATTTCTTGAGGAATTCCTCCATGGGCTCACCCAAGGGAGTGTATGTGCGACCTCTGGGGAATTGTCTTATCTGATAGTATTGTCCTTGATTGTGACTATTTTGACCATTTTGGTTGTTTGGGGTGGCATTGGTGGGGGGTGTTAGTATCATCATTGCCTTGTTTTGCAATTGAACCCCTTTCAGAGCTAGTACAAGACCCATAGTGTTTACAACCTTGGAATCAACAACACCGTCGTTGGTAACATGTTTATTTTTGACCCAGTACTTATTTTTGTTAGTGGGAGGATTTGCGTTTGTGTTTTTAGGACCGTACTTTAGCTCTCCCTTTGCAATAAGGGCTTTCTTAGTTTGGACACCTTTTTCAACTAGGTCTGTGAAGGTTGTGCAACAATAAACTTGTAATGCATATTTTAAGGGTCCTAGAAGTGTTTGAACGAACATGTCCAACTTTTCCTTTTCGGGTATGTCGATGTGACAACGACTAGCTAGACTTCTCCATTTTTGGAAGAATGGGATGAACGTTTCGCCAGCGTCCTCTTGCGTGAGATTGCATAAGCTAGTAATAGAGGTGTCCATGTCAATGTTGTATGAGTAATTTTTTATGAATTTGCGTTTAAGTTCATCCTATGTTTGGACATCTTTTTGAGTGGAGAACCATTCAAGGGCATGACTTGCAAGACTTTTAGAAAAGAGTCTCATCAAGTATGTTGGTTCGTATGAGACATCCATACAGTTGGTTGCAAATTCTCGGACGTGTTCAATAGGGTTTGTCTTTCCTTTGTATTTGGTAAAATTAGGTGACACATATCCTAGAGGAAATGGCAACATGTATAAGTTCATGTCAAAGGGATATACGGATAAATCGTATGACACTTCTTATTTATGGCTGGATATTTGTATGTTTTCTATGGTCTTCTCTAGACCCATTAGCTTTGCTTGTAATGCATTGATTATAGGGTCATTTGTGGCCCCATACATCAGATTGATCGATACACCATAGGTCCCCATTTGTTGTGAGTGGATGTTGGTGTGTTGTTGAGGTACATGATGTTGTGACATGTATGATGTGTTCTGATTTGTGTGTTGTTGGTATTGAAAGTTTGGATTGGGGGCATGTTGGTGGGTATGAATATGGGATGAGTATGTCGGGATGTGTCCCCCAGCCATTTGGGTCGATATTTGGGGAATATGGTGACCATGAATATTTTGATGTGTGAATGAAGCCATAGGTTGTGTGTTTTGACTACCTTGTCCAAATTGTTGGGTTTGTACAAGGGGAATGGTCGTAGTTTGTCCTTGGGAGGTGATGACATTAAGCTATGTTGACGCATTAACATTTTTTGTGTTCCTTGAATAAATATATGTTGTTTACCTCCACCCAAAGGATTATGTGAGATACTAATGAGAGGATATGATGAAGATGTACTCATGGTACTAGATGTAGTTTTCAATGGAGTATTTGTATGGCTTGATGATGCCCCCATGGTATTTACCGTAGTGGTAAAGAGAGGATTGGAATAACTTTCCCACACTACCAAGGACCAGAAGGTGGCTCTAGCCGATTGTGACGATATTGTGGGCACTGTGACGGATTGTGTTCCTTCAATGTATGTAGCATTTATTGAATTGGAGTTGTTTGGAATGTTGGAGGTAGCACTCATGGTTGTTGTGACATTTTGCGAGGTAGCATCAAAAAAGGTATTTCTTATAGTGGTGTTTGGAGGTTGACTACTATTTGACATGTTATGTGTATTGTTGACGTTATTGGCAGGAGATGTCGATCTCAAGCTATCAATGTCGAACCCATGAGGTAATTTAGCTCCTTGACTTAAAATTATGGAAAAATATCTATCTCTGTCATATAATACCATTTGTTCTACAAAGTAGGCTGGCTCTGGATCTTGTGCTACTACCTCTAGGTTTTCCTCAAGTATTTGTCCATTTTCATCCTTACGTAAGAATGGTTCAAAGGGGTTGTTTGATGAGGATGGTATGGTCGTAAGACGTTGAGTATTCGTGTTGCTAAATGGGTCGTCAAAAGTCCAATTTGGGTCATAAGTGTGATTGGTGACATTGGAATTAGAATCTTGTCCAAATTTTTCCATTTGTCTTTTCTTTCTTTGGAGTCTAGTTTCCACCATAAAAGGGAATTTCTCAAATGAGGGTAATGAAAATGATGACTAAATGCGAGGATGATACTAGCCTATGTTTTTTTTTGTATTTTTGTGATAAAAGGATGAAAATGCAAGACTATGTTTTTTTGGATTTTTGATAATGAGGGATGACAATGCAACAGTGTTTCCTAAAGAAAATAGCTAATGCAAAATGATGACTAGGATGAAAAATTATGACAAAATTTGTGTATTTTGGAATAAAGGATGACAATGCAAGGTGATGACTAAGGAAATGATTGATGCAAAATGAAAAATTTGTCACAGCCAAAGTGTCGAATGAGGAATAAGATGGTAATGTTGATGAAGGACTAAGGCGATTAAAGTCTAGATTCAAAATGAGGACTAGAGGTGGACAATGCAAAGTCTAAGATTAAAATGATGACTAAGTTTGGACAATGTTTGGAGAAAGGTTTGCCTAACCACTCTAAGCTTGACTTATATCACAATTTTGGTTATCAAGGGACTTGCTAAGGGGACTAAATGACAAGGTCGAAATGACGAGTGAGCCTGCCTAACTAGACTATTGAGTTGAAGGTTCTCACAAAAATGACAATGACCGAAAAGAGGAATAATGACTATGTCCCAAGATAACCTAATTTAAAAGACAATGGTTTTTGCAAAGTGTGGAGATTCGTCCTAATCCAAATTTTTCCAAGATGAAACCTAAGGAAAAATTTATGTTAAAAATGACAATTATGACTCCTAGGGAGTGCAACTAAAATATGGAATTTTTAAATCTATGGTTAAAGTGCAAGCTAATGAATGCAAATGATGGACTCTTTGAGCAATTTCAATTCTGGTTCCTGACAGAGACCTTTGAAAAAGATGTTTTGACAGTAGGCTAAGATGTGTGGACTTGAATTCTGGTCTAAGACTGGGTTTATTTTTCTCTCAGGTGATTGCATCATTATAGGCATCAAATGTGTTGCAGTGATCAAATGCGGCTCTAGAAATGTCAAATGCGGTTAAGTTTTTCAAATGTAGCTTTATAGATGTCAAATGTTGTTCAGTATTTTATATGCGGCTTTACATAATGAAAATGTGTCTCAAGATAGGAAAATGTGGTGTTTGGGTTAGCAAGTGCATTTGAATAGATCAGATGCATTGCAAAATATGGCAAATACGGTGCGACAGAGTGATTGTGTTTTGACAAATACGTTGCAGAATGTAAAAAAGGTCAACTTTTCTGATGTTTTGGTTAAAAACCTGAATTGTTGAAAGTTTGACTATTTGTTTCCAGATGTTTGGGTGTTCTTTTTTTTGTTTCAGTAACCAAAAAACACTTGGCAAGCACAATATTTTGAAAACTAATCAAACACATAAGAGAACAAGTATGATCCTATGGTTAAGCCAGCACAGTATTTGCTAGACTCCACATGGGTTTCCCCATCCGCATATCAGTAGCGTGTGAATCCAGAAGCTTGGTTGCACGGGCTCCCCCTTACATTGCACTCTCTTCTCAGGCCAACCAAGCTTCCAACCCCCATGAAACTCCTATGGCAGATTGATCACCTCTACTAAAGACTGCGAAGACGTGGAAGGCTTCACACCAACTGATCTTTTACTAGCAAATAAAAGGTTTTTGGCTTACTACACAAGAGTTTTTAATTTGGGACCCCCGTTCGAGTGGCCATACATGGGGCAAGAGATTAATCACTGATTAGGTGGCACTCCAACCTGAAGAGGTTAAGCTCAATAGGGTTTATGAGAGTACTACTCTGTCCGCATGACACATCCACACTCATAATTTTAGGTTTTCCCTTAAGATTCACATTTATATACCGGTCGGGGGTAGCTTGGCTTTAGCTCCGTTTCCGGTTTGAGTCACGTTGGGGTGATGAAATCCCCAGGTAGGCCCAATTTCTAGAGGCAATAATCATTTCTCTTACACCCAGGATCGCATGACTGCGCAAGGGGAGAGAATACTTCGGTTATTGCATTAGGGTTACACAAAAATAAAGTGAGTCTGGCTTTCTGATCACCTAGTTTGCACAGGGTGAGAGCATATTCGCACACCACTTTGAAACACAATCAAACAATATGGAAGACATGTTAATTTTAAATGCACCAAAAGAAATGTGATTTAATCTAAAAAAAATAACAAGCACAATGTTTTCAAAATGGGAACTTCTTGGACAAACGAATCTGCAAAACCACAAGTTAGTAGTTTTAGCAAATTGTCTTCTACCCATGAAGTCTTGGTGCCACATGCTGTGAACAAAGATTAGTAACCCAAAAAAACACCCATGCTAGTCAGAATGCAGAAGAAAACCAGAATGCCTAACAAAAAAGAATAGAAAACTGAAAAAAATCCGAATGCAAAAAAGGAGAAAAAATTACCAGGAAAATGCATCATAGCAGAGTGAATGCATCACTCTATGTAGCAAATGCATCTCAGTTATGCATTCTAGTCTGACAGTCAGATGCGGCCCGAATATTAGATGCATCGTTTGAAACTTCGAGTGTGTCTCGGTCTATCAAATGCGACTTTCTAGACTGTGTATGCGGCTTATCAGATCTTTTGTATAGTTTCAGTCCACGAATGCATCATGACGCATTAGATGCGGTGCAATAAAATATGAATGCATCATTTTGTACTTGTACCTGAAAATAAAAAAATAAAAAAATAGAATACCGAAAACCGTACGGAAACTACAAAAAAAATTAAATGTGTCGTGTCACCAATGTATCAATAGGTTATTTTTGGGATTAAGGTTAACAATGATTAGATCAAATAAATAAAACCCAAAGAACTATGAAGTACAAAGAAAGAAAACAACAAGAATGAAATAATTATACCATATCGCTTGCAAAGCTTCCATGATTCACCTCCATAGCACCTTCTAACTTGTTGATTGTTACCCTCAAATCGAGTGTGAGAAATCTTTGACTATGCCAATGTCCTAAACAAGCTTTGAAGGATTTGATGACCATGCTTATGATAAATGACAAAATGACTATGCCAAGAAATGCTTAAGAATTAATGAAATCAAGTATGAAAAAATATCATAAATGTTGTGATATGTAAGTATGAGCGTGAGTAGTCAAAAATGTGAGGAAAATTGTCATTTTATAGAAAATACAATTTTGGATGGACAGACGAGATTGAAAGTTGACAGAAGCCTAAACTCAGTGGACGAGATTTCATGTGACAATCCCTAATCAGGGTTAGGGAAAAATCATTACATGAGTGGTCAAGATTTCGTTTGATAAAATCAAATCGGTGGTCGAGAATAAATATGACAATTAATTAAAAAGATAAAGATCTTCAAAAATCAAGAAGATAAAGATTACCTAATTTGTGAGATTCGAAAAATCAAGAAGATAAGAGTTGAACTAAAAAGAAGATTTAGAAAATCAAGAATTTGCTCAATTACTTGATTTTTGGAAGAAGATTACCTTTTTGAATTAAATTAAATCAAAATAAGGATTTTGTGTGACAATAAATAATATTTTTTAGATTATTTACCAAAAATGAACTGACAGTTAAGAATGTGATATCATTTTAAATAATTTCATTTATTTAAAATGAGGAAATGTTAAATTTAGCAATTAAATAATTAAAGATAATTATTTAATTTAGAGGATTGTGAGCAATAATTAAATAAATTAATAGATTCATTTAATTATGAGAATTGGTGACATATTAAATAAATAAATAAAATTCATGAAGAATAAATGAATAAAGGTAATTAAATAAATTAATAAATTTATTTAATTGTAAGAAGATAATAGACCTTTAGTGATGTATTGAATAAATAAATAAAATTTATTTATTTAATAATCATGAATAATAAAAGAGATATGAATTAATTAAACAATTATAAATTATTTAATTAATAGTAGGAAATGGACCAAGGACATAATTAAAATATCATAATTATGTTAGGATGACAGTGGTAAAAATAGAGCTTGCAAGCCTAGGTCATTTTTACGTGTCTACAAAATCAAGTTGAAGAAGGAACAAGGAGAAGATTGGAAGAAGATTTGTTGCAACTCCATGAATATTCAGGTTCGCTTTATTTTGATTTTCTTTTAGAAATCTAATTGAATCTAGAAATTAGTTAGATTCAAGCTATTACTCTCTTTCCTATCTTTGCTTTGTGAAAATCAATTTTAAAATAATGTTAGAATCAATCTATTATTATTATTGTCCTTACCATTCATTGTTTTTCCAAACTAAATCTAGAATGAAATTAATTTCCCTATTTTTCTTCCTCTAAATCAACATATTTAAAAATAAATAAATAAATTTATTCTCATCTATGTTTATTTACAATGAAATAATTTTTCCTTTAATTTTTTTAATGTCATTACAAATATATGTTAATTTTAATAAAATAAAATTTACAAATAAATGAATTATTATTATTGCTAAAATACATATGTTTTATAATATGGGTTTTTATATTAGAGTTATTTATAACATTTAATTAATTTAGTTAAGTCATAAATAAAATAGTTTTTTATTTATTATTTTATTTTGAAATTAGATTGGCCTTTGAAAATAAATAAATTGATAGAATTCTCAAAAGGGGTATCAATTGGATAGATTAAATAATAAATTATTTGGTTTAATTAACAATCAAAGGATGCGATTATTCATTAAATGAATTCAAATTATTAAAGAAATTCCATGAACTTCTTAATTTTAATAATGTTACTCGAATTTAGTAAGACAAACAATTAACTAAAATCTATGATTGATGAAGATTTGGCCCAAACCATGGTTCTATGAGATAGTATTTAACTTTCTTTGAATAAAAGATGGAAATGATTACTAGCTATTGTTGAATATAATCAATAAACTTAGAATATACCTCTCTTCATAAAATGATGATAAACTATGAGTATGGTCCTAGTTATAGAATATTTTAAAAAAATAGAGGAATGACATCATTTATATTATAATTACAATTCTATGATAACAATTATGACTAATAGACATTAAATTTTAAGTTTATTGTTTTACTGAATGGTAAGTAGTAAAATTGAATTCATGCAAACAAAATACCATCTAACTTAAGACATTAATAATATCTCTTTAATAAAATTGCTTTCTTGTTATGCCACAAACTTAATTCTTAGATTTATTGTTATTATTCAAATAAACTTTCTATCCATGCAATAAATTCATAAATTTGCAATAAATTTAATTCTTCAACATCATGGATAATATTTAAATTATTTTCTCCCTTAATATGCAAGTAGATTCAATTCTTTTTAAAACAAGGTTGATTTAATTACAACAAGGTCATAATGTATAAATCATTATGTAATCATTAGAATATTATCAAGAATAAACTTATGCAAAATTAATACAAACCTAGAGGAATTAGTAGTATAACTTGTACAATTAAAATCAAGGCTCTTATTAGATTAATACATTGTATTTTTTTATCTAAGACATTAGTGAAATTACTTATGCAATTAAAATCAAGTCTTCTTTAGTTGGAATTATTTATTCATGCAATTCAATCAAAATTAATAAACCTTTTGTCTTGAAGCAATAGATTATTCCATGAAGTCTCCTTGAGTTGGAATTATTATATGGATATTTATCTTGAAAATATTAGTGTTATGCAATTTAAATCAAAACTACTTTACTCTATGACATAGATTAATTTTTTTTTTATAGGAAATACTAACATTGCAAAACAATTAGATTCATACCATCTTTGAATTAGATCACCCATCTTGAAGAATTTAACATTATGTTTAAGTGTTTTTAGTTCATAAATGGATTTGATTATTCAATTCATTGTTACAAAAAGTTTTACTTTCATAGGTTATAAGTAGATGCAATACTTCTTTCTAGTAAATGTACTTTGAATAAATAGTTTTTTCCTTTTTAGTAAGTTCATTTAATTTTACTTCCTTAGCAAAAAGGTATAAAGCTTTTATATTACCATTCAGTTTATGTGAACAAGCTACTTTTCTTATTGTTGATAATGCATTTAATTTCCTTCTTAGATAGAAAACTTAAATAAGAGGAGGAAAACATAAAAACCAACAGCGTTCGGTATTAATTGTCATCATGCTTGAGTTATTGCACTTATAGCCTAATAAAGTTGCAACAAAGGTGTTTGTGGCATCACCCCTATAAATCGTCGAGGAGTAATAAGGATCATTTTGGAGTTAAAATCCAAGGGTTGAGAAATCCCTCTTGGATTGATAATCTAAAAAAGATAATACTATAATGGACTTACATCTGCTAGTGAAAATCATAGAAAACCACAATAGGGTTTGGGCATGTGAATTGACTTTTTAATTCTTTTATCTTTGATGATTTGATATGTAACAGGAAAGGGTGATGTGACTTATAGGAATTTAGGACATAGATGAATTAGGAAACAAGAAAAAGATCACCATGAATCTTTATGCTTTATATGCTCCCTTATGTGGGTAGCAACCAAAGAGAAATTGTATGGGGAAATGGCCCTAGGAAGAGTTGTGTAACCACAAAATAGTTTACATCAAACAATAGATTATAAAACATAACTACATATTATATGCCTTGATCTCGTGTTGAAACGGTGTATGTAGGTAGTCTAGGGACAAAGTTGTCCCTAGTATGTAGGTGCTTGAGGTGGGGATTTGGGATTGGGTTAAGGGTGTTTACCTTGTTGGTCTTATTAAGATACCTTGAGTTAAAGAAAGATAAATAAATATTAAAATTGAAGTTGGAAATTACTTGTTATACTCAGAAGGAATCCTGGATGGATTCGCTTGATTCCCCGAGGCTTTAAGGCCAAATTCCGTGGTGGGACTCAAGCTTTTACTATTATCTCACATACTCCTAAGGATGTCGACGTCGGTGCACTCCTAGTAGGGGAGTGTAGTCTTTAGAGAGTGACTCAGGACCCAGATGGTCCCGATGAGTCTAAGTCTCTAGCCAAAGCATTTTCTAACCTATGTGGTTAGATGTCTACCTTATTTGGATAGATAAATCTTGGTCCCGTATGGACATTAACCTAACCTGAATGGTTAGATTCCTATCCCGGATGGATAGATGAGTCATAGTATCATATGGATATTAACCTAACCCATATAGTTAGATGCCTATCCTAGATAGATAGATGCATATCCCAGATAGATAGATGCCTATCCCGTATGGATAAAAGTTCCTGAGTATACAACTAATTGAGCAAGACATTAAGAGATTTACCTTGTTTAAAAAAAGGTAAATTTTTGGATTAAGGAAGTGTTGGTCTTTACAAATTGGAGCTACGGAGCTTGAGTTACGCTCGGTCAAACCTTGGTCAACTTAGGGCTCAAAAAAAGGCAAAAATTCAAAGTCACCAAAAGTGGTCAATATTGGTCTCATTGTGAAGAGCTCGGTGAGAGCTTTCCGATGACATTTGTTTTGCGCAAATCGGAGCCCATATGCTCGAGTTACGAGCAGTCAAAGATCAGGTTAAACATTGACCATGCTGACATCATCGTGGTACAGTCAGCACCTCGTCATCAACCTAGTCAGCGGACACATCAGCATTAGAATCTTTGACCAGCAAATGGAATGATAACAAGTGGCTCCATAGCTACCCATGTGACACTCCCATAGTCCTTGAATATAAAATAATAATAATAATAATAATAATAAATAAATAATAAAAAAAAATGGTAAAATATATTATGGGGACTTTTATTTTTAAAGGGGCTATTTTTTTTAATATACAAAAAGGGAGGCGTATTTTTTTAAAACCCTTCATTTAAGGCTTCAAAGATGGGCACACATGTTAAAGGATAATCCCTAATTTAAAGGATAAACCTTATTTAAATGGGATAAACCCCTTTAGAATAGCTATTTAAAAATATATGTTAAGGGGTTAATATAATAAACGGAAAATATCCCCTAATATTAAGGAGATCCAACTCTATAATATTTTAAAAGCCCAATTATATCATATGGTGATGGGGCTAAAAATATTAATGGCATATATGCCTCCGGAAAGAAATATTTTTGTAACCAAAAGGGGATTTTTCAAGATTTTGATGTAAAAATGGAGGATATGGGAGATATTGTAAATCATTTGGTTACACACCAAATTGAGTAAATTTTTAGTATAAAAGGAGGGGGTAGGATGTGAAAAGCTAAGTGGTGATTTGGAGAGAAATTTCTTGGTAAAATTTTTCTCTCATCCCATGCTTTCAAGGAGATTGTTCTTGCGCACTTTGGAGCAGCTTTTCAAAATTTCTTTGTAAATAGGGAGAAAGCATGCTAGAGTTATGTACTAATTTTCTGGAGAATTAATTGGATCGGTCCACTCATTGGAGAGGGGCCCGGAGATGTAGTAATTTTTATGACAAACTGATTTATGAACTCTGTTTGCATTTTCTCTCCTTTCTTTCATTATGTTTTCATCACTTTATTATTTCCATTATTTTTATTTATGTTCATGTGTTAATTCTATTGAATTAAGTTGGATTTAAAATTGTAATCGTTAAGCATTCTTAAAGCAATCGTCATAGATCTGTAAAATAGATCAAATTTGGTATCAGAGCTTTGTTTTGACTAGTATTGCAGAATCAGATGCTAACACACTCCAAACTTTAGCGAGGTGAAGGAAAGCTACAAGAATACAATCTTGAGATTGGCAAACGAAGGACTTTGCCAAAAATGGACAAAACTGAAGCTGGGAAAAGTACTGAGCAAGAGCTTGATGACAAGTCTTTTCAGTGAGCCTTTCTTTACATGAAGTCTATGGTGGAAGAGCTTTATGCAGAAAAGAAGAAGCGGGAAAAGGGAGATTCTTTGAAGCAAGAAAAGAAGGAAGATCGAAAGGATAAAGAAAGAAAATATCCAGAAGCTCCATCTCCTCCATCTTCCCCTTCTTCTCCATCTTCCCGTTCTTCTTCCTCTTCTACTACTTTTAATCCTTTCAAGAGCAAGTCTAAGCTTATTTTTAAACTAGATGTAAAATTTGAATTGCCTAAGTATTGTGGTAAGTTAAATGCTGAAAAGTTAGATGATTAGATCTAATAGGTAGAAGTGTATTGTAGGATTCAAGGCCTAACAAAAGATGCTTCTATGATCTAGTTAGCCACTCTCCGGTTGGGAGGTACGACTCTCACCTGGTGGGAGAGTAGGACTCGGGAGGAAATTGCTCGCCATGGTAAGGTTAATATGACTTGGATGGAATTTGTTGCCACCCTTAAGAAACAATTTTACCCTTTAGGTTATATGAAAAAATTAACAATGAATTGGCAAACCTTTAAGCAAGGTAAGGTTCAGTCTATCCAAGATTACACCCATGAGTTTAGAAAATGGGCTATTGCTTTAAATGTTCCATTGTATACTCAAGATACACTACTTAAGTACATAGGTGGTTTGCATATTTACCTAAGACATACTATTCTAATGTTGAGTCCTAATAATCTGGATGAAGTGTCAGTCCAAGCTACTCATTTAGAGTCAAGGGGTAAGAACACTTTTAGTGATAATTTCTCAAATAAACCATCTAAGTATAAGGGGAATTCTAAGGGTAAAGGTAAAGACAAAGATAAAGGAAAAGGGAAAAAGATAGCTACAGTTAAGAAGGAGGGTGATAAGCCCACATGCTCCCATTGCAAGAAAGAGGGGCATGATGATTCAAAATGTTGGAAGTTGCATCCTGAATTAAGGCCAAAAAGATATGAAGGCAATAAAGGCAAGCAAAATGTTGCTGTAGTGATTCAACAAGATCTTGGATCTGATTCCAAAGATGAAACACAAATTGCTGCTACTAGGATCCAAGGTAAAGGGAAACATATAATACTCTCTTATAATGAAAATTTTTCTTATGCAAGTACAAGTAAAGTATCTACTCCTCCTAAAGATGATAAACAACATAATGAACTGTTTCATATTGGAGTTGTAACTAAGCACACTAAGATTGACACATTGTTTGATACATGTTCTCAAGTCAACTTAATATCTGAAGAGGTGGTAAAGAAACTTAATTTAACTACAAAACCTCATCCAAAGCCATATCTACTTGGATGTGTAAGGAAAGCAACAATGCGGAAGCAAATTTCCTAACGTCAAAACCACAGGGGAGAATGCATACAGTACTTTTAATTTTCAAACTACAATCCAATTAAGACACAGATGAAATATTTACAGAAACATAGAAGATACTCAAAGACAATGAACAACAAATTTACGTGGGAAACCCTTTCGGGAAAAAACCCACCACACCAAGCTGAATCTCTTTTTATTACAGTAACAACAATTACATACAATCAGAGATACAACTCTCTGGTATTAGTTCACAGTAGTTTCATTCACTATTCATCCAGTTACAGAGGATGCTCTCAACAATCCGATTTTATTTTATTTTTTTAGAACTCAGAATCGATCTTCTTTTATCTTATCACATTCTGATTTTTACCTTCTGTGCATCCTTATCCGCCATTTCCCCATCATAGAAAGTTTCTACTTGAGTGTTGATTTTTCCCTGCATGCTGTTTAGCTCCATCGTCACAACAGTTGCAAAAATCTAACTGCCATCCATTCAAAAATCGCTTCCTCTGATTCGTCCACAATGCTCCACATAGGATGGTCAAAGGTGTTCAATCTTTGTTGGCATATCAATGAGACACTAACAGTGTCTCCCCGATGCCACAAATATTTCATATCGATATCATCATAGATCCCAACAGTCGGTAGGACATTATAACAAACACCATGAGATATACTAAAACCATCGACATCCATCGCGTTTCTATCGGCAAGAGATTCCTCCATCGGCTAGACTCATATCGATGTTCACAAGTCATAGCGACTTCCACTTTTCCATCGACAAGACTTCCCATTTTCCAAAAGGTTTTGCCGAGTCTCCTCAAGTTTCACTGAAGCAACAATCAGTCGGCGAGACTCATCACATTCGCCAAGACTTTATACCAAAGTCCTAAGTTACACCGATCGCTCCAATCACCAATCGGCAAGACTTATGTCTTTCACCGAGACCACATACTGAGCGCCCATGTCTTGCTATGTCAACAAGAAATTTGACTTCACCAAGACCTTTCACCGGGCGAATATGTCACACTGAAGACTATCGGCGAGACTCTCCATCGGTCGCCAAGACTTCATACCGAAGTCTTTGAGTCACCGTGAAGGAACCAAGTAAAGTCTCCCATAGGTGAGACATTCCATTATCGCTCAGACTTCTCCCCGAGATCCTTGTGTTACCCCGATAGCCATATGTTATTGGTGAAACATTGTCCAGTCACTGGGACTTCTCCCCGAGCCCTTGAGCTACTTTGACATCCACTTTGACACCCGATAAGAACATATTGTCGGCCAGAGGTCTCCATTCGATAGAAGGTCACAGTGATAGACTTCATTTGGCAAGACATCACCTCTATCTCGATGACATGAACATTTCAAGCAGATTTAGAACAGTTAGTCACCCAGACATGAATAATGTCACAGTGACTTTACCTTTTAGGAGTTACATGTCAGTATGGATTGAGGCAAATATTCCAACAATCTCCCACTTGATGAAGACCTTACTAACAACTCCATAGCATAATAAAACTACTGAAATTCATGGGCCAAGAGGCCCATCGAACTGGCACACCACCTGTATTTGTCTATGCTCACAGGCTTCATCAATGCATCTGCAACATTTTCCAGAGTATCCACTTTCTCCAAAGAGACCTTCCCATCCTCCACCATATCTTGTACAAAATGATACTGTACATCTATATGTTTTGTCCTAGCATGGAAAGTAGGATTCTTTGCCAAACATATAGCACTCTGACTGTCACAGTAAATAGTAATTTTTCCTGCATCAAAACCAATGTTAGAACACAAACATTTTATCCAGATCGCTTCTTTACAGGCATGTGTAGCTGCCATGTATTTTGCCTCTGTAGTGGACAAAGTGACTACAGCCTATTGCTTGCTCATCCAACTCACTGCACCACCATTCATCATGAAAACATATCCACTAGTGGATCTTCTGCTGTTAATGTCCCCTGCCCAATTAGAATCCACATAACCTCGAATATTGAGAGTCCTCTGTGATTCAACCAAGTTACCATGGTAACACAAAGCATAGTCTGAAGTGCCCTTTAGCTATCTAAACACTTTCTTCACAACATCCCAATGTGTCCTTCCAGGATTAAGCATAAACCGACTAAGAACTCCCATTTCTTGGGAAATGTCTGGCCTTGTACAGACCATTGCATACATAAGGCTGCCAACTGCACTAGCATAAGGTACACTAGTCATGTCCTCCATCTCAGTAGGAGATTTTGGACAATCCTCAACAAATAGCTTTGTTCCCTGTGTAACTGGAACAACTAGCTGCTTGCAATCAATCATGCAAAATCTCTCTAGAATAGTCATGATATACTTATTCTGACTCAGCCAAAGTTTTCTATTTTCCCTGTCCCTGGTTATTTCCATTCCTAGAATATACCCTGCTGCACCAAGATCTTTCATTTCAAACTTTGCAGACAACTGAGACTTAAGATCAGAAATAATTAGCTTACTATTGCCTATGAACAACATATCATCAACATAGAGAGCAATAATAAGGACTTGATCACTTTCAGCTTTGTAATATACACAATGATAACATTTTGATCTTACAAATCCCAATGACAAAACAAAAGTGTCAAATTTCTGGTACCACATTCTAGGAGGCTGTTTTAACCATCTGATTTCTTCAACTTGCAAACCAATCTTTCTTTACCTTTTTCCACAAAGTGCTTTCTACTGGGACATATAAATTTCTTCTTCAAGATCACCATGAAGAAATGTTGTCTTCACATCCATCTATTCAATTTCTAAGTCATATCTTTGCTGCAAGTGACAAAAGAAATCTAATAGATGTCAGCTTAGCTACAAGAGAAAATATTTCTCCATAATCAATTCCCTCTACCTAGGAATAACCTTTTGCAACCAACCTCGATTTATATTTTTCTACGCCATCCAGACCAATTTTCTTTTTAAATACCATTTGCAGCCCACAACTTTTCTGCCTTTAGGTAATGGCACCAAACTCTAGGTATCATTCTTTTCTAATGATGCCATCTCTTCATTCATGGCTTCCAACCAAGAGTTTGAATCAGACATTTTAAATGTCTCTTTCAGAGTCCTAGGTTCATCAGTGCTAGAAATTAAAGCATAGGCACAAGTAGACTCTATTAAAGAAAACCCATACCTATCAGGTTGCTTTCTTTCTGAGTTGACCTCCTCACTTGTTGAGGCCGAGGTTCTTCTTCTTCTTCGAACTTTCAGAGCTACTTGAGCTTTCCCTCGGTCTCAGTACATTTTGATTTTTCAATTCCTCTTTATCTAGTGTCAGAGGAATTTCTGCTACATCCTTTTCATTTTCTGATTTCTTCTCTGACTGCAGATCCAATGTAGAAGATTTCAGCTCATGAAAGATAACACTTTTTCTGTACAAAACCTTCTCAGTCTTAGGGTTCCAAAGCTTGTATCCTTTTATACTAGCACTATAGCCAATAAAAATACACTTCACAGCTTTGTTTTCCAACATAGATATTTTTTCAAATGGCACATATGCATATGCCTCACAACCAAAGACACAAATATGTCTTAGAGAGGGCTTCTTTCCATACCATGCTTCCAAAGGCATCTTCTCAACCAGAGCAGAGTTAGGAGAAAGATTTACCAAGTAACATGTTGTAGAGACTGCTTCAGCCCAGAACTTCTCCTCCAAGCCAGCACTGCTTAGCATACTTCGTGCTCTTTCCATTACTGTCCTGTTGAACCTTTCATTAATTCCATTTTGCTGTGGAGTGTAAGGTGTAGTCTTATATCTTTTAATCCCATGATTTGTACAGTACCTTTCGAATTCATCTGAACAAAACTCACCGCCATTGTCAGCCCTTAAACATTTTATTTTCCTACCTATTTGATTTTCAACAAGGTTTTTAAATTCCTTAAACCGACTGAACACTTATGATTTACTTCTTAGAAAATATACAAATGTTCTTCTTGAATAATCATCAATTTAGACAGAGAAGGAACATTCACTGGACCAAACACATCAGAATGAATATAATCAAGCAAACCGGAAGATTTGTGAGGACTGGAATAAAATGAAACACGGTGTTGTTTACCATATATGCAATGTTCACAAAATTTGAACTCAAGGTTACAATCTTCAAGCCCTTCTACTAGGTTTTTATTTTTCAAGGTTTTTAAACCTTTCTCACCAATGTGGCCTAGCCTATGATGCTAGAGCATAGTCTTCTCTGCTGGAAGTTTAACCTCCATGAAACGTTTTCCTTCTTTTCTCCATGAGTAGCTTTTAGTGACTTTGCAGAGACACTATTGCATTGAACAACATGTGCATCCAACTTGTACAAGGTACCAATTCAAGCACCCTTAGCTAGCACCATTGCGCCTCTATTCATCTTGCAGCCGTTTCCAGAGAATGTGACCCGCACTCCGATATCATTAAGCTTACTTACAGAAAGTAAATTTCGAGCCAGACCTGGTATATGCATCACATCATTGATTCCCTTCACTCTTCCATCAGGGAATTGAATTCTGACTCTTCCATGGCCAACAATTTCCAAAGATGAATCACTTGCTAAATACACCTTTCCACCATCATAGTTTTCATACTTTGTGAACCAGTCTCTATGAGATGTCATGTGGAAAGATGCTCCATAATCAATCATCCAAACATTATCTGATGCCCGTGTAGCCAAAGCTGCAACGAAGGTGTCTGCATCACTCTAAGAAGAATCATTTCCAAAAGAGTTCTTCTGCTTCTTTTTCTCCTCCTTGCAATCCTTTCAGACATGACTAGGTTGCCCACAATTCCAACACTTCACCTTGGACTTCTTGCCAGGAGACTTTGATCTCCCTTCTGATTTCGATATGGATTTCTTGTCCTACTTCTTGCCTTTCTCCTTCGATCTGCCTCTAACAGCTAGAGCCTCCTTTGCCATCTCAGAATATTTTCTTCTCATCTCTTCTGACGACAAAGAAGCAACATATTCCATCTTGAAAGTGGATGTCGTACTCCCAATAGCCATCACCAGATGATCCCAAGAATCTGGAAAAGAACGTAGCAGCAGCATGCAGCGATATTCATCTTCAATCTTCACTCCAACAAATGTTAACTGAGCAATCAACATATTGAATGCATTCAAATGATCAACAACTGATCCTCCCTCTTGAATTCTCAAAGAGTACAACTTCTTCCTCAAGAACAATTTGTTCACCAAGGACTTGTCTTGATAAATAGATGCCAGTCTTTTCCACAAGGAAGATGTAGTCTTTTCTTCATGCACGTTCAGAAGAACAAAGTCTGCCAAATAGAGCCTTATCATCCCCTTAGAATTTCTATCTGCAAGATCCCAATCCTCTTGCTTCATGCCTTGAGGCATCGTTCTAGACACAGCAAGCCATAGATCATGATCCACTAACAGATCTTCCATTTTGAGTTTCCACAACTCAAAATTGCTACCATTGAATTTCTCTATTTCCATCTTTTTGAATGTGCTCACCATCTTAATCTGTAATTAAATTATCAGACCTCTAACAAACTCCCACTGAAAAAGAATTGACACAAAAAACCCAAACCTCTCACAAGGATAACACAACTGGCCAGGCTCTGATACCACTTGTAAGGAAAGCAACGGTGCGGAAGCAACTTTCCTAACGTCAAAACCATAGGGGAGAATGCATACAATACTTTTAATTTTCAAATTACAATCCAATTAAGACACACATGAAAGATTTACAGAAACAAAGAAGATACTCAAAGATAATGAACAATAGATTTATGTGGGAAACCCTTTGGGGAAAAAACCCACCACACCAAGCTGAATCTCTTTGTATTATAGTAACAACAATTACATACAATCAGAGATACAACTCTCTGGTATTAGTTCATAGTAGTTTCATTCACTGTTCATCCAGTTACAGAGGATGCTCTCAACAATCTAATTTTTTTTATTTTTTTAGAACTCAGAATCGATCTACTTTTATCTTATCACATTCTGATTTTTACCTTCTGTGCATCCTTATCCGCCATTTCCCCATCATAGAAAGTTTCTACTTGAGCGTTTATTTTTCCCTGCATGTTGTTTAGCTCCATCGTCACAACAATTGAAAAAATATAACTACCATCCATTCGAAAATCGCTTCCTCTGATTGGTCCACAATGCTCCACATATGATGGTCAAAGGCGTTCAATCTTTGTTGGCATATCGGTGAGACACTAACAGTGTCTCCCCGATGCCACAAATATTTCATATCGATGTCGTCATAGATCCCAATAGTTGGTAGGATGTTATAACAAACACCATGAGATATACCGAAACCATCGACATCCATTGCATTTCTATCGGCAAGAGATTCCTCCATCGGCTAGACTCATACCGATGTTCACAAGTCATAGCGACTTCCACTTTGCCATCGGCAAGACTTCCCGTTTGCAAAAATGTTTCACCGAGTCTCCTCAAGTTTCACCGAAGCAACAATCAGTCGACGAGACTCATCGCTTTCACCAGGACTTCATACCAAAGTCCTAAGTCACACCGATCGCTCCAATCACCAGTTATCAAGACTTATGTCTTTCGCCGAGACCACATACCGAGCGCCCATGTCTTGCCGAGTCGGAAAGACATTTGACTTCACCAAGACCTTTCACTGGGTGAATATGTCACACCGAAGACTATTAGCGAGACTCTCCATCGGTCGCGAAAACTTCATACTGAAGTCTTTGAGTCACCGCGAAGGCACCAAGTGAAGTCTCCTGTCGGGGAGACATTCCATTATCGCTGAGACTTCTCCCCGAGATCCTTGTGTTACCCCGATAGCCATATGCTATTGGTGAAACATTATCCAGTCACTGGGACTTCTCCCCGAGCCCTTGAGCTACTCTGACATCCACTTTGACACCCGATAAGAACATACTGTTGGCCAGAGGTCTCCATTTGACAAGTCACATCGAATACATCTAGGTCACAGTGATAGACTTCATTCGGTAAGACATCACCTCTGTCTCGGTGACATGAACATTTCAAGCGAATTTAGAATAGTTAGTCACCCAAACATGAATAATGTCACAACGACTTTTCCTTTCAGGAGTTACATGTCAATATGGATTGAGGCAAATATTCCAATAGGATGGGTTTGCAATGATGCTCAACTACAGGTAGTGAAACAATGTAAATTGAAATTTTCCATCACTGCAAACTTTATTGATGAGGTAGAGGTAGATGTTGTTCCTTCGGATATTTGTGGGATTGTGTTAGGGAGTCCTTATTTGTATGAAAAAAAAGCAATCTTTTATAGGGGGAGAATAAGTATCATCTTTTTAAGGATGGGATGGAATACATTGTACACACACATAAAGTTAAGACTAATCTTGCACTAGTCAATGCTATTCAAATGAAAAGGTTGGTCAATTCTAGTAAGAACTTTGTATTAATGATTGTAAAACCTCATGAGGCTGAAAGAGCTGAAGCATTTAAGGGGTGTGATCCAAAGCGTAAAACTGAGATGGTAAAAATAGTTTGTACTTATGATGACTTATTTTAGGAACCAAAGGGGTTTCCACCTAAGAGAGAGATACAATATGAAATCCATTTACAACAGGATGTGCCTCTTCCAAACATCGGCATGTACTGTTTATCAATTTTACAGAATGAAGAAATCAAAAAGCAAGTTCAAGAGTTGGAGGAAAAAGGAGTCATGCATCCTAGTACATCTCCTCATGGTTCTCCAATTGTGTTGGTTCCAAAGAAGGATGGGTCTTGGAGAATTTTCATCGACTATTGAGCCCTAAACAAGATAACGGTAAAGAATATGTATCCTCTTCCCCGAATTGATGATTTACTTATCAATTAAAACATGCAGTTTATTTCTCTAAGTTAGACTTGCGTAGTGGATATCATCAGATAAGAATTGTAGAGGATGACATTTGTAAAATTGCATTTAAGACAAAATAGGGACTATTCGAGTGGTTGGTCATGCCCTTCGGGCTTTGCAATGCACCAACTACATTTATGAGAGTCATGAATGATGTCTTTCATCCTTTTATTGATGATTTTGTCATAGTATATCTAGATGATATTCTTGTATTCAGTCAAACTTGGGAAGATCATGTAATTCATGTAAAGAAAGTTTTTGATGTATTGAGAAAAGAAAAACTCTTTGTAAAGATGTCTAAATGAAAATTCACTAAGACATCCTTAGTGTACTTAGGCTATGACATAGGTGGTGGTCAATTGAAAGTAGACCTTGCAAAGGTCGAAGTTATTGTAAAATGGCCTAAGCCAAGTATAGTCACAGAAGTCAGAAGTTTCTTAGGTGTATTCCAGTACTGGAGGAATTTCTTGTAAGCTTCTCCTACATTGCATCACCATTGCACGCATTGACCAGTACGAAGATGAATTTTTAGTGGGGAGGTCCACAGTAGAAGGCCTTCAACACTTTGAAGGAAAAGTTGAGCACAACACCTATTCTGGCTTTACCAGATTTACACCAACCATTCAAGATTGAGATAGATGCAAGTGGATTTTCCATGGGATCAATGCTAATGCAAGGAGGTAAACCAATATGCTATCACTCTGAGACCTTTTCAGGTGTAGTAATTAACTATCCTACTTATGATAAGTAACTTTATGCATTAGTTCAGAGTGTTAAAAAATGGAAACACTACTTAATGGGGAAATAAATTGTAATCCACACTGATCACGAGCCACTTTAGTACTTGCACTCATAATCCAAATTGCAACAAAGTAGGCACTCTAGGTGGATGGGTTTTCTTCAATAGTTTCATTTGGTAATTAAATACAAGAAAGGTTCCCATAATAAAGTAGAAGATATGTTGTTTACACCTCCTGTTATGAATTCTTTATTTATCCTTAAAGGTAGTTCCATGGTACATGAAAGTTTTTAGGAAAAATATGCTAATGATGAAGACTTTAAGGAAATCTATTCAGCTCTAATTAAAGGAAAACATGTAGAAGAACAAGATTACTATGTGCAGGATAACTTGTATCATTTAGGAAAGTTATGTATCCCAAAAGGTGAACATGCACAGGTAATCAGAGAAGCACACACATCATTGATTGCAGGACACTTTGGGGTAAGCAAAACAATGACTCAATTGCAAAAGTACTATTATTGGCCTCACATGCAGGAAACTATATCCAAATATATTAAAGGATGTGTAATGTGTACAACAAGTAAACCTAGCAATAGGAAATTGGGGTTGTACACACCGCTTCCTGTACCTTCCCATCCATGGGAAAGTGTTTAAATGGATTTTGTCAGGGGGCTACCAATGTCTAGGAAGGGACATGATTATCTATATGTAGAGTTGATCAGTTCAGAAAAATGTGTATCTTAATGCCTTGTAAAAAATAGGTCACTACTGAACTGACAACTCAAATGTATTTTTAATTTGTATGGGTCCATTTCAGGTTACCTACTTCTATTGTATCGTATCGAGATTCTCGATTCCTAGGGGAATTTTGGTCAGCTTTGTGGGGACTCATGGACACCAAACTAAAGAAGAGTACAACCTTCCATCCACAGATTGACAGATAGACAGAGGTAGTGAATATGATAGTTGTGCATCTACTCAGAGGTTCCTATAGAAAACATCCCAAGTTGTAGGATGAGAGTCTTCATTATGTGCAGTATGCTTACAACCATGCGGCACACTTTTCTACAAAGAGGTCTCCTTTTGAGACTTGTTTCAGTTACATGCCCAAGACACCGATGGATTTTTCTATTGGGAAGGACGATGTTGAAGATGGATGCAATGATTCAGAGAAGGCTTTAAAGTTCATCCAAAAAGTCCAAGCAATTCATTAGGTAGTGGAAGCACAGTTGGAGAAGAGTCAAGCCAAATACAAGGCTCGACATGATAAGCATTGCAATGATCACCATTTCTGGGTTGGAGACAAAGTTTGGTTACATATCATCAAGGAAAGAATGCAAGGTGAAGGAAGGAAGCTCAAGCTAATTTGACATGGTCCCTTTGAGATCTTGGAAAAAATTGGAACCAATGCCTTTTGCCTTAATCTTCCTCCATATATGCACATCTATTCAGTTGTCAATGTTTAGAATCTGAAGTTGTATGAGCCTCCAATGATACTAGATGAAGACACAGACATTCAGGTTCCATCAGTTGATGATCTTTCACTGGAGTACATGTCAGAGTTTCCAGAGGATGTCATCTTAGACAGGAAAATTAGGATATCATGAAGAGGCACAATTGAGTACCTCAGAGTGGGACTGAAGGGGATGAATCCAAGCAAGGAAAAATGGATGGAGATTGGTAAAGTGAGGTAACTTTACCCTCACTTTCTTTCCAAGTAATCAAGATTTTAGAGGTCCAAAATATCTCTAATGGGGAGGACTGATCTGGGGGATCTTTGTCAAAAAAATTGAAGTTTCTCTTTTGTCTCTAGAATTAGCATTATTAGGAAGAGCTCATAATTCTGAATCCAATGCAACTTGAACGAAGTCAATTGAAGTTGGAAATTACTTGTTATACTCAGAATGAATCCTGGATGGATTCGCTTGATTCCCCAAGGCTTTAAGGCCAAATTCTGAGAGTGGACTCAAGCTTTTACTATTATCTCACATACTCCTAAGGATGTCGACCTCGGTGCACTCCTAGTAGGGGAGTATAGTCTTTAGAGAGTGACTCAGGACCCAGATGGTCCCGATGAGTCTAAGTCTCTAGCCAGAGCGTCTTCTAACCTATGTGGTTAGATGTCTACCTTATTTGGATAGATAAATCTCAGTCCCGTATGGACATTAACCTAACCTAAATGGTTAGATTCCTATTCCATATGGATAGATGAGTCATAGTCCTGTATGGACATTAACCTAATCCGTATGGTTAGATGCCTATCCCGGATGGATAGATGCATATCCTGTATGGATAGAAGTTCTTGAGTATACAACTAATTGAGCAAGACATTAAAATATTTACCTTGTTTAAAAAAAAAAGTGAATTGTTGGATTAAGGAAGTGTTGGACTTTACAAATCGGAGCTACAAAGCTTGATTTATGCTCGGTCAAACCTTGGTCAACTTAGAGCTCAGAAAAAATGTAGAAATTCAAAGTCACCAAAAGTGGACAATAGTGGTCTCATTGTGAAGAGCTCGGTGAGAGCTTTCCGACGACATTTTTTTTGCGCAAATCGGAGCCCGTATGCCCAAGTTTCGAGTAGTCAAAGATCAAGTCAAACATTGACCATGCTAACATCATCATGGTATAGTCAGGGCCTTGTCATCAACCCAGTCAACGGACACGTCTGCATTAGAATCTTTGACCAGAAAATGGAATGATTACAAGTGGCTCCATAGCTACCCATGTGGCACTCCCATAGTCTTTGAATATAAAATAATAATAATAATAATAATAAATAAATAAATAAATAATAAAAAAAATGGTAAAATATATTATGGGGTCTTTTATTTTTAAAGGGGCTATTTTTTTTAATATACATAAAGGGAGGCATACCTTTTTAAAAGCCTTCATTTAAGGCTTCAAAGGTGGGCACACATGTTAAAGTATAATCCCTAATTTAAAGGATAATCCCTATTTAAAGGATAAACCCTATTTAAATGGGATAAACCCCTTTAGAATAACTATTTAAAAATATATGTTAAGGGGTTAATATAATAAATGGAAAATATCCCCTAATATTAAGGAGAGCCAACTCTTTAATATTTTAAAAGCCCAATTATATCATATGGTTATGGGGCTAAAAATATTAATGGCATATATGCCTTGGAAAGAAATATTTTTGTAACCAAAAGGGGATTTATCAAGATTTTGATGTAAAAATGGAGGATATGGGAGATATTGTAAATCATTTGGTTACACACCAAATTGAGTAAATTTTTTATGATTAAAGGAGGGGGTTAGGATGTGAAAAGCTAAGTGGTGATTTGGAGAGAAATTCCTTGGTGAAATTTTTCTCTCATCCTGTGCTTTCAAGGAGATTGTTCTTGTGCACTTTGGAGGAGCTTTTCAAAATTTCTTTGTAAAACAGGGAGAAACCATGCTGGATTTATGTACCGATTTTCTAGAGAATTAATCGGATTGGTCCACTCATTGGAGAGGGGCCCAAAGATAGTCATTTTTATGACGAACTTCGTTATCAACTCTGTTTGCATTTTCTCTCCTTTCTTCATTCTATTTTCATCACTTTGTTATTTCCTTAATTTTTCTTTATGTTCATGTGTTAATTCTATTGAATTAAGTTGGATTTAAAATTGTAATCGTTAGGAATTCTTAAAGAAATCATCATAGATCCATAAAATAGATCATTAGATTGCATGGGATTCCTGAGAAAATCATTTCGGATAGGGATGCTTGTGTGACAACTAGGTTTTGGAAAACCTTGTTTTCCTCACATGGAACTAAGTTGAATATAAGCTCAGCTTATCATCTAGAAACTGCTGGACAAACAAAAAGAGTAAACCAAGTGCTTGAAGATCTATTAATAATGTATTGTATGGATCAACAATACAAGTGGGAAGATTACCTGCCACTAGTTGAGTTTGCATACAATAATTCTTATCATTTTGCAATCACGTTGACTCCATTTGAAGTATTATATCAAAAAAAAATTCAAACTCCTATAAGCTAGGATAAGCTAGAGGATAGGATAAGTCTTGAGCTAGAGATATTATCGGAAATGGAGGAGCAAGTAGGAATTATTAAGCAAAGGATAGATGAAGCTAATGATAGGAAAAAAAGCTATGCAAATGCTAAGTAAGTACCTATAAATTTTGCAGTAGGAGAAAAGGTGTTGTTAAGAGTGAAACCTCATAAGAGTTCCATCATGTTTGGAAATTCATCCAAACTAGCTCCACACTACATAGGTCTTTTTGAGGTTCTGGAGAAAATAAACCCAGTCTCTTATAGAATAGCATTGCCGCTATATTTTACTAGGATGCATAATGTATTTCACGTCTCATACCTTAAAAAGTATATACCAGGGGATAACAATGTTATTGATTGGAATTCTTTACAGGTGTAGGACCTATAAGTGGTAACAATTGAGCCTCTCAAAGTGCACATAACACATAAGATTTACTTGCATAACAAAGATGTTTTGTAATGTAAAGTCTACTGGGAGTAGTATACAAAAGATTTTGCGACTTGAGAAGACTATGTTGAGATGAAGAAAAATTTTCCTCATGTCTTACATGATTTTGGGAGTTCTTGATAAACAATTTTGATATGTTTTTCTTAAATTTTATGTCTATTTCTATTACTTAAAATGATTGAGGATGTAATCTAGGGTAAAAATCTAGGTTAATGTAACAACATAAATACTAACCCTAAACCAACAATGGAGCACAAATAAGCATAAAAACATGAAATATAAAGCAATATCACCATAAAGTCTTCATGTCAACATTGATTCACCTCCATGACCCTTCTCCATTTTGCTTGAATATGATATTTTCCCTCAAATTTTAAGTGTGCAATAAGAATCCTATGACAATGACTAGCAAAATATTGAAGATTGTTGTCTTACACTAGTAGAATGTACTTGCATTAGCTCAAGGTATGTCAAAATGACAAAGACAAGGGTTTTTTGTAGAAAAAACAAATCTGAATGAAGGGATGAGATTAGATGTCAATGAGATATGTCAATCAATGTCTAAGATTGAAAGTTGTAGTATGGAATAGGGTTAGGTCAAAATTAGGGAAAATGATAAGGATGAAGGGCTAGGATTGAATTATAAGATAATTCAATCAAGGGCTAGAATTAAATGAGATGCCAAGAGATAAGATTTGATGTGGAAGATAAGATTGGCACAAATAAAGAGGTTGTAGGAAAAAATTAAATGAATAATTAAATAATAAAAGTATTATTTAGTTATAGAGGACATGTGACATATTGACTTTTAAATTACATAATAATTTAATTTAAAATTGGGAAGAAAATGATAAATTAGTAGGAAATTAAATAAATAAAATTTATTTAGTTTAATAATAGAAAAGGTCAATGAATAATTAAATAATTAAAATAATAATTTAATTATAGTTGAAAGATGGATAAATAATTAAATAAATAAATAAAATTTATTAAATTGTAGTAGAAAGGGATATTAGTGATGTAATTAAATAAATAAAATTTATTTAATTAATAAAGGAAGAAATAACACTAGAAATGAATGAATTAATTAAATAATTAAAATTATTTAATTAATAGAAGACTTATGACATTAGACAAGGGAATTAACAAGGAAAAATGATATTGGTAGGTCTATGACATTTTTCAGTGTCTACATTTTGCCCCTCTTTGATACAATGCAGTTTATCGCATTGTGTCAAAGAAATTTAATTAAAAAATATGCCCTAGTGTAAAGAGGATGAGGAAGGATGACCAGGAGGGTATGGTATGCCCCCTCGAGAGGACATGATGGTTCAAATAACATGAGTGTGCTCTCAAAATGGATGAGAAGACTAAAGGATGAAGGATAGAAGAAATGTTAGCATGAAGGATATGGAAGTTAGTACGACATTAGTAGAGACAACCTTAAAGATGTATATTTTTCTAGACAATTCTTTGCACTAATCATCATTGAGTGCTAAAATGTGACAAATGAATAACAAACACCATGCTATGATATAGACCAAGGTGTGCAATGTCATCCTATAGACCTAGGCCTGCAAGCTCTATTGTTGCCATATTTCTTCCTACCATAATTAAAATGTTTAATTATGTCCTGTGGTCCAATTTCAACTATTAATTAAATAATTTTTAATTATTTAATTAATTCATGTCTTTTTATTCTTCTTGATTATTTAAATAAATAAATTTTATTTATTTATTTAAATACGTCACTAATGTTTTAATGTCTCCATAATTAAATAAATTTCTTAATTTATTTAATTATCTTTGTCCATTATTTCCTCCTGATTATTTAAATAAATAAATTTTATTTATTTATTTAAATACGTCATTAATTCCTACATTTCTTCTCATAATTAAATAAATTTATTAATTTATTTAATCAATTGATCATGTTGGACTTAGGGAACATTGAAAGGGGGGACGAATCAGTGTTTAACAAATTTAACAATTATAGATGTAAGCACATGAACAAGATAATCAAATCACCATAACACAAATATTTTTACGTGGAAACCATGTTAGGGGAAAAACCACGATGGAGATTAATCCACAATTATACTCTGTTAAAAGTATGAACAAAAGGGAATGCACTTGCATTCAGGCACACTGCCTAGAGCTCACTGCTCAAAATAAGGAAAGCTCATTGCCTTACAAAGTGTTTGTGATTACAACAAAATTGAACTGAGAGGATAGCATCTCCAAATTCCTAGATTCAATTCTAATGAAGCTCAGTGGACGATCTTCAGCCCTTCTGACTGATTCTATATTTATGCTCTTCTCTTCTTTGCTCTTCTCTTTTTTTTTGCCCTTCTGAAACTATGCATAGATCGCTCAATCACTCTTCTAATACTCAAACACACACACCTGTTCTTCTCTTCACACATATTCACATACTTTCACAATTTCTTCTCCTCTACAAAATGAATTACCAATCTCATATATATATATCCGCTAACAAAGATTTCATCCCTTCAAGTCAGCTTTAACAAAACATGAAATATCCTTCAATGGTCAACTCAAATCATAAATTAAATTTAATGCACACCCACCAAAGTCGGCTAAGACATAGTTAAAACCCAAAAAAAATAACCAACAAAAGAAATAATTAATTAAGTACTCCTTATACATCCGCGCCATGTGATATTCACTAGGTCAGCCATAATGAGCAAATAAATAGAAAAACATCCTGCAAAAGCATTCAACCGGATCTCCTAACTAGTACATTGATCAATCCAACATCACAAAACTTAACAACAAGATAGTGTATATGCTTAACAAACTCTCTCAGAGATCCACAACTCAAAATGATGATTTGGTGAGGCATACAAATCGACTAACTGACGGATACCCTATTCTTCATACTTTTCTGTTAGTAGAACATTGATCTTTACATATCTTTCCTATATGGATAAATTCTAATATGTGGACTGGAGGGATGACTTTAGTTTCCATCAATGACAACACTAGAATCCACATGCCATCAAACAAGCTATATTCCAACAATCTCCCCCTTTGGCATTGATGGCAACCCTTAGTGAAAAATGACTAAGTGTCAAAATTCAAAATTTCAAAACTCAAACTCGAAACTCCCCCTTGGAATGATAAAGAATTTTTCAATGCTCTCCTCTCCCTTTGAAATCAATGAAAAATATATTCTTCACTAAGCTCTCTCTCCCCATTTCAAAAATTCAAAATTTAAAGTGCAGTTGTTGCATAAATTAGAAAATTATTTTATACTTATCTTTCACCTCTGGAAGAAATTTCTTCTAAGCATCTACTGCAATCCCAATAATTATTATCAAACTGTTGTTTTCTAATGTCCTGTTGATGTTCTGGATAAGGGATTCTGGAATTGTAATTGCTTCTTCCAACTTTTCTCCTTTCCTCAGGATCTCAATTTGTTGCTCCAATCTGCATTCAGTTAGATCCTTCACTTTCCAGAAAGTGTCCATAAGAGTGTTTTTGGCAAAGTGATCCTTTGCATGCTTAGCCTGCAACTCATGAATCTTTTTCTTGACTGCTCCATCCTAGTCCTGAAACATATTGTAATCCTGACCAATTTTTTTCAACTCACTCTCAATCTGCTCTAGCTTGTCTTTGTATTTACCAACCACATGAGGCCATTGAAGGAAATAATTGTAGATATTATTTGCTGAGTCAATGCATTTCCTTAACACATTCATTTTTTTTTAGTTTGGTAAGGGATAGCCTAAACTGCTCCTTCAGATGTAGAATTACTTCTTCCTCTTTCTTGTCCTAAGGAAAAAAGTCTATAGCCTCCCTGATAGATTCGATCAAATCTTTTGGAAATACATTCTACAAAATTTTCAATTCAATGTTGTTGTGCACAAAGTAACTACCTAGAGTGTCCTCAATCAAGTCTTGTTCATATGAGGGTCCATCTAACCATATGTTAGAAATATTTTGCATTCCATCTTCCACCTGAATAATCTGTAATATATATTTTTTGAATAAAGCACCTTCTTCATCACTTTCTTCTACTATTATTACATCTAGTTCAACTAATTTTGGTTCATCTCTAGGAGTGTATTCATTAGAATCTTCATCTGGTATATCCACAATTATGTGTCCTTTGTCTTTTTCTTCAAATTTTGGGGACTTGTGTGTTGGAGGGGTGTCATTAGCAAACTCTAGATCCATTTTCTGCTTCCTCTCCACCTTACCGGAAGAAGACCCAACTTCAAGCATCTTTATCGGAAGGGGAATGTTAACTATTCCAAACTTTCCCAACAACTCTTTAAAGAAATTTTCATAAACTTGCTCACAATTTTCTAGAGCATTAGAATGTTAAAAAATTTACTTACAAACCGGTTCACTTTCCTTTCATACTACATTATCATTTTAAGGCAAGCAATTCAAAAAATACATCATGATACATATGATCAAGGTACCAAACCTGAAGGGTTAATTTGCTTCTTTCGTCAATTGCACATTTTCCATTAACTGATCCTTCAACAATCCACACAGATCAAAGTATTCATCTTCCATTATCATTTTGTGAGTGATATAAATTACGCTTGCTGAAGTTGCGTCTTCCCTATTTCTGAAGAAAATTTTGTATGAAATCCCATGTGCAATATACCTTGTTATTGAATCTTTGATCATCGAGATTACTAGAGCCCTTTGATCTCCTGTCACTCTAGTTAGGATTTCGAATTCCTCATTCCAAATCAACTTCTCTTTTTAGAATATCCCCAACATTGCATAAACTAGTTAATTCTCTAATCACATCCTTCAAAATAAGATAGGGTTTATCCAAGGTTATAATGTCCTCATTCAATCTATTCAGGATAAACTTGACCACTTCTACGTTGACGAAATAAGGAAATTCATTCCAAATGTCCAAAATTTTATGTTTCGCACCTTCAATCCACTTCAATTCACCAGCTGGCAACAAATTTCTCACAACCCTAATCTTTCCACTGCTATACTCATCCAAATTCACCATTCCTTTTATTTTCTTCATTTTCCTTTCTATACGGAACAAGTTTTTCTACCAAGCACAAAATTTGAAATTCAACAAGCAACTGAAATACTTGAAGAATTCGTTGTTGAATTCACTTTACTCCTTTGAAATTTTTCTACGGAAGCTCTCCTTCTGTTCTTCTTAAGTGGTGAAAAATTCAAAAAAATCAGAGTTAGGCAACTTGACATAAAAAATTGCATAAGTTATCTATATTATTTCAAAAATATATAAGAATAGAATCTATAGAAAATTGAATGTAGTTTCTAAACTACTAGGTTTATTTTTAAAAAAATTATATTTGGTGAAAATTTGAAATTTCAATGCGAGAGTACTTAAATTTCAAGGAAAAATAAGGTGTATAACCACCTAACCACAATAAAATGATAATATTTTTTATAAGATTTTAGATATAAGTAGATGACTCATGTCCTATGTGATGCATATTTTTTTTTTTTTTGAGTAAATAATTAATTATGATTTTTTATTACAACTTTTAATAACTATAAAATTGTATGTCGACCACCTTAACTTAGTCAAAACTTCATGAAATTCATTTTTTTAATCTTATAGTATGCAAAGCATAGAATGTGATGCATGTTTCAGATTAAAAAATTTGATACCATTTGAAAGCTATAGATGCTTTTCAATCAGCCTATCAATCAAGACTTTAGTCATAATTCAAGTAGAAAATGAATAATAATTATTTATGAAATTCAAAGTAAAGTATAATTTATATTGGTGCAAAGCTAAGAATCTCCTTTAAAAACCCTTTTTGTTTCATCAATTTTGGGTTAAAAAAAAGTTGTTAGCCACATACCCTACACATACCCATCATATCACCACTTTTTGGCCCATCATGATCCTGTACATACCCAGATCTTTCTCAAAGAGTGGAGTATCATAAATATCCGAGTAAAAGATGGGGTTGTCATCGACATGAAAGGATTTAGTGGAAGCAGATAGGGTAAAGGTAGATGTATCATCAAGATCCCAAAAGGTTTCAATCCAAGCATGACCACCTATTTGTGGTCCTTCTAAAGTTGTCTTGACATCACTATTTGAAGCTTGAACCTTCTCAACAATATTAGCATTATTGTTTTTTGATAAATTACCCATACAATATTCTCTACATCCCATATCATAGACTTAGACCTTGGGGTTTGATGATGTGGTAGATGGAGTGGATGACTTGGTCAATGAGGATGGATCAATGTAACAAGATGATGTGGCTTCTTAGTTGACTGACACTTGGAATTGAGTAGTCCCTTTTAGATTACTACAATATTGGAAATGTTCAAAATCACCAAGAATTGTGATTTTTGTACCTTTGTGTGGAAACTTAAGACATTGGTGGTATGTGGATGGTATGGCTTTCATGCCATGAATCCATGGTTAGCCTAGGAGGAGGTTATATGGGAGGTCAAGATCCAAGACTTGGAAAGTAGTATCCATAACTGCAGGTCCAACTCTAATGGGTAGTGTGATAACTCCTTTAGAAGAGTGTTCTTCATCATCATATGCATTTATAATAATGCTTTTAGTTGTGTCTACACATGCTTTCAAAAATCCTAATATTTTAACTAGTTTGAGGTTACAAATGTTCAACCCTACTCGACCGTCTACCAAGACTTTTCTGACTTTCTATTTGTGGAAGAGGACTTCAAGATGCAAATGATCATTATGGTTTATCTTTTGACTGGAATAGTCTTGGTCGGAAAAGGTGATGTGATTAGAGTTAGCCAAGTAACCCACCATTTCCTGGAAATGATTGACATCAAGGCCAGTGGGAACTGTAGTGTCTTGTAAGGCCATATCAAGAATGGGTCGATAGTCAAGTGAGATACACAATAACTCTAGGATAGAGATATGTGTGGTTGTATTCCCTAAATGGTCAAGTAAATTGTATTGGGACTTTGGTGACTACTGCTATTTTGGAGGAGGACCTTGGATTGTCACCTTAGTTCAATGAGTGTTAATAGTGTATTTTGGTAGTTTCTTAATGGTAATGGTATTCGTGATTGTCAGTAGTGTGAATGTGATTTACTATGGTGGTATAATCAAATTTGGAATTTTTGTAATTGGTAGAATTGTTGGTCTTATTACCAAAACTAGAGGCCTTTCCTTTTCATGATCATGTAAAGGATCTGTGAAAACTTTGTGGTCACTATTAGATGATTGTTATTTCCCATTAATTTCAATAGTTCTTTTTTCAACAAGATTTTTGATGATATTCTTCAATTATCGACATTGTGACAAGTTGTGTCCTTTAGCTTGGTGGTAGTTGCAAAAGGAATTATCACCCCACCATGATGGTTTGAACTGTCCTGGGTCATATTATTTTGGGTCAGGAAGTTTTATGATATTGTGTTGTAAAAGTTGTTTGAAGATGGATTTGATTGGCTCCCCAAGAGGAGTGTATTTGCGTCTAGAAGGGAACTTCCTTTGGCCTATTTTCTCTTGTGAGCTTTGGACGATTTTTTTTGTTTGATCAAGACTTCTAGGTGTGTTGTTGGTTGTATTGGGTCCTCTTAGTGTAATGGTAGGGCCTATGTGTATTGTATTGGCATCAATGACTCCATCATTGGTCATATTTTTATTACAAGCGCAATATTTTCTTTTATCACTTATGTTTTGGGTGGTCATGTTTTTGTTGGAAGTCTTGATTTGTCCTTTTTCACCGAGGGCCTTTTCAAGGATAATACCTTTCTCAACTAGGTCCATGAATGAAGTACAAAATTGCATTCGTAACTCATGTCTCAAGTTTGAGTTGAGGTTCTCTATGAACATGACAATTTTTTGTTTTTCAGGTATTTCAATAGGACATCTACTAGCCAAACCCCTCCATTGTTGGAAGGTTACAAATTTTTCACCATCTTCTTGTGTGGTATGACATAGAGTGGCAATAATGATCTCATTTTCAATGTTGAAGGAAAAGTATTCTAAAAATATGTCTTCCAAGTCTCCCCATGTTCTTATGCTAGTTGGTAAATGTGCAAACCACTCAAGTACTTGCCTTGTAAGACTTCATGGGAAGAGTCTCATTAGATATGATGATTCGTATGTAATGTTTATGCAAGTGGTGGAAAAATATCTTATGTGTTCGATAGGATTTCCCTCCCCTCTATACTTAGGCAAGTTAGGTGTGACATAGCCATGTGGGAAGGGTGGCATGTATAGATTCTTAGCAAAGGCATTGGCATCAACAATCTTGAGGATCAAAAAAATAAAATTTGCATTCAATTCTCTCAACAATCTTATGGATCCAAAAAACTCCTTGGTAGCATTAATCACATTCTCAGCCACAATATCCCAACAAGATTGAAAAAATAGAAAAGGGAAGCCTTCAGGCCCAGGGGTCTTATTCCCTTCGAAGGAAAATACCACCTCCTTAATCTCCATTGTAGAAGGAATAGCAAGTAGTTCCCTATTAAGATGCTCTAAGACAAGTTGAGGGATGACATCAAGAGAAGCATCCACCCGATGTTGGTCCCAATCAAAATCATTCCTGAGCAGATGGTCAAAAAAATTAGTAGTAGCACACCTAATAGCCTCCTCATCAATCAATAGAAAACCATCACACAAGATGGACAAGATCCTATTCGATGATTTGTGCCTGAGGGTGGTAAGATGAAAAAATAGAGCTTCGATCACTATATTTGAGCCAAATAGCTCAAGATCTCTACTTCCAAAAATCTTCCTCCTAAGAAAAAATATCATGAAGATGCAGTAAAAGAGAGTTCTCCTATAATTGAAGATCCCTCGACAGGCCCTTAGATTGGATTTCTTCCTGAACAAGATCTAGTCGTTGAATAAGAGATTTCTTTGAGTCAAAAATGTGACCAAAAGACTCTTTGTTCCACTTCTTTAGATTCCTCTTCACAAAATCCAATTTCGTAGAAACTCTAAACATTGCACTCCCATCAATGTGCACTTTCCACCAGCTCTTGAAATAGTCTGCCACAAACAAGATGGGGAAATGATCTGAGCCACACCTTGTGATAAAAGAGAGGGTACAAGCAAAGTCCACAAACCATGAAGCCAAAACAAGGGCTTGATCCACTCTAACTTGAGTATTCTTAGCACCAACCCTCATGTTAGACCAGGTGAACTTAGAATCCATCAAATCCACATCAATAAGGGCATTATCATCAATAAAAATTCTCATCTCTAGATGATTGTAAGGGTGGGCTTGAGAGCCACCCAATTTCTCATTGTCAAATAGGGGAGTATTGAAATCTCCCATGACTGGCCAGGGGAGAGACATAAAACCAACCTGTAAAGAGCCAAGCTCATCCCAAAGCCTCTTCCTAGCCCTCTTCAAGTTGAGAGAATAGATGTTAGAAATAACCTAGGAGGATTTATCCTGAAGATGAAAAAATCTAGTATCCACATGGTTGAAACCATCCATAATCAGAAAACCTTCAACCAACCTAGAGTTCCAAAAGGTAGTCAGGTGACTCAAGGCACCATCAGAGCTAACCCCATGAAAACCACAATCCTTGAAGAATAAATTTTTTAAAACCTCTAACTTATCCATTTGCATTTTAGTTTCTTGAATCAGAAAAATATTCGGCTTATGGTCTCGGATCAAGTTCTTCAAGAGTTCATGTTTATTGAAATGATGAAAATGTGCTATGGTGCCATCATATGGTTTTAGGACATAGAGCACAACCACTTTTCCAATTTAATTCAAGGATAACCCTTGATATATCAATGCAAAGGAGAATAAGATCTTGCAAGAGGGTTGTCCTAGGCGTTGAATACACACAAATGAGGGGTTCACCACCAAGTAAGAACTTGGAAAGAAAAATGAAATGTAAGATGTAACACTAAACCCTAATTTAATGCAATCACCTATAGAATGACCTAGAAATGTAAATGGAATGGTACAAAGAGCTTTAAGATGACTTGTGTGCACCTGAAAAATCTGAAGCAGGCTTGGATGAACTCAAAAATGCTAAATTTTTTGACTTTTTTGACCTACTAGGACTCATTTTCCATTTTGGGTGAATCAGTCCCAGATCTGGATTTCTACACAGGAACTTGTTTCAAGAAAATGGGTATCTAAATTTGTAAATAGTTCTAAAAAAAAAAAAAAAAAACTATAGTGGGACTCATTCCCCACTCTTGGTGAATCATTCCCATTTTTCTTTTTAGATAATTTAAAGTTATAATCTATACTTCAACACCTGCTATTTCCTTCCAAACTAGTTTCTAGATCCAAATCTATGAAAATACATGTAAAATAGAATATAGACTTGATTTTCTAATGGGGGTTTTCCTCGGTCAAACCCCTAGTTTGGTAATGTTTTGGTTGTCAAATGGTGAGTTGTGGATTGTCATTGCACCTTGTGTGGATCCTCCTAATGACATGTATGTGTTGAATTTTGGGATGGAGTCACTAGAAGTAGGTGCATTGTGTCCTTGGTTTTGTTTATTTGGTGTGGGTGCTGCTTGTATATTGATGTCAAAACCATGGGGTAATGTGGCTCCTTTTGATAATAGTTTAGCTAGGAAATGTTGGGGGTCTAATGCCATAATTTCATCCAAACAAGAGGCTAATTTTAGACCTTGTGTGGCCGCCTCTAATTCTTCTACTATTGGTCTTCCTTGTTTGTCTCTAACGATGAATTTTTGAAATGGGTTGAAAAATGATCCTTGTGGTCTAGGTGTCTCATGGGAGGAATTGGCAAATGGATTGACAAACTGGTCATCTTTTGGAAAGGCCATTTATTTTTGTTTCCTTTGCAACCTTGTTTCAATCATAAAAGGCTTGCAAGAGGGAGGTGTATGTGAAGGTATTATATGGTATGATGTCTAAGATGACTATGCAAAGGTATAATTATTCCTAGGTATGACCAAGGTATGACTAAGACCAAGGTTATGCGACTATGTCTTTTTATTTTTCAAAGTATAGGATATTCCTAATGAGGGTACCAAGATATGGATTTCAAAGTGACAAGATGTCAATATGCCAATAATATAAATTTCACAATGAGGTCAAAAGCTATGATAATTTCTATGCAAAATGATGTCTAAGGAGAATACCAAGACAAAGGATCAAAGTGACAATAGTCAAATGTAAAGATTGTCACAATGAGGTCAATATCTTGAGTATGTCTAAGGTATGCCAAATGTGATGCAAGTGTGGAAGGATGATGTTTGTGAGTGGTAATATGACCTAAGAGGATGACTAAGGGTATTACAACTAGGAACCTTGTGGAAAATTTAAGATAATATGGCTTAATCAAAATAAGATAGCCAAGTTTAAAAATATGACTTGTCAAGACCTCAATGATGGTAAGGACTAAAATGAAAAGTTGACAAAGGTGGTCTCAAACTACACTTGTGAGTTGAGGGCCAACCTAAATGATAAAGGACTAATGTGATGAAAAGGTGAGGTCAAGAAAATCTAATTTTGTCACCATGGACTGTTCTAAAGTCTAAAAAGTTTCCAAATCCAAAACCTACAAGAAGTTGTATGCAAGCTAAAGGATGAACTAATGTTTGACATTTTCCAAATGCAAAGGATGCAATTATGGAAGAATGAATGGATTGAAAATGAAAAATATGGAAGCTTGCAAGTCTATGATCAAAGAACAAGAGGATGCTCAGGATTGATCAAAAAATGGATTTTCTTAGTTTTTCCCTAAAATTTTCAATGATAGGAAATTGCATCATTTCGAGTCTCAGTTGCACCATTTTGTGAATATTTACATCATTCTAGAAATATTAGTTGTGGTTTTCTATATTGTAGTTGTGGTGAATGATACTCAATTGCAATGTAAAATGTATAATTGCATGTGATTTTGTGAAATTTATTTTGTTAAGCACAAATTATAGTCTGAAGACACTTATTTGGTCTGGTTTGAGAGTAAAATGTATAATTGAAATGTGTATGAAAGCACTCATAAACAATGCAAAACCTAGGCTAGAAAGAGATCCTACTTGTTGAGTCCCTACTTAGATTGCTCCAAACACTTAACAAAAGCGGACAACTAGAGATCTTGTTGACATTGGATCCCCCTTCAATGAAACGGGAAAACCAAAATCTCTTACCCTCGAATATCCTAAGATCTTGTGAGCCAAGGGATTTCCTATCTCTACAATGAATAGTGGAATGTAGGGCGGCTTCAAACGTTCGAACTCCTGCACTAGCAAGTAAGAGGCTTTTTGGCCTCTACAACAAGTGGTTCTTAATCTGTGTTTTGAGGTAATACTGGTGCCTATACATGTGGTCATTCAATCAATTAAGATTCCTCCCATTCCCTTCATTAGAAAGTATTTTCATGCATCACAAGGACATTGAAGGAGACATCTGTCGATATAGGACATCCACACCAGGTGATTGAAGACTTTCCCAACAATCACAATTATTTATATAGTGGACTAAAACAAAGTACCACTTGGGTCATTCCCTATCACAATTTCAGAGGCAGGCCCTCTAAGGGTAAACAAAAGCAAGATAAGTATGTTTATTTTATCTCCAAGATCACACAAAGCACAAGGAGAGAGCATACACAAGTACACCTTTTTCTCACACTCGCATGATGTTCATTTTAGAAAGAAAAATCCCAAAACAAATGTGTGGGTGATTATACAAATGTCTACAAGATGATTTTGATTCTCAAGATCACCAAACAGTGTGAGAGAAGAGCATACACAACTTAAGACAAGTTACAAACCACAAGACAATGAAGGCACTAGTTCTTTTTAAGACCAAATCCAAATGTGAGGGAGACACTCAATGGAATATTGTTTATCAATTTTAAGTCCCAAATGAGTGACAATACAAGTTCTTTTTAACCAATGAGTGAAGAAATGAAAATTGTTGTAAATTTTAAGCCCAATGACATGTGAATGTAAGGTTAATTATAATCCCAATGAGTGTATGAAAATGAAACAAGATAGAAAATTTAGAAAGATCAAATAAAATTCCTCCTTTCCACCTATCCCACAAGCTACAAAGAAAACATTAGTATCAGAAAATGCCTACTCTACCAAATACAAGAAAGTAGAATTGAGAAATCCTAAGAAAATTGAAAGATTCTGGAAACATGTAGTTGTGTCACTACAACAGGTAGTTGCAGCTCAACAAATGCTTCTTAGAAGTTATCGACTACAACTCTTAGGATCGCGACTGCATCACACAAATGCACAGTGAAGGTCAAAGCGATTGCATCATTTCCCCAAACAATTATGATACAAAATCCTCTAGTTGTAAAAGCATAATAAAAACAACCAATTTTGACCAAACCAGAGACAAAACTAATATGATAATGATATTAACTGATAAAAACCAAGACCAAAAACCAAAAAACAAAAGGAAAATTCAAAAATGAATGCAAACTAAAGATGTAATGATGTCTTAGGAAAAAATGTCGTTTCCCCAAGTAGATGCATCACATGAACCTTTAGTTGCAAAACACAAAAGGAACCAGCAAGTTCGACCAAACTAGAGAGTAATATGATGCTAAACTAATGTTAGATGACAAAAATGATGATTAATAACCAATATCTAAACCAAAAACCAAAAATAAAACAACCAAAAGTAATATTCCTAATGTTGAAGTAGTTGCATCCTTCCAAGCATCAGTTGCGTTGCACTGCCCTTCGATAGTTGCAGCATTTCAGCTTCTGAAAAACTAAAAAAATTGAGAATTTCTACAAAATATTTTTATTTTCGGGTTGGGTTCACCAAATGTAATATAGGGTAAAAATCTAGGTTAATGTAAATACAACATAAATACTAACCCTAAACCTACAATGGAGCACAAATAAGCATTAAAAAATGAAATATAAAGCAACATCACCATAAATTCTTCATGCCATCATTGATTCACCTCTGTTTCCCTTCTCCATTTTTCTTGAATATGATAATTTCCCTCAGATTTTGAGTGTGCAATAAGAAGCCTATGACAATTTAACTAGAAAAATATTGAAGATTGTTGTCTCACACTAGAAGAATGTACTTGCATTAGCTCAAGGTATGCCAAAATGACAAAGACAAGGGTCTTTTATAGAAAAGACAAATTTGAATGAGGGGCTAAGATTGGATGTCAGTAAGATATGTCAATCAATGGCTAAGATTGAAAGTTGTAGTATGAAATAGGGTTAGGTCAAAATTAGGGCAAACGATAAGGATGAAGGGATAGGATTGAGTTATAAGATAATTCAATCAAGGGCTAGAATTAAATGAGATGTCAAGAAATAAGATTTGATGTGGAAGATAAGATTGGCACAGATAAAGAGGTTGTAGGAGAAATTTAAATGAATAATTAAATAATAAAAATATTATTTAATTATAGATGACATGTGACAGATTGACTTTTAAATTAAATAATAATTTAATTCAAAAATGGGAAGAAAATGATGAATTAGTGGGAAATTAAATAAATAAACTTATTTAGTTTAGTAATAGAAAAGGATAATGAATAATTATTTAATTATTTAATTATAGTTGAAAGATGCATAAACAATTAAATAAATAAGAAAAAAATATTTAATTGTAGTAGAAATGGATATCAGTGGTGTAATTAAATAAATAGAATTTATTTAATTAATCAAGGAAGAAATAAAGCTAGAAATGAATGAATTAAATTATTTAAATTATTTAATTAATAGAAGACTTATTACATTAGACAAGGGAATTGATAAGGAAAAATGGTATTGGCGGCTCTAAGACATTTTTCAGTGTCTACATGGGACAATGATTCACAAGGGGGGGAATATGTTACACCGCGTTGTGTTATTACTTGTTTACTTTTACCTAGTTGGGTGAAAATTCTTAAAATGAGTGTATTTATGTTTTTTGTTTTGGAAATATGAAGAATAAATGTTGATTCAATTTTATGTTATGAAATGATTCTAATTGATAAATATTTGATGCAAATGAATGCATTGTTTTCAACTGACTACTATTGCAATGCATTAAGTTAGATGCTGGCATTTAATCAAGCCTCCTAAAGAGAGGGGAAGTATCACTCGAGCAAAAGAACTTGGTCTGGTAACCTTTGATAAAGACCTCAACTAAGCTTTCACACACACACTTCTAGTTTGGTCAAGTTGGGATAATAGTTGGGAAATAGAAAGTTACCTTTAGTCTTGCTTGTGGTTTATTTGTGAATGTTCATGTTTAGGGGTTTACAATGTTGAGTCTCTTTGTGATGAGTGAGTCTTCTTTATGTGATTCTATTTAATTGATAGGATATATATACATAAAATGTATATATATGTATATATGTATGTGTCAACGATAGACTCATACAAATGAGTAATTACATGCATGAGTATATGTAGATAGACACATCTACACATGCTCATGGATGGATTACCCATATGCATGGGATTATCGATCAGACAAGATGACATATATGTACATATATATACATACCATGTATATATGTCAATCAATATGATTATGTTAATATGTGTTTAGATATCAAAGTATGATATATATAGTATACGAGTATATATATATTAACGTACATGTATGTATCGACATAATGGAAATGCCCATACAAGTATATATATATATTGTGTGAGTAAAATATGTGAATGAATAATAAAACCACACAATCAATGAAGTATTATATTAGAGAGAATTCAAATAACAATCTATTCAAATTGAAACAAATAAAACTCTCTAAAGTCGTCCCATTGTTCTCTATCTCTAGGGATTTTTCAAATCATTGTGGCTCTCAAATTGTTTCTACACTATGACCTTTCGAATGACAACCTGAAGAACGAGATGCTGGAAAATGCAAGAAATCTATTCCTACATGATTGATTGCTAAAATATATGATAATGTTTCGATGATAATGATGTTGTGATAAGGATATGATGCTAAATGATGTGATGCAAATACTATATGAAAACTACTATGATAACTAAAATGTAGCTAATGGAAAATCCATGAGTATAAACTAATATGCTTCTAAAATGCTAATTTCTAAATGCTCACAAATGCTCTAATGAAAATTTTGCAGAGTAAGATTGCTCAAAACTTGGGATCCTCTTGTTATAGAATGAGGTTGCATTTATAAAATTTTCAAGGCATATTCTGATGTGGCAGCAACCAACGGTCAGGATTTTAGCTGGAGAGATTGAGGGTGGAGGATGAAGAAGTTAGAGAGAATCAAGGAGAGTTTTCCCTTTAATAAAAAAATCTTCCAAGTGTTTAGAAGAATAAGTGGAAGAAGAGAGCCAAGTGTTCAAATTTGTTTCAGAATTTTTTGAAGAAAAAACCCAAATTAAACAAATTGAAATAATTCAATTTATTGAGACACATGACATGATGAGGTGGAAGGAGGAAAAAGTTGTAGGCATGCGATTAAATTCAAATTTTAGAATTTAAATTTAATAAGAGGAAACATAATTAAATAAAACAAACTATTTAAATTTGTTTATTTAATTAATATTAGAAGAATGTGATTTAAGATAAGAAGAATTAGAAAATGAACTATATAAATAAATTTAGAAATTATTTATAAGTAGACGAATTGAAAGGTTTACTAATTAAATAGCTTGTATTTAATTCATTAATTATCCAGACCGATTTTAGGTGTATATATATACACACACACATTATTATATATGAAATATAAGGATACATATGTTATTCATATATCGAATAATAAAACTTTATTAACTTGTGAATTATGTATATATGAATATATATATGTGTGTGTGTGTGTGTGTGTGTGTGTGTATTATAGTAATGTTTTCTATAGCATTGAATTATCAATATTGTGCATATTATTTTAATCATAGCTTATGCTAAGTGAACAACACATATATATTTAAATGATGCTTAAAATATTTAAAGTGCAAAGTAATATAAAATATGGATAGTGCCATATAAAGAACTTGGTATCCAATGCTTTCAACTTGTAAATATTGTTGCCAACACTAAGTAAAAAGAAAGCAACAACAAATGCTCATGCACAGGAAGTAAGTCAACAAAGTCAAATAGCAAACAATGACCCATGTTATATGACACAAATGACATAATTTGGCGCCAACTGAGAATAATGTGAATCAATTAGAAGTCTAATTTTCAATATGAATTTCTAGAATGTGAAGCATTTGAAATATGTGGAAATAGTCAAGTGTGTAGCTATCTATATAAGTCAACCTGTAGAAGAAAAATACTTTGCATTTTTAATATCTTACTTGCTATTCATTTGAGAAGTGTGACTCATACACCATGGTTGTGTATGTGTTCACTGTGTGTCAATTTTAGCTGTCACCTTTTCTTTACCTTGCTGAGTCAAATCATTTGAGTTGAGAAGTGTCATTCCTAATACCTTGTTTCTCGCCTTTAGTTGTTGATTTTTGTGTATAAATAGATGAGCTATCTACATCATTTGGATGCATATCTACATTCTTGTTGTGATTTTATGAGTTATTATATTCTGATTTCTTGAGTTGTGAGAGATTTTTTAAAAGAATTGAGAGAGGATTTTTGAGAGGGAGTCATTGGAAAATTGGGAGAGAGTTAATTAGGAGTTATTGACTATTTAGGGTAGGTTGTGTTGAGGAACCAAATCAATTAATTGGGGCATTGCATAAACATGAATGTTGATTCCTATTCTTTTATACTTTTTTTATGTTTTTTAAAAGATTGTCTGACATTGTTTGTTTTGTTTGGGAAGTTAGTTCCATTGCTTATTAGGGAAACATTATTCTATTCTTTGTGAAAGTGAAAGGAAGCTTTTTGTATTTAGTATACATATCTATTTTGCTTGAAGTGTTTGTACATATTCCATATTAAGGAATGGGTGGATATAGTGGGGATAAATACTATATTAGGGATTTAGCTTACAAAACTAATGTTTAAAATAGTTGATTATTAGAGATACTACATGGCTACTTCATAGATGTGTTAGTTAAACATAAAGGTAATAGGTTATTCCTAGGGTTAGGATAATCCGATGAAGGAGATAGCCTAAGCATAGGTTATGAATGGTCATATATAAATCAAGTTAGGAAGGTGGGTGAGCATGTGTTGTACACTTTGAAATCATGAGTGATGAATACTTTGGCCAAAGTAGTGTAAGTTTCCACTGTTTACATTGTTAGTTCACTATGTTTCTAAATTTACGTACTAGATAGGGAATGTCATATGTGTAGGGTGTAGCCAATGTATGAAAGATCTAGAAACATTTAGGACACACCACCAAGCTCAAAAATGGTCATGTTATTATGAGGTTACCAAACCAATCTCTTTGTTGAAGGGTAGGGCCATCTATCAATTAGATAGATGTGTGAGGGATGTAGTTAGTTGAAGGTTGGTGGAAAATAGCTTCAGTGATGCTTCTCCTCATTAGTTGGTGACCAAGATTTGCAAGGGGATTACCTAGACCATTCATACATCTTTTTTCTAGCAAGCTCAATGGAGCCTTATATGTGTTATTTGTATCCATGTCTATGGAAATATTATAAAAGAGAAATGTCATCATGAATTATTGACTATGCTATCAATATATTGGGAAGTTGTGATACTTTGATATAATGCAATGGGGAAAGTTTAGAAAGATTTTTATTTCAAATGTACATGTTATCTTTTATATTAAAGGAAAAAAAATTATTGCTTATAATGGTTAGATGCTTGAAACTTTTACTTGAGGTTATAACATAGGAAAGTTACTGTGTAGAAAATTGGGCATGTTGCACGTGGTGTTAGAGCTAACAAGTTTAGCTTTGGAACCTATGTTCTCTCTATGTTTTCCTTTCCTACTTTATGAGTCTAATGTTTGGAAAATTCTTGTGCCAGGATGGCATGTTTCAAGTAAACTACAAGAAACTTAGGGATCAAAAAATGAGCACTTCCTATAGGCTAAGAAGGGAAAGAAGCCCTTTTTTGTACCATTGAGAGAACCAACTACCAAAATTCTATCTAGCTAAGTGATATCGAGACAATCAATCATGCTCTATTACAGATTAGTCAAGAGAAAATAAGGATGAGAGATGAAGTCAATTTCAACAACTTACCATCTGTCTCTTCGGCCAGAATGAGCTCCTTATCACTTTCTAGGGATATTCCCGCATAATGTAGTGTTAGTCAAGCGTTGATATTTAGGAACCCTCGAATAGTATCTATTATTGAAGTTATTGGTATATCCTCTAGCAGAGAATCTAAAGGATACGTACCCCGTAACTATGTATCAGAAGATAAATCTAAGGGTTACTATCCTTTTTGGGATAAAGATGAGAAAATAAGAGATGCACAAAATTCTAAGGGATACACCTCGTTGAGCTAAGTATCTGAGAGTGAATCTGATGGATACTCTCCTTTTTACTATTTAAATAGTCTTTCTATGTAAAAGGAGGGATATTGAAATCGTTATGAATAAGTAAAAGAATACGTTTTTATCAAAAATTGTGTATGAAAAACTTAATGAAATTTTATATGTGATTATTTTCTCTTTTGAAATGTTTTCCTATGCATTTAGTAAACCATGATAGACTTAATTAAGACAATGGTTAGGACAAGAACTGATCCTGGAGGGAGTCAAGAAGTTAGACAAGGTCTAGATACTGACGAAGCCTAGTTGGATTGACTTCTAGCAATCATGGATGAAACTAATGCAAGGATAGAAAGCCTTGAGCAAGAAGTGAGGGGAAAATAAATAATGGAAGAAGAAGTTCCACACAATGAAGAAGATGAAAAAGTTCCCAATGATAAGAATGGGAAGATACTAGAAACCACACTAAATCTATGGATCAAGAAAGTGATGGAACTCAATCATATTTTGAGGGAACTAATAAGAAGCATTTGGAAACTGAATTATCTAGGGATATGAGAAATATTACCCCTCCTAAATTTGAAGGAAGCACAATCAGACAAGAAGCTAAGGATCGATTAATTCAAATACAAAAGTACTTCAAAATAAGGAACTATTTTGAAGTCACTAAAGCTATGTGAGGAGCTTTGAAGTTAGTTGGGGAAGCCTCTAATTGGAGGATGAACAAGAAGATGGAACTTGGAATCAATTCCCTAAAACTGACTTGGAATGAGTTTGTTGATATTTCTTGAAAGATGTGGTTACCCCAACTTTTTTTCGATCAAAAGCTCATAGATATATAGGATCTTAAGCAAGGAGATATGTACATGAATGAATACTAGGAGAAGTTCACTCATCTCTTGATGTATGTACCAATGTACCAAAAAGATGAGTGATTTCATATCAGGAAGTTTATTACAAGTCCACATGGTCGAATAGGTGGAGAAGTGGATGTACATGGTTTGACCACTATGGACCTAGTATATAAAAAAGAAATCAAGCAAGAGTGGAAGCTCAAATCCATCTTGAGTTACCAATAAAGGAATCAAAAGAAGATTGGAGGGTCTCAATTCAATCAAGCTCCAAAGAAGTTTAACAAGGGTAGGAATTTTAGAGGCAAGGGGATAAAGGATCCCACAATAATTGGAAGGAGCCAAGGAAGGATCGTTGGGGAAATAACTTCAACAACTATAATAATGGTAACTATAGTAAAGTTGGGGTGAATGGAGGTAATTTTGAAAGACTAGTAAAAAGGAGAGGACTAATAAAAGAATGCTTTACATGTGGTAGTGATCATTATGCTAGTGAATGTCCCAAGAAAACATCTAGTTTGCAACCACATGGTAATTCACTTCCTCCTCAATAGTTTGTGTATCAAAAAAGGATCCATGCTACAGTGGACAATTGGCAAGCTGAATACTAGATCACCTTAGTGAAAACTCTAGGTACACTTTGTTTGGTTTACCTATTTTTATACTTATTGATATTGGAGCCACAATTTTTTTTGTTTCACCTAGAGTATCTAATCAGATTTATAGGAAGGTTGGTTTTATGTAAAAATCTTGGGTTGTAGAATATGAAAACTAGGCAAAAGAAAGGGTGAACCAATGTTTATTTGAGGCAAGGGTTGAAATTCCAAGTTTCTTAATGGAAGTAAACTTGTATGTAGTACCCATAGGTTCTTACAATGTCATATTAGGTATGAATTGGTTATGGAAGCATAGATATAAAGTGGATTTCCATGCTAAAATTGTAGAATATCTTGATGATCTAGGAAATCTAGTGTATTTTCAAGGAACACCTAGAGAAGTGAAACCGTGATAGATTTCAGCTGTGGAAATGCATAGGGTGAAAAAGAAAGGATGTCAACTCTTTGAAATAAAAAAGGATAAACTAGATTAATTCAAGAAGGTCACTCAAGATAATTTCATGTATTATAAATCACAAGTTTCTTAGGAGATTGAAGAAGTAGAAGTGGTGGAATCTAGAGAAACAGATATGGATAAATATCCCATCTTATAGAAATTAGTAGATGTATTTCCAAAAGAACTACCCAGACTACCTCCAAAGAGATTATTTGATTTCTCCATTGACCTAGTACTAGGGTCGAACTTGTATCCAAAGTACCCTATAGGATGACTACAACAAAATTAATGGAGCTTGAGGCACAATTGGAAGAATTATTGTCCAAGGGATTGATAAGACCTAGTGTTTCATCCTAGGGAGCACTAGTGATATTCGTAAAGAATAAGGATGGTGCCTTGCGCTTATGTATGTATTATCTAATGTAGGAGCATCTCGAGCTCTCAAGCTATCCGCATCAATTTTCACATAATTTTGTTTTATTGTAAATTTTGTTGTGTTTTGTAGATGCATTTGAGTTCCTTTTTTTTAGCCTTGCCCTTGTTTGATGTTGCTCTATCATTGGTGTGACATGAGGTGATCTGTGAGACTTCAAATAGTGTTCCATCAATAATTTGATGTGAAGCCATGTTTCATTGGTGGGACCATGTAATTTTGGAGGGACTCTAAAATAGTTTCCTCGATAGCTCGATGGGATATGTTTATGGTGCGTGAGCAGGAAAGTCCTTATCGACAAGAGTTGACCACATCGGCAGGAATCTCTAGGTTGTTCCTCTGACGACCCAATAAAATGCCTTGTTCTCTTCGTCAGTGAGATAATGTCATATCACCGAGACTTGGGATCTCATCTCCCTGATGATCCATTGGTGTTGTCGACATGGATGTTGTTGGTTTCGATGGTTTGTGTGCTTGAAAGTTAATCATTGGGAGACTATTTCATTATGGAAAAAGGGATTTGAATTGTTTTGGAAGGGGGTTGGGTGGTAGGGGGAATGCATGAAGAACTAGGAAAATCAACTATTTGAACAAAGAATATCAATTTGGTCTATGTATTTGAACTTCTAGATGTATTTTGTAATCAGTTGAATTTATGAAATGGAGGGTTGTTTTTGGTTGAAATTTGTTGCGTTATAGTGTATATTGTTGTTGCTTGATTGATAGCCTGATAAGGCTCTTGAATCTCAACTGTGTCAAGTGGTATCAAAGTAGGTTTTCTCTAGGAGAAAGTGTCAAAGATATTACAAAGTCCTAAAAGGGAATTTGTTGTGGGTAAGTGAGAAAAGGAAGAAGACCTGCAATTGTAGAGGTCTTGCATAAAATGGAATAGAGAGGACATGGTAGAGGAAGAGGGGCACGATGAGAGGCATACCCTATCATGATGGAGATGTTGGGAGGAATTACGGCCAAATTGGAAGTTATTGAAACTGCACAAAAAAGAGGTCATCATGTCGAAGACATGAGTGACTATGAAGAAGAATAGGTTGAAGTTGAAGGAGGAGAAAACCAACCTAAACTTGACCAAGGAGAGGAGAGGTACATTTGATCCTTAACCAGAATAAATACCAAACCCCGTTTTAACCCTCCAGACTACAATGGTAATCTGAATTCAAATGAATTGTTGGATTGGATCACCGAGATGGAGAGGTTCTTTGATTTTGAAGGTACAGAGGAAGAAAAGAAGGTGAAACATGCCTATACAAAGTTAAGAGGGCACACATCCCTATGGTGGGATCATTTATAGACTAATAGACAAAGAAGAGGAAAGAAGAAGATAAAGTCATGGGATAGAATGGTAATTAACTTGAAGACAAAATTCATGCATGCAGACTCTCAGATAACTCTATTTCGAAAATTGTTAAACTTGAAGAAAAGAGAATCCAGTGTCAAGGACTACACAAAGAGTTTTACCAATTGATAATTCGAGCAAATCACTTAGAGAATGAGGTTAAGAAAGTTGCAAGGTATCTAAATGGCTTGCGGGTGACCATACAAGATGAGATTAGATTTCTCAAATTGTAGAGTGTGGAAGAGGCCTACCAATGTGCATTGATGGATGAAGAGAAGATAATTAGGAAACAACAAAGTAATAATAGGGGTAGAGGAAAAAATGCTCGAGGTATATGACAAAGTAGTAGTGGAAGGGGATATCCTTCCAAACAAGATAAAGATAGTACCTCATAGGAAATGGGAGGTAGAGGATACTTCAGAGGAAAAGGAGAATCTTCTCGAGGAAGGGGTAATTTTAGAAGAGGTAGAGGTAGAGGGTTCACCATCATGTGCTGCCAATGTGGGGAGATAAGACATAAGTCTTTTGATTTTCCACAAGTTCAAGGTGGAGGAAAAGGAAAAGAGGCCAAATTTTACATGGCCCAAGCAGAGGATGAAGTGGTTGAAACTTTGAAGCATGGAGAAGACCCAGAGGACATAGAGTATTTGAAGATGAGAAAGATTTTTTTAAGCCCTAAAAAGGTAGAAATGGAACTTGTACAGAGAATAAATTTTTTTAGAACCCAATGCAAATCAAGTGGAAAGTGTTGTAAAGTAATCATTGACAGTGGCAGCACAAACAATATTGTGTCTAGAGAAATGGTAAAGAAGTTGAATCTGAAAAGAATGAAGCATCCCAGGTTGTATAAGGTCTTGTGTCTACAGAAGGAGCACCAATTGGTGGTAAGAGAACAAATCTTGGTTAATTTCTAGATTGGTAATTACAACGATGAAATACTCTATGACGTGATGCCAATGGATGCCTATCATATCTTGCTAGGAAGATCATGGAAATTTGATAGACAAGTTGTTCATGATGGTAAGAAAAATACATATACCATTAAGAAGGATGGTCAGGAGTTTACTTTGAATCCTATGAAGGATAAAGATGAAGATACAAAAGGTACTTCTAGGATGTATCTTGTCTTAGGAAAGAAGTTCCTGAAGGATTTGAAGAAGGATGGTGTTTGTTATGCATTTTTTTCCCAACCATTTCCAAAAATGACAATAGAGAAAGAGGAGAAGTTGTCAGTGGAAGTTCAAGAATTGGTTGATGAATATGATGGCATAATGATGAAGGAGTTACCAGATGGATTGCCACCAATGAGAGAAATCAGTCACTATATGGATTTGATTCTAGGTGCAAGTTTACCAAACAAGGCACTGTATAGGATGACACCTCGGGAATGAGGAAATAAATAGAAAAGTCCAAGAGTTGTTGGACTAGGGGGTGATTAGGAAAAGTCTCAGTCCATGCATTGTACCTACAATATTAGCGCCTAAGAAGGGAGGTGAATAGAGGATGTGTACTAAATCCCGTGCGATTAATAAGATCACCATCACATATAGGTTCCCATTGCCCAGAATGGATGATTTAATGGATTGTTTGAGCGGAGCAAGGTATTTCATGAAGATTGGTCTAAAGAGTGGTTACCATCAAATTAGAATCTGTGAAGTGAATGAGTGGAAGACAACATTTAAGATGAAGGATGGAATGTATGAGTGATTGGTCATGGCATTTAGATTGAAAAATGCACCCAGTACATTCATGAGATTGATGAATCAAGTGTTGAAGCCCTATCTTGGTAAGTTTGTCATAGTTTACCTTAATGATATTTTAATTTTCAATAAAACAAAGGAAGAACATTTAGAACATATTAGGTTTTTCCTGCAAATATTGAAGGAGGAAAAAGTAATGGTGAATCTGTATAAGTGTACTTTCATGAATAAGGAGTTATTGTACTTGGGATTTGTAGTTTTAGAAGAAGGATTAAAAATGGATCTTGAAAAGGTAAAGGTTATTGTCGAATGACCATCACCAAGGAATAATTTTGAAACCTTTAGTTTTCATAGGTTGGCGAGCTTCTATAGGAAGTTTATAAGAAATTTTAGTGGGATATGTGCTCCCATCATAGAAATGATGAAGGGAACAAGGAGAGAGTTCAAGTGGACTGTTGCAACAAAGAAATTTTTTTAGTTGTTGAAGGATAAGGTAGCAGAAAAACCAATATTGGCACTTCTAGACTTTGGAAATTTTTTCCTAGTGGATTGTGACATAAGTGGAATAGCAATAGGAGGAGTTCTTAGCCAAGAAGGAAGTCCAATAGCTTACTTCAGTGAGAAGTTGAATGAAGCTAAAATAAATTATTTTGTGTATGACCAGGAGTTCTTTGCAATTGTGCAAGCACTCAATAAGTGGAGGAATTATTTCCTACCAAAGGAATTTATGTTGTATACAAACAATCATGCCATGTAGTTCATAAATAGCCAAGGTAAGTTGAACTAGAGGCACATGAAATGGATTGAATTTTTACAAAGTTATTCTTTTGCATTAAAACATAGGAGTGATAAATCCAATCCAGTTGTGGATGCATTAAGTAGGAGAACTTTTTTATTAAATTTTTTGAAAGTGAATGTTGTTGGTTTTGATGCTTTGGGTGAGTTGTATGAACAAGACTCAAAATTTAGAGAGGCATTGGTAGCATGCAAGAATCCAGTGGAATTGGATCAAACTCCATGGTTGGAGTACTTTATTGAAGAGAATATGTTGTTCAAAGGAAAGAAGTTATGTATTCCTAGGGGCTCCATGAGGGAGAATCTAATTAGAGAAAAAAATAGTGGTGGATTGGGTGGACATTTTGGAATAGATAAAACAATAGCTTTGTTGAATGAGAGTTATTATTGAATAGCAATGAGTGTGGATGTCAAGAAGTTGGTAAAAGGATGAAGAATTTTTCAGCATGTGAAGGGTATGAAACAAAATACCAGATTGTATCATCCATTACCGATTCCATAGAGATTGTGGGAACACATTATTATGGATTTTGTTCTAGGATTGCCTTGAACTTAGCGAGGTAATGATTCAGCTTTTGTGGTTGTCGATAGATTTTCAAAAATGGCTCATTTTATTTCATGTCAAAATACTAGTGATGCTTCCCATATATAAAATTTATTTTTCAAAGAAATAGTTTGGTTGCATGGTTTTCCTAAGACTATCATATCTAATCGGGATATAAAGTTTGTTGGTCATTTCTAGTGCACATTATGGAAGAAATTAGGCACACATTTGGGTTTTAATTCATCCTACCATCCACAAATAGATGGTCATACTAAAGTTGTGAACATAAGTTGAGGTGACCTCCTTCAATATTTGATTGGAAACAAACCAAAGTAGTGGGACTTGTTGTCATAGGCAGAGTTTTCCTATAATAATTTGGTGAACAAGAGTATTGGAAAAATCCCATTCAATGTGGTGTATAGTTTTAGCCCTAGGGGCATAGATGAACTCAAATATAGTGTATACCTAGTGAGAACGAGTGTTGTGGCAGAGGATTTTGCAAAATATATCAGAGATTTGCATAAAGAGGTGAAAGAGAAGTTGGAGAAGAGTAAAACTAAGTATAAAAAGTCTACTGACTATCATAAAAGATAGTAGGAATTTCAGATTGGAGAACTAGTTTGGGTTTATTTAAGAAATGAGAGGTTTCCACAGGGAACCTATAATAAATTAAAATGGAAAAAAATAGGTCCTTATCGGATCCTATGTAAATTTTCAGCCAATGCTTATGAAGTTGAACTTCCAGAGAATGTAGATATATCTCCTATATTCAATTTTAGTGATCTATACAAAAAAATTGAAAGAGAAATAAGTACTCAACTGCATTTTCCTATAGATATTATAAATTAGGTGAATCAGCTACCTGAGAAGTAGACTGAAGAAGTAGATAAAATCATTTATTCTAGGGTTGCAAAGAAAACACGTGGTAAAGAGTACATCAAGTATCTGGTTTGCTGGAAGGGAAGAATAGTGGATGAAGCATCTTGGTTGAAGGCACATGAGCTGGATCAATTTGGAATATCAATTCTAGATTGGCCTAAATTTCCTCGGGTCTCCACTCATCGAACATTTCTCTTTCCTAGGTTGTTTGATGCAGGAGCATCTCGAGCTCTCAAGCTATCCGCATCAATTTGTACATAATCTTGTTTTCTTGTCAATTTTGTTGTGTTTTGTAGATGCATTTGAGTCCATTTTGTTAGCCTTTCCCTTGTCTTATGTTTCTCTATCATCAATGTGACATGAGGTGATCAACGAGACTTTAAATGGCATTCCATCGATAATACGATGTGAAGCTGTGTTTCATCAGTGGGACCATGTAATTTCAAAGGGACTCTAAAATAGTTTCCTTGATAGCCCAATGGGATATGTCTACGGTGCATGAGCGGGAAAGTCCTTAGCAGGGGGAGTTGACCACATCGGCGAGAGTCTCTAGGTTATTCCTCTGATGGCCTGATACAACGACTTGTTCTCTTCATCGGTGAGACAATGTCATATCATTGAGACTTGGGATGTCATCTCCCCGATGATCTATTGGTGTTGCCGACATGGATGTTGTTGGTTTTGATGGTTCATGTGCTCGATAGTTAATCGTTAGGAGACAGTTTTGTTATGGAAAAAGGGATATAAATTTTTTTGGTGGAGGGGGTTGGGTAGTAGGGGGAATGTATGAAGAATCGAGAAAAACAACTTTTTGAATAGAGAATATCAATTTTGTCTATGTAATTGAACTTCCGGATGTATTCTGTAATAAGTTCAATTTATAAAATGGAGGGTTGTTTTTCGGTTGAAATTTGTTGCATTATAGTGTATTTTTTTGTTGCTTGATTGACATCCTGGTAAGGCTCTTCAATCTTGACTGTGTTATTATCAAATGCTTAATAAAGCTATGATAAATAATAAGTACCCATTGACACATATTGATGATCTTTTTCGATCAGATGTGAGGAGAGATAGTCTTTTCAAAGATTGATCTGCAATCTAATTATCATCAACTAAGGATTAAAGACAAAGATAGTTTCAAAACTTCTTTTAGGACTAGATACAGACATTACGAGTTCACAGTCCTACCCTTTGGACTTATGAATGTGCCTGCAACATTCATAAGCCTAATGAATAACATATTTAGATACTTCTTGGATAGGTTTGTATTATTATTCCTAGATGATACCCTAATCTATTCCAACACTGAAGAGGAGCATTGTAAACATTTAGAGATAGTTCTCCAATGGTTAAAAGAGCACAAGCTACATAGAAAACTCTCTATGTGTACATTATTTTAGAAGGAAGTGTAGTACCCGGGTCACATAATTTTAGAGAAAGGGATTACAATTGATTCAACTAATATAAAAGGCAGTACTTGAGTGGCCAGTGCCCAAAAGTATACTAGAGGTTAGAAGTTTTATGGTTTTGGCTAGTTACTATAGGAAGTTTTTAGCAAACTTTTCTAGAATAGCTTTTCCAATTACCTCATTACAAAGGAAGGGTAAGAAGTTTGAGTGATCAGAAAAGTGTCAAGCAACTTTTGACCTACTCAAGGAGAAGTTGACTACTACACCAATATTGAAGGTACCTGATCTAGAAGGAAACTTTACTATCATTATGGATGCATCAAGTGAAGGATTAGGGGGAGTTTTGATGCAAGAATTACAAGAATTTACTAATGAATCAAGAAATTTGAAGCCCTATGAATAAAATTATGAATCACATGATTTAGAGTTAGCGATAGTTGTTCATGCATTAAAAAAGTGGAGACATTATCTCATAGGAAATCCTTTTGAATTGAGGACCTATCATCACAGTCTGAAGTATTTATTTACCCAACCCAATCTGAATGCATGAAAAAGAAGGTCGTTGGAGTTGATAGCATACTGACTTCAACATCAACTATATCAAGGGAAAGGAGAATCGAGTTGTCTATTCCCTAAGTCAAAGAATGCATATCGCCTCTATGGTAACAATTCAAACTGGCTTTAAGGAAAAAGTGTTCCAAGAATCCATGGGTGACAAATTCTACAAGAAAGTTAAGAAGGCACTTATGGATAATCCAAAATATTTAAGGTATGAAGGTTTTCACTTTGAACCAAATGGATTATTAAGGTTTAAAGGAAGAGCATATGTACCTAATTCAGAGGGGTTAAGGAACCTAGTGTGGAAAAAAATTCATAATGCACCATACTCTCGACATCCTAGTGTGACGAAGATGTCGGATGTGAAGCCGTTATATTTTTGGAAGGGTATGAAGGGAGATGTTGAAATATTTTTTTCAAGATTCTTAGAGTTTCAAAGAGTCAAAGAAGAAAATCATCACTCTACAGGTCTTTTGTATCTACATGCTATACCTAAAAGTAAGTGGCAAGTCATTAGCATGGACTTTGTGCAAGGTCTACCTAAGACAAGGAATAAGAACAATTACATTCTAGTGGTGATAGATAAGTTAAATAAGGTGGAATATTTTATTTTTCAGATTTTAACTGATGGATCTCTTGATATAGCTCAAAAATTTATTGAAGAGGTGTTTAGATTGCATGAGATTCCTAAGAAGGTCATTTCAGATAGGGTTGCTTGTGTGACATATATGTTTTGGAAAACCTTGTTCTCCTCACTTGGAACTAAGTTGAATATAAGTTTAGCTTATCATACAAAAACTGATGGAAAAAAAAAAGAGTAAACCAAGTGCTTGAAGATATATTAATAATGTATTATATGGATCAGCAATACAATTGGGAAGATTACCTGCCACTAGTTGAGTTTGCATACAATAATTCTTATCATTTTGTAATCAATATGGCTCCATTCAAAGCATTGTATGGAAAAAAAATTTGAACTCCTATAAGTTGGGATAAGCTAAAGGATAGGATAAGTCTTGGGCTAGAGATGTAATCAGAAATGGAGGAGCAAGTAGGAATTATTAAGCATAGGCTAGCTAAAGCAAATGATAGGAAAAAATGCTATGCAATTGCTAAGTGGGTACTTATAAATTTTATAGTAGGGGAAAAGGTTTTGTTAAGAGTGAAACCTTATAATAGTTCAAGTTTGGAAAGTCATTGAAACTAGCTTCGTGCTATGTAGGTCCTTTTGAGGTTCTAGAGAAAATAAACCCAGTTTCTTATCGAATAGCATTGCCACCAGATCTATCTAGGATGCATAATGTGTTTCACGTCTCATGCCTTAAAAAATATATACCAAGGGATAACCATGTTATTGATTGGAATTATTTACAGGTACAAGACCTAGGATTGGTAACAATTTAGCCTCTCAAAGTGTTGGAAACATGTAAGCTTCGCTTGCATAATAGTGACGTTCTGCAATGTAAAGTCCAGTGGGACTAGTATGCAAAATATTCTGCCACTTGGGAAGACTATGTTGAGATGAACTAAAAGTTTCCTCATGTCTTTTACATGCTTTTGTGATTTCATATATTTTTCTATTAGTTTATGTCTATGTCTATTACTTAATATCATCAAGGAAGATTCACAAGGGGGGGATATGTTACACTGCATTGTATTACTACTTATTTACTTTTACCTAGTTGGGTGAAAATTCTTAAAATGAGTGTATTTATGTTTTGTGTTTTGAAAATATGAAGAATAAATTTTGATTCAATTTGATGTTATAAAATGATTCTGATTGAGAAATATTTGATGCAAATGAATGTATTGTTTTCAGCTGACTACTATTGCAATGTATTAAGTTGGATGCACGAATTTAATAAAGCGTCCTGAAGAGAGGGGGAGTATCACTCAGGGAGAAGAACTTGGTCTAGTAACCTTTGATAAAGACCTAAAATAAGCTTTCACACACACACACACACACACACTTCTAGTTTGGTCAAGTCGGGATAATGGTTGGGAAATAGTAAGTTACCTTTAGTCTTTCTTGTGGTTTATTTGTGAATTTTCTTGTTTAGGGATTTACAATGTTGAGTCTCTTTATGATGAGTGAGTCTTCTTTATGTTCTCCTATTTAATCGATAGGATATATACATAAAATGTATTATGTATGTGTCAACGATAGACTCATACACACGCGTAATTACACACATGAGTATAGGTAGATAAACGTATCTATGCATGCTCATGGATGGATTACCCATATGCATGGGAATATTGATCAAACATGATGACATATATGTACATATATATACATACCATGTATATATGTCAATTGATATTATTATGTTAATATGTGTTTAAATATCAAAGTATGATATATATAGTATACGAGTATATATATATATATATTAACATACGTGTATGTATCAACATAATGGAAATGTCCATACAAGTATATTAATATATAAATATATATATATATACATATACATATATATATGTATATATATGAATACATTATTATATATGAAATATAAGGATACATATGTGTATTCATATATTGAATAATACAACTCTATTAAGTTGTGAATTATGTATATATATGAGTATATATATATATATGTACTCATATACATGTTAACTTGTGATGTATATAAATATATATGTTATATATAGTAATGTTTTCTATAGCATTGAATTATCAATATAGTGCATATTATTTTAAACATGGATTATGCTAAGTATAGCATGTAACATATTAACAATGGAAATAGTGCTAAGTGAACAACACATATATATTAAATGATGCTTAAAATATTTAAAGTGAACAGTAATATGAAATATGAAAAGTTCCATATAAGGCACTTGGTATCCAATGCTTTCAACGTGTAAATATTGTTGTCAAGACTAATTCAAAACAAAGCAACAACAAATGCTCATGTATAGGAAGTAAGTTGACCAAGTTAAAAAACAAACAATGACCCATATTATATGGCACAAATGGCATAATGTGGTGCCAACTGAGAATGATGTGAATCAATTAGAAGTTTAATTTTCAATATGAGTATCCATAATGTTAAGCATTTGAAATATGTGGAAATGGTCAAGTGTGTAGCTATCTATGTAAGCCGACCTATAGAAGATAAATGCCTTGCATTTCTGATATCTTACTTGTTCATTTGAGAAGTGCGACTCATACACCATGGTTGTGTATGTGTTCATTATGTGTCAATTTTAGCTACCACTTTTTCTTTACCTTGCTGATTCAAATCATTTGAGATATGAAGTGTCATTCCTAATACCCTATTTCTAGCCTTTAGTTGCTTATTTTTGTGCATAAATAGTGGAGCTATCTACCTCAATTGGATGCATATCTTCATTCTTGATATGATTTTTTGAGTTATTATATTATGATTCCTTGAGTTGTGAGAGAGTTTTTGAGAGAATTGAGAGAGGATTTTTGAGAGAATAGACCAATAAATGACCAAATATAATGTGAAATTTATTGATTTGTCACATACCTCTGTCAAAGGATTAGAACCTGCTACTGTTGATCAATTGCATGGTCCATCATTCCATGAACATCAAAAGGGCTATCTGATGTCATCATCTGAAAATGAAATAACAAATATGAAGTTACAAATAATTTTTTAATGCAATGATCTTCACTCTCTCTTTTCATCTAGCCAAAGCCTCTTATCTCAAGGCATTCTACAAGGTACATCCTTGAATCTTGTATTGGTTCCTTCATAATTATTGATGCAGCTAGGTCAAAACAATGAAGGAAATCCATTCACCTTTAAAACATGATTCAATGGTAGTTATAGTATTTACAATATATGAATCCATGGTACCTCACACTTTGCATGTCATAAAACCATTCATTTTGTAAAATTTATAAAACCCTTATTCATATATATATATATATATGTTTTGAATATATGACTCCATGATGGGTCTAGAATATAAATATATGATTACAAGAATAAAATACTTAAGCAGATTAATAATCATGAGGAATGATTGGACAAGAGAATTGAATGACTAATAATAAGGACAAATAAAGCTACTACTCATAGGAAGAGAGGATACTATGGATCCACTTTGGGATAGTAAAAAAATGAAAAGAAACTAGGAATCACACTTAATAAATCAACGTAGGAATAGAGACCTTCAAATATGGCCAAGTGGAAAACACAGAGAAAAATGAGATCAAGGAAGGAAAAAATCATACAAACAATCAATATGAGGATTATCCCACTACAAAATCCTCTTTGATATCTTCGAGGGCCTCGAGGGAGGAAGCAAGAAGAAGGGTTATTTATGTGAACAACACAAGTGTATGAGAACTAATAATACACTTTGCAATGACATGAAGGAAGATCTTTGAGGTAGAATGCAACTTCCTGGAAGAGAGTAAGAGCAAGAAGAATGGATATTATTCAAGATAGAGATAAGAGGCATGGAGGAGGCTATCAATAAGATGATTGGGACAAAAAAATGGACAGACAAGCACATCCATGAAGAAAGGATTTATAAAATATTTTTCACCAACCTTGTGTAATTAAGAAGAAAGAAAAGTTAGAGACAAGTGGAGACCAATATCCTAACTAGTTTAGAAACTAAAGAAGGAATAAGCAAGGAAATATCCTCAATAAACAAAAAACCCTAGCTTGGAAAGATTGTTGACATATTTGATGTAATTTTTAACACCTCTCTAATCTTAGGCTGGTAAGGTAGCATTTTGATTTTGATTTGATATTTTAAAATGTTAAATGTTTTTATAATGAGATTAGACATTGATGGTTATATGAAAGGTTAGCATGTTTAGCTATTATTCTGGATTACATGCTTATATGTATATATATTGTTATCATTGCTTATGTATGATTATGGACAAGAAAGGGATGATGTCGTAACACTCGTGTCTGAGAGGCTTATGATATCATGACTCCCTTCCTGATGATTGATGTTGCTTTGGACTATATGTATATGCACATGTACTTTGACGTGTAATTGGAAGTGATGCACGTACTGAGTATCGACTCCGCCTGGATCCATAGGCCTGAGAGTACTCATATTCCCCGATGGTGGTTATTGGAGGTAGTCATAGGCCAAACGTCCCCTACCCTAGCCCACTGTACCCTGTTAGGGCAGTGTTTTCCTTCTTGATTTCTTACCGTCCGATTACCTAATGGTAATGTCCAGAGCACCTTTCAACCGTATGTTCCAGCGCACCTTTCTGTTGTATGTGGTTTACCGGTATGTCTTGCTAAGGTATTTTGTCTTGGTTTCCATGAATCTGCTATGTGGATATATATTTTGGTTGTCGATGTCTTGATGTGGTTTCTTTGACATCTTTTTGTGATTTTAAATATGGTATTTTATGGTGGTTAATGAGTTGGGGATTTGAATTGTTATTTTCTTGAGATTTTATTTATATCTTATTTAAAATATTTACTAATCCTTTTGGGGGAGCCATGTGCATTTTAATGTTGCATTTTGTGATTTTAATTAATTGCTTCGGAGAGAATTAATAGTTTATTTAATGAAATTTTTTATTTCATTTTATTGTGAAGGGTTTAGTTAAAATAAAAAAGGGCAACCTTGTTGGAATATATATATATATATATATATATATATATATATATATATATATATATATATATATATATATATATATATATATATATATATATATATATATATATATATATATATATATATATATATATATATATATATATATATATATATATATATATATATATTCTTTTGTTTTGAGGGAGTGATCTTTTTAGAGAAGAAAATATAAAATGGAAGAATTTTTTTTTTTGTTTTGGGAAGGAGAAGAAGAAACCCTTGAATGGGGCAAAAGAGTTTTTGGAAGAAATATGGAGAAGAAATTTGTGGGCATCTGTTTGTTGGTTCCAGCATGCCATTTCCTTCCTGCTATCCTATTTTGGAACCCAACCACGCCTTCTTTTTAGAGTATTCCTTCATTTCAATTTTGAGGCGACATTGAGGTATTTCTTTTGTGGTTCTTGAATCCCTTTAATTTCTGGTGCTATTGAATGCAATCAACTTGGGAATGGAAGCTTTGTAATTTCTTTGTTCTTTTATGAATACCTTGGGGATGAATGATGTGTGTTTAGAATTCAATTTGAAGTTCTGTAGTCTTGCTTTATGGCAGATTTTTGATGCATTCTTGTAAATCTGAAATGGGTCTTTGTCAAATTTGATTTTTGGCCACTCTCATTTCTTTTCTCTTTTTGCTCAACTTGCTTAAAAACATTTTTTATTTCTGATCATTATACCCTTGCTAAAAAATGAATTTTAATGGTGGATTTCATGTAGAAATGCCAAGATCTCAACTGGGTCTTTGGCAGATTTTAATTTTGGGCACTTTCATTCTTGCCCAAATTTGTGCCCTCTTGCTAAATGGCATTTTTTTATGTTGCTCTTTAACTACTTGTTATAAATGCAAAATAAAGTTAGATTTTGTGTAGAAACGCCCATATTTCAAAGGGGTCGTTGTCCGATTTTTTTGTCCGGGAAACTTCATATTTTCATGTTTCTTCTTGCCCAACTTGGCAAAATGACGTTTTCATAACAACACCTCATTTTTGGTTCTAAACTCAAAAATCGAAGGTGAATTCCAACTTGAAACACCAAAATATGAACTAGGTCGGGCTTAGAATTTTAATCCAAGCACTTTGAATTTTTATGTAATTTTTATGCCTCTATTTCATGATTGAATTCAATCGTTAAACATGTCTTCTTACAACAATGTTGCATGGCTATTTTTTAATGGTTTTATGAGGGATATTAGTTGCTTTTCCTTGTTTCATATTTTCTATGGTTTCCTCGTTTGGTTAAACGAGATGGCCTATCTATCTGCAGAGCGTTGAGTTATCCGTCTGTAGGGCATTGATTTGGGCATGATTGAGTCTCCTCATCTGTATGAGAGGTGTACCTAATTTCGTGTGGTTCCATCCCTTTGAGTACACATGATGACATTCCATTTGGTCTTCACTCTAGCACCTTGTACCTTAGTAGTCATGAGTAGTACTCGACATGTTATTGTATGAGCATCTTCATGTGGTGACATTGATCTTAAGTATTGTATTTCATGCTTGCTCTATGTCTGATGTGAGTGTTGGCCATTTGTTACCCTTGCCTTGTTTTCTACTTGGGCCTTGTGACTACCTCCGAGCATGGTGGGGTGGCCTCTTTTGAGTCCACATGGTAGGGAGGTGTTTCCACTGCCATTGGGGACTGGTGTACAGGTTATTGGAGCACCAGTTGGAGTTGTTCTCTCTTGTACTTATCTCCTTTGTTGTTGTATTTTATTCATGACTATGCTATTGTACTCATGTATATTCCTTTATTTATATCGTACTCTCTTGAGAGAAAGGACGTAATCATATAATTTAATGAGAATAAATGTGATGATTTATATTTGGTTTATGAGTTTCGGTGTTGGTATCAAACTCACTTGTATTAGGATGATAATTATGGCTTTTTCTTCAATATTTTCCATGCAAAAATTAGATCTTGGTTGTATTTTTCCTTCATGTTTTATTATGCAAACGTTCATGCACATCACCGCTTTCTATTTTGGTCTATGTTGTTGCTGCTATAGTTCCAGAGCAGTGTTGCTAAAGTTCCGGAGTAGTGCAGAAAGTTCCGAAGCAGTGCTGCTAAAGTTTCGGAGCAGTGCAAAAAGTTCCGAAGCAGTGCTGCTAAAGTTTTGGAGTAGTGTAGAAAGTTCTGGAGCAGCAGGAAGTTCCGGAGCAGAGGTTCTAGAGCAGGAAGTTCTGGAGCAGCAGGTTCCGGAGCAGTAGGTTCTGGAGCCACATGTTTCGTAGCTGAAAGTTCTGTAGCTGGAAGTTCTGTAGCTGGAAGTTCCAGAGCAAAGTTTCAGGAGCTATTACGTTTGCTCTTGTTTGGATTTTCTCTAGAGGGTCCAGATTAGTCCTCTCCTTTGGGTTGTGTTCGACCATGCTTGGCCATGTAAGTTGTCGATTTATTGTATTGTAAACTGCTTTTTGTGTAATTTATTCTTTATGTTATCAAAAAAATTTTATCTGGTCCTCTTTTGGCTCTTACCCTTCGGGGTTGTGTAGCAGGATGTTACATAATTGCAGTTTTGAAAAAAAAAGTGTATGTAGGCATTGGTATTCTTTAGAGAAGGTGTGGAAAGGAGGAACATGAATGTTTTTGTGTCTAGTGCTTCAAAAGTATTTTTCCTATGATTCTTCCAATCTATATTATTTTGGTAAATTTATAACAAGCAAGTTTAAGGTCTTAATGTTTTAAACAAATTTTTACTATAGGAATAAAAGCATTCAACCATAATAAGACTAGAAATACATTCGTGATTCATTTTTATCTTGTGCTAAGTAAATTTTCTATGGATTGTCTTAAAGATGGTTGGTTGAATGAAGATTCACATCAATATTTTGATGACCATAAAACTAAAAGGACTTTTGAGCAAAGAAAGCTAGGTCATTTTAATTCAAAATCAAATTAAGGAAAATCAAGCCCTAAGGAGTCATATAGAACCTTAGAGGATAGATGCATTAAAGACCAAGGTACAATTCTACAAGCTCATATGGAATTGTTCTAAAAAGAAAAATCATATGGAATAGTGTTTTTTTCAATTACCAAAACTGCCTAACATTATTTTACAACACCATTAAATAGTAAAGGTTACTTGAGTGAATGTTGCTCGAGGATGAGAGTAGTAAGGTGTCATTGTCGAAGGTCCACCAACAAATTTTTTGACATCCAAAGTGTGTTATGAGACAATCATTCATATAAGGTTAAAATATTCACATGCAATAATAATTTATTTAATGTTGGTTACATACTTGTGGACTCGATGACATAAACATATAGGGGCTTGTAGGAAGGGTGCATGTAACATCAACACTCCAAACCTTAATTTTCAACATATTCATTTTATTAATTTAGTTATTCTTACATTTCATAATAAAATTTAACAAACAAAATTAAATGAACTTGCTGAAATTTACCTAAGTATCAATGTCGAATATTTGACTCAACAAGGCATTTGTCATGACCATCTACTCTATAGCTGATGTATCCTATGTCGCTATACCTGAGCACTCTCACCATCATACATGCAAACAACACCATAAGAGTGAAAAAAATTGAGCCATAACTCTAGGCCTAGAAGGATGGCCCACATCAGGCTCTACTAGAGGCCTCACACATTGTACAAGGCTCTCAGTAAGCAAGATAATTGAGTCCAACATGTCCACCTTGAAATTGTCCTTCATAATGGAAGGAATGGTGACATGCTCCACTATGGGTTTAGCCAAGGGTCTTAGTTCTAGCTGAAAATTATGATGTGTGCTTGGTCTATCGTGTGTGGAGCCCCAACCTCTACCCTAAAAGTCTAAATAGTCAAAATAATTTGGCATCTTATTGAGGACAAACTCACAATAGAGTTTCCTCAAAAAATACTACAAGACCTTGTAGTTATTGCATGGAGATTGGTCAAAAACCATCCACCACCTCTCCCAAAAATTAATTCATGGTGTCACCAATGGATGGGGAACCTTCTACATGCAAGTGATAAAGGTGCATTGATTTTTGGGTTTGTGAAAAGGGCACACAAGTCATCTTTGCTAAAAAAAAATTCTTCACTTTTGCATAGGAAAGTCCACTTGCATAAATTCATTTTAAGTCCTCCCTCTTATTTGACCAAAAATCAACTTGTTAACTCATTTATCCTACATGAGATACAATCAACTTTAGGGATTCGACAATGCCTCTCATATAAGAGTGGGTTGCAACATGTTCATTTAATCTTGCAATCAATTTTTCAAGCTCTCTTTTTTTTTTTCTATTTGATTTAAAATATTTTCTTGAGTTCCTATAGGATTTTTGTGAATTGAGGGAGGAGTTTGATGTTCTTCTTGTTTGAGAGGGTTTTCGTGAGGAGGTGATTGTGAGTTATCAATATTTGGAGTTGGAGATTGATTTCCTAGAAATTAAAACAAAGTTTAATAAAAAACCTATTTTGATCTACAATTTAATTCAAATTTGAAACTAAAAAAATAAAATACATACCTCTTTCACCTTTATAATGTCTTCGTACCATCCTCACAAAGAATTAGATGCTGGGAGTGCAAAAAATGATCTCCTTTTGGTGAGCATAAGTTGCAGAGGTGAAAAATAGTAGATGAAATTGTGGGGAGGGAAGAAAATGACATTTTGGTGTTGATTTTCTTAACTTACTTTTACATTTGGTGAGTGCCAAATTTGGTGCTCATCAAATTTGGCACACACAAAATAGCCTTTTTTAGATTTTTTTCCAATTTGGCACCTTTTTTGTGTCACAACTTGGTGCACTTACCTTGTTATCAACTAGTTTTGGTTGTTATTCCAACTCTAGTGATTCACTATTTATAGTTACTCAAGACATTTTTTTACTATTGGATTGGGAGGGATAGAGATGACAAGCAAGAAGGAAAATAACTGAAAGTCTAAAACACTAAAAATTCTATATAGACATTTTTGAGGTTTTTTGCAAATGGTTTTTTATTGCAGCTTGGCGAAAGTTAGATCTAACTAACAAAGGGAATTGGGCATGATACACCATTAAGATTTCTCAGGTCAGTTATAATTGATGGGAATCATGAAGGGATAGCACAAAGTGACAACACAAAGCACTATAAATTTGTCAAATTTATAGGTGGCAATGGGTTCCTCATGTTCCTTTGATTGCGCTAGTAATAGAAAGAGGAAAGGTACACATGGTGTAGGATATACTACATGCACCCTAGTTATATCACCCTCTTCCTACCAAAACTATCCATCCTCTTATTTTAGAAGTGAAGAAAGAATAATAATTGGAGTATAGTTATCCCCCTCCTACAATTGTGCCTAGGCCCCATCACTGACATAACCAACTGGTGCATGAGTGTAAGCATTGTTGATGTGTGTTGGCCCATGAATAGTTTTCTATGTGAGTACCCAATATTGAATGCCCTCCTTTGATGTGACCACATTTTAATTTTGTAATCCCTTCTCCTCCTTTTCCACCTTCAGTTCCTCCTGAGGATCATAACGAACCTCGCCTGAAAAGAGTGGAAGTGTTCTTAGGTCCTTTTATGGAACCACCTTTGATTTTAAACCTTCCTAACATCCCACCATTTTTTGGGCCATTGGATATGCAAAACACATCTATCATATCCAACACCATGCTTTCTAATCTAACATCATTCCAAAACACTCACCATGAACTCTTTATAGATGTGATTTATCCCACCATAGTTGATATTAATATCCCCCACCCACCTCTCAAAATAAAACCTAAGCATTATCTGACTCCACCTCATCAAAATAAAAAATTAAACTAACCCTCTCTTCCACCTCTATACCATTCTGTATTATTAATTTTCACATGAGAAGAGAAAAAATCCTATATTATTGTCACTACTCTTATTCAAGAGATTAGTAGTGACAATTCTCTTTTCACAGTCTATTAGTGATTCACTAGTCTCTTCTCATGAAGAGAATATGGTTGAATCCCTTAGAGACATTTAAAAATTATCTATGATTTTCACAAGATCATTGACACTCAATGATGTTCGTGATGATCTTCTAATCGTAGCTAGTTCTTTAGTTCTTTTTGTAGGTGAGATGCCTACTACAACCTTAATAGTACTTCCTTTATAGGATTGACCTCCCTACCATTATGATCAAAATTAGGATACTAATGATCTGTTCGAGGAAGGACTTTAAATCAATACTCCTCTTATCAGTAGATTTTAGTATTTTATGTGTGTTCCTTGTTTGTATTTCCCCATGATGTTTTACATATGTTTCTCAATCTTAATCACAAGACCCATGATACCCTTATAGGTACATGGATACAAGGGCGATGAACCTGCTACCAATTCTTCTATTTGTATCATCATCCTTCTATATGTTGTAATTTCAATTTTTTATTTTTGGGAATGGTACAAAGTGTTGAGAAATTTAGGTCTCTTCCATGTTGGCACAAATTTTTTATTTAATTTCATGTAGCTTTCTTTCTTTGTATTTGTAGCTACACTACACCTAAGGAATAATTACTATACAAAACCTTAATTCAAATGATATGTGCATGATTATCATATATTCATATTGACCCCATGTCTATGGATCCCTCCATGTTTTTTCTTGTGTAAGTGATGTTATGTATTTTATGTGGCATCCCTGCATTATATGATGACATTCCATGAGTATAATGTTGTGTGTTTCATGACACAACATCCTACTTGATGTTGTTTCCTTAAGCATTCATCTTTTTCCGTCGTCGCCTTAAAATAACTTGCAATCCTAGTGTCATGCAATTATTTTAAGGGGGGATCTCACAATGCACATATCCCACTTTTATCTTAAATGAAATTCTATGCTCTTTGCAACAGTTCAGTAACATATGAACCACCTTTATCCCACAATACTAGCTTACAATTTCTGGCCAAACTGGACATTGAGCTGAATTTTTTTCACTAAATCTTCTCTTTTGGGCACCTATAGCGGCTAAACCATGAGGAATTTGAAGATGATGCAAACTAGTGATTTGTGACATTTTGTTTGTAGATTCTAAATATTTATTTTTAAAAATATTTGGAATCAAATTGCACTTCTATTTCCATCTCCTTCAAAAACTATTTTTTAACAGTAAACACCATTCTTAAAGAGTGATGTCACTTGCTAACACAACTTTTTTTCTATGAAGGATAAAATTCTAATTTTTTCGAATTTAGATTCATAACTACAATATCTAGTGCATGGAATTGGTTTTGTAGCATTTTATTGAATATTTTTTTCTTAATTAAGTTTCAAAGTCAAACTAGTTACAATTTAGACATGATTCACTGGCTAAAGCATAACTTTTTTTGTTGGATCAAGGACATCAATATCTAGTGCACTGATATTCTTCAAATTTGTTTTTGACAATATGCTATTTTTCCACATGTGCATAACAAAGAGCTTTATTTTCGATGAAAAACCTATGTTTAATCAAACTAAAAAAAATACATAACAAAACCAAAACATATTAAAATTATATTCAATGGATAGCTCATTTCGAGGAATACCATCATCTAGTTGGGTTTGTGAAGTATCCTCCATTTTCATCCTCAACCTAAGCTTTTAAAGGAAATTTTCTACAGAGATTTGGTAGAAGAGGGGGAGAAAGGGGGAAAAGGGTGCTTCGAGTGAACCAATGTTTGGTCAAACGCCCTAAAACTATTCACTCAAACATAGGTTTGATCGAACCCATTGAAAATAATATTAAAAAGTCCATTCAGACTGGTTTGTATGAATCATTGGAAAATGTTTGCTTGAACCCCCGACCGACCAATTAATATTATGTTTTTTTATAATTACATATGCCTATAAATATGTGTTTTTATTTTTATTTTTTCAATATCAACATTGGAAGATTAATTCACACTTTTATCAAGTTCAAGTGAGATTTTGGATATTTTGGATTTTTGAAGTAATCTTTTGGTCTAGAGGATTTGTGAAATCATCTTCCATCACAGGAGATTTTGAAGATTTTTGGAGATTTTGGATTTGTGAAGTCATCTTCCATCAAAGGATATTTTGGATATTTTAGGATTTTTAGAAGATTTGTGAAGTCATCTTTTGGTCTAGAGGATTTGTGAAGTCATTTTTTGGTAGAGTAATAAAATGAAGAGGGAACAAAATTAATCAGAAGAAGAACAACAAAAGAAGAATGATTTTTTTTTGACAAACTATCATAGAAAGAAACAAGGTATATGCATATTTTATTTCCTAATCTATCTTATTTCATTTTCATACACTCATGGGGCTTAAACTTAACAAGTGCATTTACATACAAAGAGTTGGAAAGTTTTTATTTTAAATAAATTTTTAAAATTTTCTCATATTTTGTGAGTTGTCAAAATAATTTACATGTTATGTTGTTTTCAATTACTTTATAAAAATTAAATGACATTGGTAGAATTCTACACGTGCTTTATGTTGAATCATTTGATTCAAAAACCTTAGAAGACTATGTATAAGATTTATGTGTGGAATGTAGTGGTTTTATATATTTTTCTTCCATATTTCAAGCTCCTTCAACATTCACACCTCCAAGTGTGTTCATGATTGAGTGGAATATTGCTCAAGAAAAGATGGTTATTTTCACACACTATATTCCATTCAATTAAAATGCCTATACTAGAAAATAAACTTATCCATGAAATAATAGAAACAAGTAGGAGCTAACAAAGTCATAGCCTATGGGTGTTACTCCTCTCCCATCAAATTATGAACTTAGGAGATCCTAGTGATGTTCTAAGCTACAATTCTTCTTGGTGTTTATAGGCCCATAAGTTATCTATTCAAATTGAGAAGAATATGCATGTATACTTGAGAACTTACAATTGAAATCACTACAAAATATTAATGCGATAGAAATAATAGTATAATTTTTACTTCTAACTTTACAAGCATGAAATGTCATGTTAGTTATTTATAATTGCAATAGTTGGCTTTCAACTAATAGTGAATATATAAATGATCTCAATCCCAAGTTATTAAGAGCCTTCTTGAACCATTAGGAGATTAGGCTTTTCCAAACATATGCCTATTGAATACTTAAGGCTGTACTATAGGATTATGGACACAAATGAGGATTTTGGAACTTGGTTTAGAATCTATGTGGTTCATGCTATATAGGTTTTTAATATCTGCACAGTTGAGGCTTTTTTCCTCAAGGATCAATAGGAATATGAGAACTTTAAGCTATCATAGGTGGTTTACATACACGAATTCCTCACATTATTTAAATGATTAAATGCATTATTTATTCATTGCCAAAAATCCCATTGGTATGATGCAGAGAGAAACCTCTGCTTTCTAAAACCTCAAACCAATACCCAGTTTACAAAGACAAAGCCTTCCAAATGATTAAATTGCATAGAATAATTTTTATTCAAAATCAAGTTTTTAGAACATCTAGAAACAAAATGTTTTCTCTTTGAAAATTAAAGGACACTCTCACACCATGCTAAAATTCAATCTCATCTATCACAAGTCTTTATACCTAAAATTGGTCGTGCTCTGTTCTATTCCAATATCCAACTTATATCTCCACTCTTAATTTGGATGGGTTTCTTCAAACCATACAAATCCACTATACTATATTATATATTTCCCTTACAACTACTCCTTTTTTACTTTACCTGTTGCTCACCCTCAACTGGAGTTCGATGCCACTCAACACTCAACACTTCATTGCGGTACACCTAATGTCTCTGCCCATGTCCTCTTCTCTCTACGTGGGTTCTCTTGGTATTTTTCCTCAAAATCTCATCCCTTCCATCGTCCTCTTGCCACAAGTTTCCACACCTTACCTATTGTGCCTCTAGTCTTCTCTTTACTTGCATATGATGCTCTCACAAACTACCATATGATGATATAATTAAACTTAGGATCTTTATGAACCTTTAGGAAGAATGAAAAAGAGTTTCAAAAGTACCAAAGGTCTCCATTTTTATTTCACATAATGAATATTGATCTAGAGCATTATATGAGAGATGGATTGAGTCCAAAAATCCCAATGGTCTAGGAACATTTTATAATTTTCATTTGTTGATTTTCATATTTCATTGAAGAGATGGCACAACCCATTTTTTCCATGGAATTCTTAAGTTCAAGAATATTTTATTTCATTCAAATGAAAAAAGTTAGATACTCCACTTATAGTGCATCATCTCTCACTTTCTTAGCTTGCACATGTAAAATCATATGCAACACTTTTTCTTGACATCTAAGTGAAGTTTTAAACTCATTTCAAGCCTAAAAATTGCTTATCATCTATTTCCAATTGCATTTGTTCCATGGAATTCTTAAGTTCAAGAATCTTTGATTTCATTTGAAAAAAGTTAGATACTCTGGACTTATAGCATCATCTCTCACTCTCTTTGCTTGCACATGTAAACTCATATGCAATACTTTTTCTTGACCTAAAATTGAAGTTTTAAACTCATTTAAAGCCTAAAAATTGCTTATCATCTATTTCCAATTGCATTTGTTCCATGGAATTCTTAAGTTCAAGAATTTTTGATTTCATTTGAAAAAAGTTAGATACTCCACTTATAGCATCATCTCTCACTTTTTTGGCTTGCATGCATTTAAAATTATATGAAAAACTTGTTCTTGACCTCTAAGTTAAATTTTAAACTCATTTCAAGCCCAAAATTGGCCTATCATTTATTTCCAATTGCATTTGTTCCATGGAATTCTTAAGTTCAAGAATCTTTGATTTCATTTGAAAAAAGTTAGATACTCCACTTATAGCATCATATCTCACTCTTTTGGCTTGCATATATGTAAAATAATATGCAATACTTGTTCTTGACCTCTAAGTGATGTTTTAAACTCATTTCAAGCCTAAAAATTTCTTATCATCTATTTACCATTGCATTTGTTCCATGGAATTCTTAAGTTCAAGAATCTTTGATTTCATTTGAAAAATTTAGATACTCCACTTAATATATCATCATCTCTCACTTTCTTTTCTTGCACATGTAAACTCATATTCAATACTTGTTCTTGACTTGGTGAAGTTTTAAACTCATTTCAAGCCTAAAAATTGCTTATCATCTATTTTCAAATGCATTTGTTCCATGGAATTATTACGTTCAAGAATCTTTGATTTCATTTGATTTCATATGTTCAACTCCACTTATATAGCATCATCTCTCACTTTCTTTGTACAATATTTTGTGACATGTAGAAAGGGCTCAACAAGTAGGAAGTTCTCAAGCAAAAGTCGAGCCAAATCTAGATTTTGTGGTTGAAGAAGACATGGACCTTGAAGATAGGGAAGAGTCCCAAGTTCAAACAATGCATGTTAGAGAGGGTTTAGGATCACTTCCTTCTACTGGTATGGATGAGCATATAAAACTAGCAAAAATAGTGAGGAAACAAATTTCTTATAGAAATTTAGATCATTTACATGAAATGGATATGGAGAAACTAAAATGTTATGTCGACCAACCTACAAATAGGAGTAAGATGTCAATGAATAAATATGTAAATGGAATAATCAATGATCATTTCAATCATCTTGAAACACTTGAAAAACCCCAATTATTATCACGTTTACTTCTTCGTAATGAGCTAAAAGAGTCATTACAATTGTTGGGTGTACATTCAACATCGAATAAGAAGAAACACATGAGATTAAAAAAAGATATTGTTGAAAATGTTAAAAAAGGGTTTAGATTCCATTGGGAAAGGATCTCAATTAGTGGATAAGCCACTACAAGAAGGGTGATGTTGAAATCTATTTTAAATCAAGGTATATCAAGAAAAAGAAAAATGTCTACACTTTCAACTAAAATTTGTTATAGTAGAACTACACTAATAATATATGAGAAAAGGAGAAAGGTTTTAAATGATAGTTCATAAGGAAATTGGGAAATTATGTGTAGAGCTCCCTATTTTGATAGGATGGAAGATGTTAGGAACTTGATCTCAAGTTTTTTGAATGAACATACCTGTCCATCATCAAATACTAGAGATGTTATGAGACATAGGATTGGGCCCAATATTTACGAAAATCATGTTAAACATTGGCTAGAAATAACACAACTTGAGATGTATATGAACTTTTGTAATAAGTATCCTCATATAAAGATTGGGCAAACAATGTTTGAAAGGTTTAAGCCATATTATGTGAAGATAAACAATTTTTTTGAAACTTGTTGTCGTTATCATATTGAATTTGATCTCTACTATTAGGTGTTTCGAAAGATGAGAGAAGAAAGTAATGGTTTTAAAAATGCACCTCCTAAACAGGTAAGTTTGTTCATAAAGTATATGTTATGTCATGAAAATGGACCTCAAATAAACTACATAAAAGGACTTTGTGAAACATGTGGAAATTTGGTTAAATTTCCTTCAAGAAATGAAGATATTGACCTAACAAAGACAATAAATTGCAAGAGTTACAAGTATGTAAAGTTTCAAACAAATTTTTGGAAAGAATCCACAAGGTTAAACTATGTAGACGAGTAGATTCCTATTGGAAAATTTATGGAATATTTTCAAAAATTGATACAACCATACGTACAACATTCCTTTTTTGCTTAGTGGCAAGCAAAAAAAATTCAAACATTAAGAGATACTTTCCCACTTGGAATAGTTCTATCAGTAGTTGAATTTGCAAAAAAATACTCTTTTGTACATCAAAAAGAGATTCAATCAGAATATTACTTTTCAAAGTAGATCACTATTATGGTCCATGTGTGTTATTGACTTGCACAATCACAATTGGATGGTGTTGAGAGTACAGATGAACAATGAGCCATTAAGAAAGAATATCACTTTTATATTAGTGATGATAAAGAGCATGACACACTTTTTGTACAACATTGCTTTAGAATTTGAGAAGCAGAGGTGTAAAATTTGGAAAGCATTTTGTATGGTTAGATGGATGTGTGGCACAATTCAAATCATCACGTTCATTTTATGCACTATCTATATATCATAAAATTTACAATATACCCCATGTTTGGAGTTCCTTTGAGAGTTGGCATTGAAAGGGTGAGCATGATGGCATGAGAGCTTGCATCAAACATGGTTTAAGAAAGCATCAAATGAGTTATTCAGGAGATCATATAGACAATACACATGATGTTGTTGAATGGTGTAAGAAACAGTTTGCATAAAATGAGGTTGGCACATCTTCAAGAACAAACTAAAACATTCCACATAGAGTGTATTGGGAGATATCGGGTATGTATAAATTACATTTTCAAAAGTTTGAATTTATTTAAATTTAAAATTTATATATATATATATATATATATACATATTTGTTCACATAAGTTTTTTTTGTACACGTATCTAGGTGTGGGCAAAAGATCAATGCATGGATACAAGAGGGTAGACAAAACAAATTCTTTGCATTGTGTTATGGTTTTAGATAGTCACCCTGGATGGAAATTATGCACGAGGGATTGCTCTTGTTTCTGCACTGAGTGCATTGCAGAAAAATATCATGCATGCAACAACCAAGAACTTGGATATGTTAGTAAATGGGATATGGTGCCACTATTCATTTCATACACATATGATGAAAATGAGGAAGAAAGATTTCAGGAAATTCCTTTGATTTCAATTGATTATGACCATATTTTAGGATTGGTTAGAAAAGGTACATGTGTAAGTTTTCAATAATTTAAATATTATATATAAATTTAAAGATCTTTAAAGTCTAGAGATATTCCTAATTTTTTTAGAATTTTTTTGTGTAAATTTGGTGTACAAGAGATGTCTTTGGAGTCATAGCAGAGCTTGGAAACATAGAAGGTGTTATCAATTATTTACTGCATTGTACAAAAGAGAGGAATAAGCTAACACAACCTAAAACAAGCGATGGAAAATTATTTCCCATAGGTTAGTTTGAATTTAAAATTATATATATACATTGTGTACATGTATGTATTACCTTAAAAACATTAAATATATATTGTACAAACCTTGAACATAAAAATGTTGTATGTACATGCACATATCTTACGTTAGGTTCATGTTTACCGTGCATGTTTTGTTGTAGTACAAGGGAAATATCTAAAACAAGTCAAATTTGTTCAATGTGAGATTCATTTTGTTGACTATCAACTTGATAACAAGGTGTATCAAATAGTCACCTAATAATTGCTACTGTCCTACATCTTCATGCAGTTCCACATGCACGTGGATGAAAAATGGAGACTAGATAGTGATGATCATTAGAAATTTTAAATGTTATTGAAGAGCGGGATGAACTAGAATGTTTGAGTTAGATTATATCCATGATTTTCAAGTTCAATTTTACATGTATACATGTTCAAGTGAGAACTTATAGTAACTTGTTTGAACTCTTGATTGTTTTAGTTACTTATAATATATGTTGATGACAAGTATTTTAAATTTGGTTGGACACAAATTAGTGGTTGAAACACATTGCGACCCTTAAATTGAGTAGATATTTCCAATTACATATTTATTCCATGGAATTATTACTTGTTCAAGAATCTTTGATTTCATTTGAAAGTTCAACTCCACTTATAGCTCATCATCTCTCACTTTTTTTTCTTGCATGTAAACTCATATGCAATAAGTTTTTTAAACTCATTTTACCTAAATTCCTTATCATCTATTTCCAATTGCATTTGTGAACCTAGTGAAGTTTTTTAAAATCATTTTTCCTAAAGTCCAATTATATGTATATTTCATCCATGGAATTCTTAAGTTCAAGAAATTTTGATTTCATTTGAAATTTTAATTCCACTTATAGCATCATCTCTCACTTTTTTTGCTTGCATGTAAATTCATATATATGCTTTCAAAACTTGTTTGAAACCTAGTGAAGTTTTTTAAAATATTTTTTCCTAAAGTCCAATTATATGTATATTTGTTCCATGGAATTCTTAAGTTCAAGAATATTTAATTTCATTTAATATTTCAACTCAACTTATAGCATCATCTCTCACTTTTTTTGCTTGCACATAAACTCATATATATGCTTTCAATACTTGTTTGAAACCTAGTGAAGTTTTTAAAAATATTTTTTCCTAAATTCCAATTATATGTATATTTGTTCCATTGGATTCTTAAGTTCAAGAATCTTTGATTTAATTTGAAATTTAAACTCCATTTATAGCATCATCTCTCACTTTTTTTCTTGTATGTAAACTCATATATATGTTTCAATACTTGTTTGAAACCTAGTGAAGCTTTTTAAAATCATTTTGCCTAAAGTCCAATTATATGTATATTTGTTCCATGGAATTCTTAAGTTCAAGAATATTTGATTTCATTTGAAATTTTAACTCCACTTATAGCATCATCTCTCACTTTTTTTTCTTTCATGTAAACTCATATATATGCTTTCAATACTTGTTTGAAACCTAGTGAAGTTTTTTAAAATAATTTTTCCTAAAGTCCAATTATATGTATATTGGTTCCATGGAATTCCTAAGTTCAAGAATCTTTGATTTCATTTTAAATTTCAACTCCACTTATAGCATCATCTCTCACTTTTTTTTCTTGTGTGTAAACTCATATATATGCATTCAATACTTGTTTGAAACCTAGTGATGTTTTTTAAAACCATTTTGCCTAAATTCCAATTATATGGCATAGATGACTTTAGTTGGAATCATAGCTAGTGTAGTTGGGGTGGCCCTAAAGAAACCTTTGTGAGAGGGGGGGAGATTGGGGTTTGCTTCAATGAATTCTAGTAGGAACCCCGATCCCCTATTGATAGCGATAGTGGGGAATTGATGTGGCCACCCATTGATTTCTTCAACTCTTGGCAACCAGCAAAGAACATCACCTATGTCCCTTCCATCTGGACACACGAGCGAAAAGGAATCCATCTTACATGATATCCCAATGAAGGCGAATATGGTCAGAACCAAACTAACCCCACCGGCCATATTCGTCTTGGGTGGGAGGAAATAATTTTTGGGGGGGCAGGAGATATAGCGCTCTAAGGCATATAGGGTGCTTGCCCATAGGGTAGGAGAGGAGAGAGAGGCACCCTCCCGATGCCCTATCCATAGTAGTGGAATAAAGGATGGAAAAAATCTCCCATGTGGCCTTCCGAACAAGGGGTAACTTCACAATCCAATGTTAGCATGTAGGGGTGTAACAATGAAGGGCTTCAAACCCAAAGAAAAGTCGGGTGAAGGTACATGAACTTAAATTGAACATCACATATTTAATTTCCTTATGGCTTTAAAGGTACATATATGGATAGAAAAGTTATTATAAATTGATTCAAGAATTCAATGCTTAATTTTATGTTATGTACATCATGTGCAAACCTTGTTATAAAAATTGAAAAGTTTATATCTATTTAATATGGCTATCTATTTAAAGGTGAAAAGATGATTACTGTCCTTTATATAGAAATTAAATAGAACCTTTAAGGAATCTAGTTCTTTTTTACTTGTATTGATTTTGATGGGGTACATATTAGGTCTTGTAACTTACTTGTAGTACTTTTGATTAGGGCCTCATCTTACTATTTAAAACTCTTATCTCATCCATGTCTTATTAATTTTAGAGAATATTTTAACAAGTACTATGTTCTAATGATATTCCACTTGAAAAATAAATTAAATCATTTGAATCCTTGATGTACATTTACCAAACATATAGGGAGTGTATTTCCATTTGTAACCATCATTGTAGGGTTTAAGTGCGATCTATTTGATTTATTTATTTATGTACATTTAATGTATTTAATGCACATTTAACTTGTTTTGTAAAACATATATAAATCATAAATACGTGAGCATATGAGTTCTCTAAATATAGATTTAAAATTTGTATAAACAAGTTCTTAAGTGTAAACATGTACATGTACACATGTATCTATTAACATAAACATTTAAACATAAGCAAACACATGTACATGTAGATAGATTCAATGTATAAACATAAACATGTTATAAGCAAAGAGGTACATGCACTTAGATTGTATAAACACTCTTGAGTGTACTAAACATGTACATGTACACATGTAAATTAATGTATAAACATTTACACATAATCAAACACATATACATGTAGATAGATGAACATAAACATAAACATTATAAGCAAATCTAGGTACATGCACGTACAGATTGAATGAAAATAAACATATAAACATAAGCAAATGTGTATGTATATCATATAAGAAAATGTACTAGAGATCATCAAATGTATCTATAGTGATGTATCAACAATCTAAAAAATGTACTATCTAGATCATCAAATGCAAGTAATATTATATCAACAACATAACAAACATGTACTAGAGATCATCAAACATGTAGCCCAGGTCATATATAATGTTAAACAACTCATAAATCCAGTGCATCCTAATATTAATGTCACCTCCTAGTCAAATGATCATCTGAATGAGAACCTTGCTCTGATAGATGTGTCGAGCCCTAGAGATAAAATTGTGTACACAATGTGTTAAATACATATAATATATTATAAATTTTATGAAAGTTATTTAAGAATGTACATGTATTTTTAAATATCTATCTAGATCTATACATGTATGCATGTACATATACATGTGTATATATAAAAATTAAAAACTCACATGTCCATTGGTAGCAGAATCATCCACAGAGTCATGCTGATGTACACGATCTAATCCAAGGCTAGGAGTAACATGAGGTATGTCCATCTACAATGTATATACATATATATTACATGAATATCTAGTTAAAACAAAAATTTCAATAATTTAAAATAAAAATGAGCATGCACATGCACACATACATGCACATCAGGTGGTATCAGATGATATAAGTCCTCTATAATGGTCGTCTCCACCAAATCAACCAAACTCTCAGTTGACGCATCAAGATCTACATCCATTTGAGTTGTCGCATGCCATGCCAAAAATGATGAGTGAAGGGGACTATGCAGCTAAGATGGCATCGACGAAAAATCAGGATGGATCAACATATCCAAAAAACCCACAAAAGTCTGCATCCTCTAAGAGTCAACTAAAGGATCACTAGTTGATGTAGCAACCAAATGATCTGTAGTTGGATCTTGATGTGTACTAGTGCTGGGATTAGAGTGATGAGAGTGATGGGATATTGGATGTGAATGAGCACCTAAAGCCAAATGACCTCTGACATGGTCTATAGAGATCCCATAGTCTGATGCAATGAAGGCATATGCCTCCAAGAGGTCCTTACCCAAACAATGCATAGTCTTGTGTGCCATATCTCCTATAAGTCCATCGAGTTGTGTGGGTGTAGGGATGCCTGCCGCTATAAAATGATCAATGTTGATGTGTTGTGCCGCAAATGGCACTATGGAGAATGTCTAGACATCAAATACTGACCCACACGATTAGTAGATATCCTAGTGGTCACAACTGCAATATTTCCCACTATGTCAATTGCTTCCTTTTGGGAATCAATGACAACTTGATCCACTAAGGGTCTAGAGCTGGGGTAAGAGAAAGAGACCTACTGCCAACCAATACCCTAAACACTGGGGCTGGTCTACCTACTTGACGATAGGTGGTCCTATCAGCTTGATCCTGCCATGCCCCTGACCAACATATGGTGGATTGTCCAGGTAGTTGACTTTGAGGCCCAAATGGACCTCAACATACAACTGCAGAACAAAATATAATGGAAGTTGGTCATTGTTTGGATATTGACCATGTGAGCTATAAGAAATCACAAGTAGATCAATGCAGCCATAGCAACATCCACACATTTGGTGACCTGGTATCCCAACACCTTACATTTATTTTCATAGAATTGTAGTAACCCTCCATGTTTGGCCCTTTCTTGATGTTTGATTAATTTTGATTTGGGTGGTTTGATTTAAATTTGTTTTATTAATGCGGTTTTTGATTAATTGATGGATTTAATAAATTATTAAGTAAATTATTTTATAAATAGATATAAATATATTTATTAACGATTATTATTTTTAATAGTTTTGAAAGTGCAATGTAAAATTAAATAGAATAAAATAAAATAAAATCTTTTAAATGGAATGTTATAAATAATAAATATTAAAAAAATAATGTAAAAGACAAAAAGATTTTGCATGCAGCACATGCATAACATCAGACTGTTTTGGCAACATTCTATCTTTTTTGCTTATATTCCATAATAAAAGATAAAGATAGGGAGATACCAAGGGGTTATGCATTGGTTCTTGATTTGTAACTAACCTGTTATTCCAGGAATGAAGTACTTTGTTGGACTGATCAAGAAAGTAAAGAGGGGATTTTTGGTATTCGTGGAAGAAGAAAATAGGCAATATGGATCGAGTGTTGACAACCTCGACCGATTAGGTTCTATGTACACTCTTTAGTTGGGGAAAACAAGGAATGAGAAGTATGTATACGTTTTCTTGGAATATGAAGAGAGTATTTTTACTTGTGAAACAATAGAAGTTTACTTCCTACATTTTTCCTTTTGAGAGAGATTCTATCAATCTGATATCATTTATCTTTGAGGGTGAAAACTTATGAAGTTTGGCTTAATGACTAGTTATTGTACTATGACATGTGAGCATTCCCGTCTTTATCAATCTCCTCTCGTTAGAAATTTGGGTATTTATGTTTTCCTTCTCTGTATTTATGTGTGCCCATTAGTTTACCTTGTTTCCAATTCTAGCGGAAATTAGTTCCTTCTCATAGTTATGCGCACCCAAGTACTGAGCCTTCTTAATTATTTTTCATTTGGATACATTTGGTGTAAGAGAATTTCTAACAAATACTTTAGTTTCAAACTCATCTTGATAGCTCTGGCCTAAGGGCACTAACCCTGTTCTAAAGCACTCATATCCATGTTTTCCATTTTCACTATGACTGGTTGAACTCGTAATCAAATGGATTTACCATCATATCAAATAATGACCGACAATCAATTATGGCCGACATACACCCAAAAGCTTTGTAACCAATCCTTTGTAACGCCATTTATTCATCATCATGTCGTATTGGATTATAGTCTTATTGTTAATCATTTAAGACTAATCTTATCTTTTGTGTACTGGGTTGTGTTTCCACCATATGCATACATGCCTACTCAGTCTATTGCAATAAATCTTCCTTTATTTCCCATCATCACATGTTGTGGATTTCAATACCCTATTCCTGAGTATCCATTCTAGTGCGACCAAGGGAATTTGAGGGTGAAGTTGTTGGGTTTGGCTTTCATTCACCAGTCACTCTTGTTTGAACATTCCAAATCCCTTGAAAATTCATGTATAACCTATCACCAACAATGGTTTATCTTGAGAACCATGATTCATTTAGACATTCAATCAAACATTTCACTAGCCTTGACTTGTTTTAGTGCACACTATTATAGAACATGCCAAATTTTAGATTGTTTCATTTAGCATCACCAATAATCTCCACAAGAACAATGTTGTTTTAAGAGGATGGAAAAGGTGCACATCTCTCATAAAAAATTATCTTGCAACAAACTTGGAGTCCGAAATGGATGTGGTTGTGTTGCATCGCCCTCACTGGTTATTTTCCACTGATTCCTACTGTTGACAACGATTTTACTCGCAGTAAACAACTCGTATAGAATCTCCATTGAAAAGACTGTGAAAAGCCTACCTTTCTTGAAAGATATGAAACAAAGACAACATAAGAAAGAATTTTGCATTCACAAAACAAAGATTGACTTTCGTTTAATCCCAAGTCTCTGTAAATCAGGTCATGATTGCACTAAACATAGCTCTCGGGTAATGATGTGATAATTTTGTTGTTAATTTCAAAGGGGAATACAATTATTTCTAGTTTTATCAAGGATTACTAAGATTTCACATAAAACTTCAATTTTATCATCAAATGACATCATGAAATCAAAAGATTCATTGTAATATTTCATGAATAAAACAAATTATTTTCTACCACTTAAGTAGATTTAGCATTAAGCATTCAACAATTTCATGGAAAATAGAATATTTTTAATAAAACTATTTCCATTCACTTTTTCTTTTAGAACATTTTCAAAAAATATTAACATCTAATCTAAAGTAAAACATAAAAAAAAAGTAAAATAAAATTTCTCCTAGTTATTCTCCATGGATGCCCCAAAGAATTAATCAAAACAGAGAAAAATGCTTTATACTTCACTAGATTGCTTCATAGCTACGTATAAAACGATGCAAGCTTTTAAAGAGGGATTTTTGTTTATGGACACTGAATAGGTTCTGTATGCACCCTTAAATGGTGCAGTATACAATCTTGTTTAGCAAAACTTACAAAACTACTACAAAAGATACTTAGATGGGTAGCTATCCATAAAGCTCTGATATCAATTAATGTCTATGTGCATACAAAGTTTTACACCGGAATGGTTAAGAAGACAGGAAAAAAGAACAAAACTTAAAAGAAGTTTTTGCTCCTCTAAAATCCACAAATTTCAAACTTAAAATAATTTTTTTGGAGGAGATGGCCTTTTATAGAAACAAGGCACCCCAAAAATTCAACTTAAAATTATCTCAGAGAAATTAGAAACAAAAAATTAAAATATTTCATGTGGCATATGCCAACTATCATCAAGAAATTTCTAGAATAAGTCAAAGCTTTGACTTCATCCACAATAGCAAATATCTCCATACTTCAGCACAAACACTTTATCTTCATCGAGGCTACAAACTTTCCTTTGAAATACCGAAATGAAAAACACCTACTGGGACTGGGACCAACCTGCAAAATTAACAATAAATAGATTCTATTGCACTTCCGGTATCTGGTATCCGATTCTTTTTGTATTCATTTATGGCTCTGTTTTCGTATTTCTTCCTTCTTTCTTTGATTGATACTCTCGAAAAGCTCTCAATATTTGATGCATGTGTTCCTTTGAAATCCTTCTTATTGCTCTCTAGGTAAGTTTGAGCCTAATATATTCCTCGGTCACTTGAAGTAGGACATCATTTTTTTGTGCCTTTTCTGCTTCATATTTGACTATAACATTTCTACACTGTATTATTTCATTGATAACCTCCCTTGTCAACAATTGAACAAGATATATGTTTATTCTTTCTATCCATTCTTTGAAAGCTTTAGCTTCCTTCCCGTCTTTCCCTAATGTTTGAGGATCAAAGCTTTGTCGCGACAATACCTCAATAAATTCTTGATTTTCTCTTATTAGTCTTTTGTACTCAATGGTGACCTTTTCATATCCTTCAATACATTGTACTAACATGTCACCTTCCCATTTCAATTGTTTCTTCCACTTTCCTGGAAATGAAATTTTAGATTATGATATTATATTATTTTGTATTAACTCTTGGACATCTATTTGTATGAGAATTTCCATATTTCGCCTTTTGTCAATGACTTGCTCCTGGCGAAGTTTACATTCATCTTGAAATATTTTCAATTTATCTAAATGACGGTATGCTTCCTTGTACATTTTTATTGCATCTGTAATAAATTCATCTCCCTGCTTTATCCAATATTCAATCCATTCTTCAAATATATTCATTTTATGACGAATTGCAACAATGGCATCTTCTTGTTCTTGTGACATTAGCACTGGATGTTGGGGCAGTTCAGCTTGCTCTTTACTAGATAAAGTCAGTGATTTGATAAAATGCTCCAATGTAGCAACCCGTTTTTTCAATTCTCTTTTCTTCTGTTTATATTTTTGTACTCTGGCAATAGTAGCATTCAAATTCACTTTTATTTCTTCTAGTTCTTACTGCCAAGATGAGTGTCCAAGATTAATACTTGTAATTTTATATTTCCTTAGGCATTATCTCATGTCTATCTTTGTCATTTGTTGGAGTAGCTATCTAGATGGTTATGTTACCATCTGCATTCCTTTGTATGGCATGCTTTTCTTTTGCTTTGCACCTAGGTTTAGTAGTATTTACTTCCTATATGAAATTATTGAGGTTCAAAGGTAATATTTCTACTTCCATGGGAGAAGCTAATTCCCTGACTAACCAATCAGGTGTATCATCATCTTGTTGTACCTCTATAACTCTTTCTTGTTTCTGCTTATTACTTGATTCAGGAATTTCATCTCTGTGACTTGCCATATTTTGTGAAATGGGAATTCTTTCTCAACTTCTGACATAGAATCAAGATTAGTAGGATTTTACACTGCCTCCTCTGTTTGGAGACTTATATTTTCCTGTCTATCTATATTTTTTTGATTCTTCTCTCTGAATCTTATCTTCTTCATTTACAACTATGCCAGTATTTTCTTCATTTTAAGTTCCATCTCCTGTGAACTATGTAGCTTCTTTTGAAATTTTAGTTTCAATTTCAATTCCAGCATGGCCTTTATCTGTTTCATCAAAAACCTGCAAAGGCTCTAACATTTTGCACATTCTTAAAAGAAAATTGAGAATCAAGAGTGTCTTCAATAACTCTCTTATCAATAGGATTTTTCTCTTCATTTCCCCCTATTTCCATTTCAAGTATGCTAGGATTTCCTTCCTCTGAGGAAAGTTTTCCTTGAATAAATTCTTCTTCTTCAATATTTATGAGATTAGAGCTTGTATCCTACATTTCTTCTATCACTGAATGTACTTTAGGCTTATCTTTGGATTTCTTTACTTTTATCTTTTCCCACATAGCACCCCATCTATCTACGTGTTCCTTAATTCTATCCTCATCTTCCTCAGAAATTTCCTCTAAAGCCACAGGAGTCTTGCCCAATGCTTGCTTCATACTGGCCATATTAACAGAAGGGGGAGAAGTAAATAATGTTGCAACTCTTTGAGATGTAGATCTGGTTTGTGTACCAACATTCTCTATTACTCTTGTTCCTTCATCAACAATTATTCTAGTTCTTGGTTTGGTCGTAGAAGAAGATGCACCTTTAGGTCTTGTTTTAGACTTGTCTTTACCAATCTTTGCATCTTTATGTTTTTCTGATAACTTTGTGGGAACTTCCTATCTTGTTGTTTCATGGGTTATTTCTTCAATTCTAACACCTGGAGTAGCCTTACTAGTCTTTCTTTTCTTCTTGATAGGCTCTCCACTTTCAAAATTAGTTTCATCTCTTTGCTTTCTTCTTTTATCTTCTGAGTAGATGGGTTCAATTCCTCTTTCTCTTAAACTTTTACGAAAATCATCAATCCAATGTCAAGTGTACCTTATGACTGGCCTAGTAAAATCATCAATTGATGTCATGTCTTCATCCCCAACACCTGGGTTTGGAATGGGTTCATCATATATCATGTCATTATTATAAAATTGATTTAGCACCTGGCCATCATTTTCCACCAGTTGGTCTGGGATATCATAGAGTTTGAGCATTCGAGCAAACCCTAGAGTCATTCTTTCATACTTTCTCCTTCTGACCTCGTGCTCGTCTTCACAATTAAGCCAATAATCTTCTAAATGATGTACATGAGCATGATAACTAGCTATTATTTTTTCAATACTTCCTTCAACATCATAGGACATTCTATGAAGTGGAAATTCTTCAAAATTGTAAGTTTTCAGTTCCTCCTCACATAAATCAGCCACCTTGATTGCACTACACTTATAATTCCCTATTGTAATAGGAAATTTGAAAGAGGCCTTCTTGTGAGCATGGCTATAAAGAGCCTGAGATGGTTTTAACTGTCTCACTAATTCCAATAATTTTTTTTATTTGTAGGATACCTGGGCAACATGAATGGGTGTCCATCAAATCCCTCCACTTTGATATAGGAGTAAGTTGGGAACTATATGTACCAGCCTCCCATAGGCCAAATGTCACTTTGTGCTTCCAAGGATAATCTCTTAGATTTATCACCTTCCATTGTTCTTACCAATTTCATGGAAAACAAATCATTAACTTTTTTGCAATCACCTTTATACCCATGAACAGTGATTTGGGGTAAATTTGCATATATCAAACTATTGCCAATTTTTGTGCCTAGAGTACCAATCTATTTTAATCCTTGTTTATTGGCTCTCATAGCACAAGAGTAAATAACATATGATGACATGTAGAAACATCTAGTTTTGGGGAATGTAGTAATTTGTTCATGTAACTTGTTGCTTATCAATTTTCCCCAATGCAACTCTACAAGGATTTCTATCATTTGAGATATTATCACAAACATCTGGGGTTCGAACCTACTTGCATCTCTTAAACTAGATACTCTGCTCGACAAAGTTATTATTTCTTGCATTTCTTGTTTAGACTCAGACCTCTAAATTACTTTGATATGTGGTGTGATTGGTTGTTGGCACCATTGAGTGCTCACAATTTCTTTGTTGTGTTCTTCAACGCTCTGATATGTTTTGTCCTTTGCTTTCAGGTTGACATTGTACATCCTTGTGTAGGAGGGGAGACCAAATGTACACATAATTCCATTCTGAAACAAGTCTGCATAAGTTCTTCCTTCCTTTTCAACAATCCTTTTGGTTGGATTATAATGGTTTATACATTGCATTACTAATTTTGGAGCTTCCATCGCTGGTGGAAACCCTCCTGCTGGAAGTAACCCATTTCATACAACATTTTTAGTACATTGGGTAGCATTTCCTTGCAATAGACATGAATGAATTTCAATGTTAGAAGACCATCCCATGTGGGTATCTGTGACCACCACATTAATTGGCACTTCCTGTAAGTTGCAGTATTTGAATTTGTCTTTTGCTCTTGCTTCAGAAGCACTCATTTTTGATATAATGTGCTCTGTAATTTTTCAAAATATTTGTCAATGTGTGTGAGTTAGGGTTAAATTTAACCAAACATTACATTTCACAAAACTTTCAATTCATTATTTCATCAAATTTAACAACTCAGAGAAAAATTAATATCCCAATTTCAGAATGAGAAAATACCATTATCAAAGATTTCTATCCTAAGAAACTCTTGTCAATAAATCAGTTATTCAGAACATACCTAGTTCTGGTTAAAATGATGATTCTTCAAAGTACAACTTCAAAAACCCTTGGATAGCCGCAACTTAGTTTCTTGAAAATTTTACCTCTGCTTACGCGCCAAAGTAGCTTCATGAATTCAGTGTCTTTAGCAAGTTTGCAATATGACACAAAGTGGAGTGTTGTAAAAGCAATTGCATGCTTGAGGTGGTGACAAGTACATAGGTAGTTCGCCACCTTCATTCATTACCTGTTATTTTACATTAATTCCTAGAATAAAGTTGTAATCATTATGTATTATGGTTCAACTTGCGAACACCTAGATTTTTGAGTTGGCTTTCCATTCGAGAAGAAAGACAGTGCGGTGACTATTCATGGCGGTTACATGTCACGCCAATTTTATATAGGGTATATGCCATTAATGATATGAGATTAATGATGATCACTAGAGTTACAACTTTCGATAATGTCTTTGAGAAAATTCACATAACATCGAGATCTAAGAAATACTTCTTGAGAAAAAGAGGAAAAAAGCAAGGAAACAAAACCCGAAAATCGAAAATGAAAGATATACTTGACGACATTTCAAAGCAGACTTTCCAGTTTCTGACTTTTTACTTTAAAGAAAATAATAATGCACTGGACTTCGATCAAAAAGAAAATTATCGGGTTTATACAATTCAATTAATAAAATACCGGGTGGAACTAAAGTTATTTAAGACACAAACTCTTTTGCCTTATGCAGGACTCCAAAATTCCGGTTTCCGGTAATAGAATAAACAAAAAAGACATACCAAAACACCGAAATACCCAGTGGTAAAAAGTGCATCATTAAAGAGGCCAAGTGAAACTGAGAAACAACTAGCAATCGACCAAGCATCAATTAAAACCATGCCGAGGAGGATAAAAACAACAAAGCAAAAAGGGAAAAGAGGGGGTCCACATTTTTCCAAAGGAGAAAAATGGGGCATGTTGTGAGACTACACAACACCTACATTTTGAATCTTTATGTAAATCATGCTTTCTCATGGATGCGCTACACTTACTTGAGGATTTATAAGGCTCAATAGTCTCAATGGGTGGTTAGGCACATACACCTATCAATTAAATTTTCTTGAAAGTTTCTTAAGCCTTTTCTACAAATCAATTAACTTCCCACGTGGCCTTTTGGTGAAGATCACATGCCTATTTATGTTCTTACACACTTCTCTTAAAATCTTCAACCATTTCCCTATTGTAATCATATTTATTTGAGGCGTTCAGTAAAACATTTCATCCTGCAACCATTTCCCTATTGTAATCATATTTATTTGAGGTGTTCAGTAAAACATTTCATCCTGTTATGAATTTGAATATTGTTTGCATTCTTATGGATTGCAATTATGTCTCTAAAGTCTTCCCTTCTATCTCATTGTTACTTCCATGGCTTAGTCGTTTAACCATCTGACCTTTACGAATGTATTTAACATTTACATCAACTAAATATCTATCAATTTTGTTCTTTGTTTGCCTTTGTCATCGAGAATGGCCAAACAATGCCTTTTTTAGATTTATTTGACAAATCCTTCTTTTAGAAAACCTCCTTTTATTTAAGAATGTTTGTATATGTCTCAATGTCATGGTTTATACAAGGATTTTATGTTTAGATAAGTATAGTATGTCATATTAACCCATCAACCCTACATTACTTGAAATATGTGTAAACCTTAAAAGAATAGAGAGAATCATTATGTAATATAGTAAGAGATGGGGATTTATGGAAATGTGAATATCATTTTAGTGTAGATAGAATGATTATTCAATTCGTTAATAGAATTACTAAGTGAGAAGGAATAAACCCATTAATTTATATTATCTTGAATTTAAATGAGTATTTTATTTCTTCGAAAATATTTATTTAATCCTATTTTCTCTATATTTCATGAAAATGAAATGATTTATATAATTAGTTCACTTAGTTACTTCCAACCTTATGTTGCCATTTTATAAATTGCAAATATTGTATTGAAACTGTATTTTGTTATTATATGTCATATATATATATATATATATAGTAGAAGAAAATTTACGTTTAGGGGAGTTACTTGATTTAGTAGATAGATGAATTGGAAGATTAAATAGGGGAAATTACTTAATTATATTTAGATGAATGAAGGGTTGAATGTTACTCCTTTCATAGTCATTTAATAGTTGAATATATAGATAATCAAATAAAAGATCATATCAGAAAATAATTTAATTTAATTTAATTGTATTAGGAAAGTTGGAGGACTTATTCGAATGAATTAGATAAACTCTTTTAAATGTTGAGTTCTTTTAAATCATTTAACGAACGATTGTTATTACATGTTAATTTTATAGTTGCCTGGGTTATTGTGTTCCTTGTTTAATTATGTGATTGTTTTAACAAAATTAAGATGGATTAGTTTTAAGTGTTTATATAATTTCTTTCAAGGTGTTTGGATTAAGTGATTAAGTCGTTGAGTAAAATAAAAGTAGGAAGTGATGGTTATTTATGGAGTCATTCATGATTGCTTGTTATTGTGAGTTTTCTTTAAAAAGTGTATTTCATGGTTCCAATGTTTGATTGTTACCTTGTGATGAGTTATGTGTGTGATTTGGAATTTAAGTTGATTTTGATTAATTGTGGTTGATTTGACTATTTGTTCGTGTTGATTTATTGTGGTTGATTTTGAATTGAGTTGATTTTTGGTTATTGAATTAAGAAGGGAGATTTTTGTATCAAATGGTTAAGGATGTCTTCCAGAGGTTGGGGAAAGAGTTTTCTCTATGATTGGTTTTTCATGTTGGTTCTTTGTGAACACTTGATTTATGACTACGTGGGTTTTGGCCTTGCACTATGGAATTGTTATTTGTGGAGACTTTGTGTGAGTTAGTGCATGCCTCGCTTTATGTGATAATTCATGTGGATTTTTATGTTGTTCAAGTTGGATTACCTAGTTAGTGGATTGTAGAGTCCCTTTTTTGCTAGTAGGGGGAGTGGCTCTTAATGGGGATCTGACGCACAAAGTGGCAAGTCCAGGGTAACTCATTGAGAGTTTCTTAATCAGTAATAACCTAAAATAAATTAGGGGGTTGGGTAGCTCACATTAATTAAGATAACACATCACTCATGGTTCAATTGCTTGTTTAGGCTTGAGATGAGTGGGAAGGCCTGGAATGGCAAGATCATCTGCCTGGTCCAACAACAAGGTATGTTGATCCTGCATAAGTTTGTATGGGGGTCTAACAGCTGGTAGAGGTGGTCCAGGGTAACCCAAGATGGGGGTCTGGTAGCCTAGGAAGGTTACGGTAGGGTAACCCATAGAAAACTATGTGATGACACTCCTCCCTATAGCAACCTTGTATGCCTTGTTTGTTTTTCCCTTGTTATTCACGTACCTCTGGAAGCAGTCGTAATTTATGTTTTAGTTGTTACTTTTGTATGTTGGATTCATGTTAGCCTACGTCTACTTGATTGTTTGTGTAGTGGGTCCTTATTGTCATCTCCTAGCATGGGGGGTAGACCTTAGGATTCCACATGGTCGGGTGGAACGTGCCATGCACTCCAAGGGTTCCCAGTTGATGTTTGTGAGCATGGATGTGGTACCGCATGCAGTGGTTCCAGTTCTTGTACCATACTTGAGTTAGCATTGATATTATGTAATGTAAATATTTCAATTATATCTTTCATGTATTTGATGTACCCTTCTTGTTGTTATAAGGGAAGATTTGATGTAATCTTGTAAATAGTGTAATGATCTACCCCATGTATGGGAAGTTGTTTATGTATTCATTGGTTCATATTATATGATCTTTAATGGTGTTGTATATGTGGAAACATAGAGATATAATATAGTGGATGTAAATGAACTCTTTTTATTAGTAATTTTATGATGTAATTCAGTCATGATACCCTAAAGGACATAGTCGGTGCAAATGTACATGTGGATTACATTCTATGTAAATAATTGTATGATCTATATGTTGTTTCACTTTAAAATAAAAAAAATGGCATAAATGCTAGCTACTTGTGTTGTCCTTTGGGGTTTTGTGTCAAGGCATTACAAGAATGGAAAACATCAATTTTTAATCATATCTTTGGTTATAGCATCTTTTATTTGAGAATAGGAAACCTCACCATGTACTTCTTCCCACATGTAGGAAAGAATAACAGCTACTCTATCAAGGGAAAATGCACTAGTATCCCCAAGTTTATCTCTTATTTGTTCCAGGCTTTGTAATATGGACATGCAAGTTTCCACATATATGCATGTGTTTGTACCATCAGTTAATGCATTTCTCAATCTCTTAATCTCACTATTAATATTTGCAAATAGTTCCTGCGTAGGTGGAACATGTGCATTTTCCATAATATGTATGTACCTAATGGAGCAATGAGACCTTGGTTTAATATATTTAGATCTATAGAATAGAAATCTAAAATAGTTATAAAAAAATTTACAAGTGTGCACGTGATATATAATGTATTAAACATGAACACTAGATATCTGTAAGATAATAGTTCTCAAGTGCATACATACATTCAATAAATTTAATGTAACTTAGATACAAATTACTAAACACTTGTGAAAAAAGTAAATCATTTTGAAATATTAATAAATCTTTAAATTTACATAAGTTAAAGTCATGCATGAACTCATTTCACCAAAATGTAGAAACTTCTAACTATACATTTAAATATATAAAATGATCTTAAATATATGATCCACATGAGTAAATCACAAGGGCCAACAAGTGCTAAATTAGCTTGAGATTTGAAAGCATGCATAGATTAGATATAAGGTCTAGTGAACTTTCTAATAAAATATGTTTCACATTTCTTATAGAAGTTTCAAGCTATTGCAATTATCTATGTTCAACAAAACTATATTTAAACTTCATAAAATCAAAAGGCATATCAAAATTAGATAAGAAATTTATCAAATACAAAACTTTCATGTTGACCTTACTTAAGAGTTATTGATCAATCCACACTAAGTTTCAACAAAACTTCCTATACTAGAGGTGAGGAGGGGTCTATTTCTTTGGAACTAGATGTGAACTTAAATAAGTGCATGCAAAGTAACATTATTTAATTGTGCCATTAAGGAGGTTTGGTGCAATGGAAAGGAATTTGTGATGGTATAATTATGAGGTGAAGATAGAAAATATGCTTAGATCAAGAGAATAAAGGTGCATAAAATGATTGACATGTATATATACAAAGTTGTGTGATGCAGGAGCATCTAGCAGTGTAAGGGCAATCCTGCATCACCCAAAAAAAGGAGTTTCATTTCATGTTGGTAGTTTCTTTGATGTATTTGTATTTTTGGATACCCTTTTCATCATAATGTAATTCCCAACTTACGGTTTTGGTTTTCTATTCTCGGGTTGGAAGATATTGCAGTTTTAGTCTCCCAAAATTGCACCTAAAAAACCTTCCAGGTCAGATTTGAGGCACTAAACGGTCCTGAAATGGCCCCAAAACTTGCTGAAATTGGAGTAGAAAATTTTAAGCGCGTTATTGACTCCGAGATCTTTCCAACGGTTCAAAAAATTTGAAAAACGGAGTCCCGGATAAAAAGTTATGGCTCCTGGAAGATGGCACACTTTCTAGAGGATACTAATTTTCGAATGTTCTTTTCAAATTTGAATTTCAAGTTGTAATTTTTGGCTCCAACCTGCCAAAACTCAAATTTAAATTTTGTTTTGGCTCCAAACTCAAAAGGAGCTCTATTTATGGGCGGGTTTCTGATTTTTGGGTAGCTTTTTGGGGACAAATTCACACACTGCGAAAAAGGGCTATTCTATAATTTTCTGTAACTTGCATATATTGTAGAACTGAGGATTTGAGATCGTCTACATGTAAGAAGTTCCATTTTCTCAATAATAAAATTATTCTCTCTTTTTGTGAGTTATTTTTTGTGTCTTGGGTTGCACCCTCGTCATTGTGTCTTGTAGTAAGGCATCAAAAATATATGAATATGTAATTCATGATAAGGCTCATATAATGTATGTAGTAGTTAACATAAGGATGAGCTTGAACGTGCATAGAAAATTGATAAGCATTAAGTGGAAAATATGATGCCTCATAAGTAGTTAAACATGAAGAATTATATATGGTACATCAAAATCGATAGAGATCATAATGAAAATAAGAATAAAAGCACAACATGCACACATAGAAGACATCATACATATCTAGCATAGATCATGATGGTGCAGGAGCACTAATCCATTTAAGTGATTTTTCTTTAGTTGTTTCATGAGTGGTTGAGTCTTGGTGATTGATTCTATGTTTTTTGGGTATTTTGAGTCTAAATAAGTTCTAATGAGACCATTTTTATGTATTTGGAAAACTTGACTACCTTTTGTGTCCATATTGTAAAAGGTGTAAATCATGTTGAAAAGGTGTCAAGTTTGACAAACAGTTGTCAAGGTAGGTGAAATATCAATTTCCTTGTGTGGGTTCATGTTTTTAGGATGAATAAGTTCTAAATAGACCATTTGTAATTTTTTAGATGATTAGGAGAGTTAATTTGCAAATGATGTAAAAAGTGTAAAAAGTTGTCAACCTAAACTTCAAAAACTACAAAATTTGTAATGGCTTAGAAGCCTAATGGTCATAACAAGTTTGAAAATCAGTTCAAAGTTGTTGAGTCGGTTGTCTTTTTATAGGAAAACCTTTAAAAAGGTGTGGAAAATTGATGTAATGGTTGGTTGGTGGATGAGAAGCAAAAAATCAATAAAGTTCTCACTAATTTTATGGAAATTCATTGTAGTATTCATCATTTGTAGGCCTGTATGGTATTGTACAATCACTAGTTTGTCCAAATTCTATATGAATCCTATGGTAGCATGAGTTAACTATAGTTTTCAATTGCTTTGAAGGGATAAAAGTGAATCTTTAAAGTTTAATTTTTGTTTCCTTGAATCTGCTCGGGTATACCCTATTTTGGGGTTTTGTGAGCAATTAATGTAACATCCCGCTATGCATCCCCGAAGGGTAAGAGCCAAAAGAGGACAGGCAATTTTTTTTTGATAAAATAAAGATTAACTTACACAAAAAGCAGTTTCCAATACGTTATAACGACCACAAACATGGCCAAGCATGGCCAAACATAACCCAAAGGAGAGGACTAATCCACCCTCCAGAGAAAATCCAAACAGGAGCAAACATAATAGCTCCAAAAACTTTGCTCCAGAACTTCTAGCTACAAAAATTCCTACTCTGGAACTTCTTGCTCCGGAACTTCTAGCTACAAAACTTCCTACTATGGAAGTTCTAGCTACAAAACCTCTGCTCTGGAACTTCCTACTTCAGAACCATCTACTCCGGAACCTTCTGCACTACTCTGAAATCTCTGCTCCAGAACTTTCTGCATTGCTCTAGAACTCTAGCAGCACTACTCCGGAACTTTGGCATCACTGCTCTAGAACTTGGGCAACACTGCTCAAGAACTTCTACACTACTCCAGAACTTTGGCAGCACTGCTCCGAAACTTCTGCACTGCTCTAGTACTTTGGTAGCACTGCTCTGGAACTTTGACAATGCTGCTCCAGAACTTTAACAGCGCTGCTCCAGAACTTTCAGCGTTGCTCTGGAACCTTAACAATGCTGCTCCGGAACCTTAACAACGCTACTTTGGAACTTTTAGTGCTGCTCCGGAACATTAACAGCGCTGCTCCGGAACCTTAACAGTGACAACACATACCAAAAAGGAAAGCGACGATGCACTAGAACTTTTGCAGACTAAACATGAAGGAAATATACAACCAAAGCTCAGATTTTTGTATGGAAAATATTGAAGAAAAAGCCATTATGCTCATCATAATACAAGCGAACCCGATACCAACATCGGAACTCGTAAATCAAATATAAACATCACATTTCTTCTCATTAATCTATATGATTTTATCTTCTCTTTCAAGAGAGAACAATATACATAAATGAATGTACATGAATAAAAAGGCATAGCCATGAAATAAAATACATCAACATATAAGGCAAGTACAAGAGGGATCAGCTTCAACTGGTGCTCCAATAACCTGTACGCCGGTCCCTAATGGCGGTGGAAACTCCTCCCTACCATGTGGAATCAAAAGAGGTCACCCCACCATGCTTAGAGGTAGTCACAAGGCCCAAGCAGCAAACAAGGCAAGGGTAACATATAGCTAGGTACACTCACATCCGACACGGAGCAAACACGAAATACAATGCATTAAAGCCGAAATCACATCATGAAGATGTTCATACAATAGCATGTTGGGTACTACTCATGAATACTAAGGTATAGGGTACAAGAGTATAGACTGGATGGAATGTCATCATGTGTGCTCGAAGGGATGGAATCACACGGAAACTAGGTACACCTCTCATATAGACGAGGAGACACAATCATGCTCGTATCAACGACCTGCAGACGGATAACTCAACGCCCTGCAGACGGATAGGCCTTCTTGTTTAACCAAACAAAGAATCCATAGAAAACATGCAACAATTGGAAAAACCACAATTTTCTATCATAGAAACCATTTAAAATAGCCAAGCTAATATTGCTATAAGAAGACACGTTTAACAGTTGTACTCAATCATGAAATAGAGGCATAAAAATACATAAAAAGATAAAAGTGCCCGAATCTAAAATCAGACAACCCAATTCATATTTTGATGTTTCCAATTGGATTCCACTTTTACTATTTCATTTTATGACCCGAATAGGGTGTTGTTCAGAAAAATGCCATTTTATGCATGGCTGGGCAAAAATCATGAAAAATGAAAGTGTCTGGATTAAGAATCGGACGAAGACCTAGTTCATATTTTGACGTTTCTACACGGAATCTAGTTTTATTTTGCATTTATAAAAAATGGTTAAAGAGCAGCATAAAAAAATGTCATTTAGTAAGAAGGCACGAATTTTGCCCAAAAACGAAAGTGTCCAGAATAAAAATATTCCAAAGACCCAATTGAGATCTTGGAATTTATACTTGGATTCCATAGTTTTGTGTTTTTAATAGGTTGTAAAAGAGCAGCAATGAAAAAAGTTTTACCAGGTGGCACAAATTTTGGCCAACAAGCAAAGTGTTCGAAATGCGTTTTGGACTCCAACCCAGTTGAGATTTGGGCATTTTTAGGTGAATCCCAAAGTTGAATTTGAGTTTAAAGTGGGAGGATTGAACAGATTTATAAATGTCTCAGATTTCCCAAACAAAGAAAGCAAAAAAACTAGGTTGAGAAGAAATCTCAACCTCAAAAGCCATGACAACACCCAAAGCAACAAATCAAACACCCACATACATTTCTAATTTAGAAATTCAAGAAATACATAGGAGAATACCTTAATTTATGCCCAGATTTGAAATGAAAAATTGCTTTGCTTGTAAGACGTGGCTAGATCCCAAAATAGAGCAGAAAAACTACAATGCTACACTGAACTCCAGGGTCCACTACCCACAAAAATCCCTCCAACAAAGCCAGGTCTTCATACCTAGCTTCCATTCCTAGCTGTGAGGTTTTTCTTCTCCTTCCCAAAATAGAAAATTTCTTTTTTTTTCCCCAAAAGAATCCCTCCCCCAAAATAAAACTTTCTTCCATTTTATATTTTCTTCTCTAAAAGGATAATTCTCCCCCAAAAACAAAAGAATATATATATATATATATATATATATATATATATATATATATATATATATATATATTCAAACCAAGGCTGCCCCTTATTTTATTTTAACTATCTCCTCAACACAATAAAATGAAATAAATCATTTTATTAAATAAACTATTAATGCTCACCAAGGTAATAAATTAAAATCACCAAATATACAAAGCTCCCCAAATAAGATTAAAAAAATCATTTAAGAAATATATCATTATCTCGAATGATCAATAAAAATCATTTTAAATAACATATTTAAATCTAATGAATAAAACCTTTCCAAATCTCAAATCAATTAAATACTTTAAAATGCCATATACAAAATTATGAAAAGACGCCAATGAAAACACATCATAATACTAACAACGAAAATAAATAGCCATATAAAAGATTCATGAAACCATAACAAAATACCTCAACAAAACATACCAGTGAACCACATACAATAGAAAGGTGTGCCGAAACATATGACTGAAAGGTGCTCCAGACGTTACCATTAGGTAACCGGATGGAAAGACATCAATAAGGAAATCACTACCCTAACAGGGTACAATGGGCTAGGATAGGGGAAATTTGGCCTGTGAATACCTCCAGTAACCACCATTGGGGAAGGTACGCTCAAACCTATGAAGCCACGTGGAATCGGTACCTGGTACCTGTAACATACACACAACAGGATACTTGTGCATATACATATATACATAGTCGAAGCACATACTACATCCTGACTGTAGTTAGCTACCATATATATCAATTACTTGCATCATCATAGCTAATCATAATAACCTTCCACTAAATCAACAATATCTAACCTCATTATAATAACATTTAACATTTAAAATATCAAATCAAAAATCAAAATACTATCTTACCAGCCTGGGTTTAGAGAGGTGTTACAATTAACATGTTTTAAGGACCATTTCACTTAATCTAATCTCTGTGACTTGTGAAATGTGTCCTATGAAGGATTTTTAGATGATAGGATGGTTGGAAAAAGTAGAGTGGAAGGTTGGGTGAGCGTTTGGATGATTGTCTTAGGGAGTTTGAGAGAGTTTACACCATGAAAATGAAGGTTTTGGCCTAGTTTTTGATGAAATATGAGAGGGTATTATTATTTCATGACATTTTAAGCTTGTGCGGGGTTAGTCAGGGGTGTTTGTGTCGATGATAAGGTTTGGTAAGGGCTATAAGTTGGTTTTCCAATAAACCCTAGTGTAAATTGGGAAAAGAGAGGGTTTTTGAGTTTGGGATGTTGCAGGGCCTATCTTTTGCTAAATATTATGGATTTTGTGATTTTTCATGTAGGTGAGTGCTGCCCAATTCAAGTTTGGGTGAAAGAGAAAGTTTAAAGTGCACCTCCTTTGTAAATTTGACCTAATTGAGGTCTTGGACAACATTATTTTCATGTTTTTGGGAAGTTTATCCAAAGGAGTTTTAGGAGGGTCTTATGTATATTGAAGAGGGATTAAATGGGTGTCTATAATGGTAGTTTATTGTAGAGGTTGTTAAGGGAATATGAGAGTGAAGTTGGGAAAATTGGGTTTGCAGACCTATAAGGGTGTCTAGGTGAAAAGTTGAAAATAAGCCAATAGTGAGTTTTGAGAGAAGGAAGGTGGTTTAGAATCCTTTGTATTGTGAAGGTGAGGGGTTTTCCAATCTAGGTTGATATCACATGAAAACTCATAAAATATATGTGAATGAATCTTATCATATGAATACCCAAATTGGGAACATGAAATTTATGAGCAATAATATTTAAGATAGATCAAGAATTCATCGAGGAAAATATGAGAGTGAAATGTTTATGATATATAAAGAGAGCATAAGTGATAAATATAAAAAATGATAATATATAATATAGACACCCCTCAAGTATGTAAATGACTTGAATAAATCATAATATAGAAAGTAAAAGAGAATATATAAAACATAACAAACATGACTAATGAAGGTGTTTAAAATGTAAGGACACACAACATATAAGTTATAAATGAAGTAGAAAGGAGGATCACACCAAATATGACATAAATATAAGACTAGAAAGTAGAACTAATACACAATACAAGGACTTTAAGTGACATAAAAGTATATAACATATGTTCAAAGTACTTGTATTGAAACATGTACTGGACTATTTAAAGGTGTCTTTGCATTATCCAATTTATATTTAACTAATAACATGGTAACATAAAGCCAAGAGAGAAGAAAAACACAAAATGTGCCAAGTAGCAATGGAAATAGGTTATAATATCTAAGTAATCAAATGGTGTATGATGTAATGGCATAAAGATGAATAGGGAAAATAGTAATCAAATGATTTTTATTTTATTTTTTAACTATAGGGTCCATATGATTGATGAATAGGACACATATTCAAATCAAGATAAAGAAATTTAATAAACCAACCATCTAGAGGTCTCATGATTATAAGGAATCCATAAGTAGTTAAGTCATGAAAGTCTATTAGGTTGTGTGGTTTATTCTACATGGTTTGTATATATATTGTCATATTAAAAATCACAAATGACCTTGCACATGCATGAAGGAGCTTAAAGAGTTCAAAAGATATATGAAATATATAGTGGTTTATTATAGATCTAAAATATTTGTCAAATGTCAAGAGAACCAACATATAGTGCATAGGTTGTTGGCATAATTTTTCCTATAAGTTGGAAGGTAACCTTATCCAAGCCCCATTCTATAATTGGTATATTTTGTCTATTTGTATGAAAAGGTTAGGAATATAAACTAATTTGGAAAGAAACTATTGATCTTTAAGGATATAAATCTATTTGATTTATAAATTTAACTAAGGTAAAGAAATGATTGATTCATTTGAATTCCATTTAAGTATTATTATCTATCAAAATAGATGTGAGATGGTATAGATTTCAAGTTCCATGTGTTCTCATGCTATTAGAAAATGTTATCAAGAACATTTATTTTTATTTAATAGGTTCAATGAATTGAACAATAATAAGAATGTATGTATTGAAGCACATAAACTTAAAAATTATATATTTTGATAGAGACCCATACAATAGCTTTTTATGTTAGTTAAAAATTCTTGTACCTTAGGTGCTTACATGCACATCCTTATTAATCTTCTCTAGGGTGTTACTAAAAAAATTAATTCAAATTTTTAATGGTCATTATAAAGCAATGTTTATGGATTGATACATAAGGTTGTTATGGAACATCATATGAACTATAAGGATATCACCAATTCAATATGATTTTTTATTTCTTATGTTAGGGTGTTCACCAATTCAATATGATTTTATATGATTTTGTATGTGCAAGTGATTGTTGAGTGTTAAGTGGCATGCACAAAACATGAAGAATTGGCAGTTTAAAGGAGGTGCACCTTTTAAAGGGAAACTCCTATCTGTTATTTGCAGATGATTCAAGGGTATGTTTTTCTAATTTTTTTAACCTTTTGATGTAATTTTCAATACCATTCATGAAGGTTGGTGGAGCAGCTATAATGTAGCTAAGTTGATCAAGATGTATAACCTAAAACCCTAAGGAAAATTGATATAGTAAAGAGAAAGTTATCAAAACATAAGAAGTAATCAGATTGTGGCTCAAGTAAGGATTCATATGTGAATGACTAGAGGTCCAACACATCATCAAATCAAGGATTTCATTGAAATTCCCCAGGAAAAATGTAGAAACTTGAAGTTGGGTTTCAGGCTAGTTGTAATTAGTGGGTTCATCATGGTCACAATTCCTATTTTTGATTGTTAGGAGATCATATTTTTGGTGGAATTTTAACAAATGCTGAGAGGTCTTGAATCATTTATAGAAAATGGAAAAATATAGAAGAGGTCTTATGTTCTCTATATAGTGAATGCCATGATTAAAAAGAAAGGGGTAAAAACTTTATTGGAAATCAGAAAACAACATTACAATAAAAAACCAAGGGACCTAGCCCCCGAAAACATTAGCAGAAACCAAAATCAACTATCCCCATGTATCATCCTATCCTCCTCAAAGAACTGATCCACATCCTGACGCAGCTAAGGGGAAACCTGATCCCAATCCTCAACCTTCCAACCACTATCATGCTCAGAGGCCCATTTGGCAAGGCAGTCAACAACATGATTCCACTCCCTCAGGATGTGAACAAAGGAAGCAGCTTCCATCTGAGAACTAACCTGAAGAATCCGTTGAACCACCGAAGCCAACTGCCAATTTATATCAGAAATATTCCGCTCATTCAACAGATTAACCAAGACTTGTGAATCAGCTTCACATATAACCTTTTTCCATCCCAGAGCAAGGGCCTTCTCGATGGCATAAAGAATCGCCAACCCCTCCATGAGGTTAACAGTCTTCACCCCCTCATGAATAGAGAACAAAAAAATCACCAACCCAGTAGAGTCCCTGCCAACCCCACCAATCCCAACAGGCTCAGGATTTCCCCTATAAGATCCATCTATATTAATCTTTAAAAATCCATTTGGAGGAGGTAACCACCTACCAGCCCGTTCAACTCTCTGTTTCCCATACCTGCCATTCCTTAACTGGACAACAGAAGAGTGAATTTCCTGAAGACCCAGTCTTTCCACCAACTCAACATCACCTCTCTCCAAGGGGAGAACCACATCACTCTTAGCCTCAACTGACTCCTGCACCATTCCTAACGTACGCAACCACACTTGCCGACCCAACAACTTCTGATCACGAAAGATCTGGCGGTTCCACTCCAGCCAAATCTGCCAAAGTAAAAATGTAGGGCCTGCATACCAAACATCCTACAAAAAGGATGCCATAGAAGGAGGTCTGCCCAGACTATCCTAGAATTCAACTAAAGAGCAAGCATGAATGCTAGGAAGCTTCCACACCTCCCACCACCAGTGCTAGAGTTGCACAACAAAGGGGCACCGAAAGAACAAATGCGAAGAATCTTCTTCCTCTCTCCCACACAAAACACAAACTGAAGGTCCTTGGAATCCCCGTTTATGAATGTTATCCCAGGTCAAGCACCTATTCCATGCCAAATTCAAACAAAGAAGTTGCATTTTGGCCATGAGAACTTATTCCACACCCTTTTCCACCAGTGAACCTTTGCCCCAACAAGCTTCTGAGCTAATAACACCTGATAACTAGAAGCAACAAAATAACTACCCTTTAGATTATGGGTCCAAGCAAGAATATCATCTTCCAAGAGAGAACTACAACTCCTACTGCAAAGAATCTTATGAAGCTCAGCACTTTCATCCTCCCAAGTTTAGCCACTTCGCGGGATCCTTCCAACGAGCCACCTCCAACTGACCAAAAGAAGAGACAAACTTGAAGTCACTCACCCTAGACCAGCCAGCCATAAGAAATCTCTCACACAAAGGAAGGAGGTTGGGCAACTGAGAAGTAAGGGGAGGGAAGCCATCCCAAGAATCCAACCAGAAAAGAGCTTCAGTTCCCTATCTGCAAATCCAAAATAAACCTTCCTTGATGAGTTTCGCACCCTTCTAAAGAGTATTCCAAATCACTGAGCCTTTCCCCTCAAGAGGGTAACGAGGGAGATCATGTCGAGGAATCCTAGCAAAATACTTATGAGATAAAATCTTGGCCCATAGCTGATCCTACTCCACACACCATCTCTAGAATAACTTAGTAGCCATAGCCTCTCCAGAAAACACAGACTGTCGAAGACCAAGACCACCAAATTGCTTCAAACTACACACAACATCCCACCTGACCAGACTCCACCTGGAAGATGACAAACTTCTAGCCAATAAGAACTGCCTTTCAAGAGAATCCATTTCCCTAAGAAAACCCATTGGAGCCACCTGAAGCATACATCTGTAGGTAGGGAGAGCTTGCACCACCGCCTTGAGAAGCTGAACCCGCCCTGCAAAAGATAACCATCTATGGGTCCAATGATTAACTTTTGCACAGAGCTTATCAATAATATTTTTCCAAGAACCCTTGGGAAGTCGGCGAACATAAATTGGGATACCCAAATACGTCAAAGGGAGAGCCCCTATCTAAAACCTCAAGATATTATCTATTCTCCTACGTATAGGGGCCGATGTATTGAAGAAGAAAATGGATTATTTCTCCTCATTAATCAATTGCCCCGAAGCAACAAGATACAAGTCCAACACCTGCCTCAAATTAGTAGCTTCTTTAATAGTAGCCATCCCCATCAAAGCAGTATCATTAACAAACTGTAAATGTGATTGCGGAGGAGAATATCCACCCCAACGCCAACCTTGAATGTTTCCAAGCTCCACATTTATTTTCAACAAACGCCCAAGACCTTCCACAAGAAGCAAAAAAAGATACGGAGAAAGGGGATCCCCTTGGCGCAAACCCCTAGAGGTGCCAAAAAGTTTAGAATGATCTCCATTTATCAAAACCGAGAAGGAAATAGACGTGACACAACTCATGACCCATTGGATCCACTCCACACTGAAACCAAAAGACATAAGGACTTTCCGTAGGAAAGACCATCTAACCCTATCATAAGCCTTAGCCATATCTAGCTTAATGAACATTGCCTTCTCCTAGGAGTTGTCCATGGAGTGGATGGTCTCCGAAGCAATGACAACCCCATCTAAATTTTTTTGACCCGCCACAAAACCACTCTGCTCCTCCGAAATCAGCACTTTAAGCCACTTCTTCAACCTCTCAGCCATTAACTTCTAAATGATTTTATATGCCACATTCCAAAGAGAGATAGGCCAGAACTGAGCTAACCTATCAGCCCCTTCACACTTGGGGATGAGAGCAAGGAAAGTGGAATTCAAAGCACGAAGCATTTTCTTATTCCTCTGGGACTCAAGGACAACCGCCAAAAGATCCAACTTTATGATATCCTAGAATTATTGGTAAAACTCAATCAAGAAACCATCGGGGCTGGGAGCTTTACGCCTCTTCATCTAAAACACAATACCCTCTAGCTCAACAAGAGAAATCTCTTTCATCAGAGACTCATTCTCCTCCTTGGAGACCAACTGAGGAAAAAAAGAAAGAACCTATGCTTCCTCAATAGAGCCCCCCGTGAATCCTCCCTGAATAAGGCAACAAAGTACTGAGAAGCCTCAGTAGAGACTTCTTGGTGTGAGGCAAGATGTTATCCCCTATCATTCACCAGAACAGGAAGGGAATTACCATGCCTCCTGTCTTTCACAAAATTGAAGAAGAAGGCAGTGTTTTTGTCACCTTCTTGTAGCCATTCAACCCGGGCCTTTTGCTTCCAATAGATCTCTTCCCTCAATTCAAATTTCTCATCCACTTTCAAATTCCTAGCCTCCTTCCTCAGAAGATCCTCAGAAGCCCCATTCTCATGAATCAACCACATAATATTATTCAACTCCTCCTGAGCAGTGACCTTAGCATGAAATATATTACCAAAACATCATCGATTCCACCTTTTAAGCTGATATTTGAAAAAATGAAGAAGCCTAGAAAAAATTAACATTTATGTACCAAAAGTAGGTCTTCCAATCCTCCACCACTCAGCCACGTGCTCACGAAGAGTAGAATCCCATAACCACATAAGTTGAAACTTGAAGGAGGGAGAACGATGCGTCTGAGCAGATATAATACTAAGCTTAATATGCCAATGATCAGAACCTCTCCAGTCAAGAATTTCAGATCTAGTAGACCACAAGTCTCCAACCAAATAACAGGAAACCAAGAATCGGTCAAGCCTCTCAGCAACACAACTCTCACCAATTCTCCTATTGTTCTAGGTGAACCAACCATTATTAGGCTGAACATAAAAAATATTTAAATCTGAAATGCTATCCCTGAGTAATAGAGCAGAAGGCTCCAACCTAGCAATTCCACCTTTTTTCTTAGAAAAATCAACTATAGCATTAAAATCACCAGCCAAAACCCATGGATGGAAAGGAGCTAAGCTGCGAACAAAATGAAGATGGGACCAAAGAAGTTGCTTACCTTGGAACTCAATAGGAGCATACACATTAGAGAGGAGAATACACTCACCAGTCTCATAACAAGAGGTGACTAGGGACATAGAGGATCTAGAGGACATCCACCAAAGAGGGAAAATATTTTGAGGGTTCTAGAAGCAAGCCACCCCCCCGGAAGCACCAAGATCCCCCACACACTGGCATTCACCACATTTCCACAACCTAGGTACCATATCCAACATATTTTCCATAGATAACTTGGTCACCTGAAGAAAAAGAACATCCAAAGAATGATTCCTAACCAAATCATGAACAACTTTTTGTCTAGGGCCACTATTCAAGCCCCTTACATTCCATGAGAGAACAATCATTTCTGAGGGCCTAAAAAATGTGAATCTAGAGTCTTGATTGACCCTGACTCCACCAAAGTTTCCCCAGTTAATTTAATCTTATCCATATCCTTTTTCCTGCCTAGCTTGGAAGTTTTCTCACCAACCCCTTTCTTCAGTTCCTTTTGCAGAATACCCAAGAGAGATGAAGACAAAGAGCTCTTACCCACATCTATACCATCTTTTAGGGGCAATGGGGAACCACCTCCACCACTCTTCGTAGCTCCAAGAGTAGAATCCAATGCAACCTGAATAGGAAATTGTTGATCCACTTCCATCTGCCCAACACCAACCTCTTGCACAACCTGCATAGCCTCCAAAGGAGGACCATCCTGACCTGAACCCAAAGTACCCTGATTTAGGTTCAGCAGCCCTAGATTTACTTCCTGCTGGCTGAGATCATCCAGTACCTCAAACCAATTAAAGGTGTCATCATCCTACCTCTCCCTCAAGGTTCGCTTTTGCCCCCAATTCCTATTGCGAGCCTTGACAGGGACATAACCATCATCACCGTTACCATCACCCAGAATAGGCTCCTTCCCCTTATCAGATCTAGGCAGATTACGAGAAGGCTGAGAAGGTTGGGGTGCCACGGGCTTAGCCCTAGGGCATCTCCTCTACAAGTGACCATATTCGTGACAGAGATGACATCAAAAAGGTAGGGTTTCATAATCTAGCTGTTGCACCCAAGTATAGGATCCAACACACACTTCTACAGAATCTGGCAATGGTTTGCTTAGATCAATTTCTACATAGATACGGGAAAAAGTCATTACCTTCTTAAACTGCGTCTGCTGAGAAACCCAACAGGTTTACTGAGCATTGAAGCCACCAAAAGCAACACATCATCTCGCCAGCACTCAACCGGGAACCACGACAACTGAACCCAAACCGGAATCTGACTTGGTAGTGCCTCGGTAGGGTTGAAGCCCGCATGCCATGGCTTGATAAACAATCCCACCTAGTTATAAAAATAGGGACCACCCTCAAAGAACTTATTCTGATCTGTCATGCAATCAAATGATACCATAAAATAGTTGTTTGCAAGGAGCCTAATCTCCATCTCTCCCTCTGGCATCCATGTCCGCTAAGCCCAGGATTCCAAAAATTGTAGCGAAACTCTCAAACCCATGAACTTGCAATAAAATGAGTGCCTCAAATAGTATTCAATATCATCTGCAAGCAACTCCATCGGGATAACCAATTTCGGTCTCTCTTTGCATCTTTCCAAACACCCATTAATCTTCATTATGTAGGGACCACTAACCTGCCCTAGATCATTCATCTCCATCTCTGGTGAAAACAACGTATTATCAAAAAAATTTGCACCATGCACTGCATGCTTCGAACCAAATGCTAAATGAAAATCCAATTTGGGGCTAACCCCAGATGTTTCTGCACACGACATAGCAATAAACAAAATCCCCAACAGGCATGCAAACCCCCAGATCACGATTGGACTAAATGGAAAGACCCCAAGGGAAAACACGAACCCCCACACAACAATCACCAGCAAAGGAAAAATAAACGCAAGTTTAACATATTGAAACCCCACCCCACTGACCCTGAATGTAGCAAAAACCCCCACAGCGTAGACTCGAGCAGAACACAGAGAACGAGCTAGGGCACGGATGTGCTAGCTTGGCTTGCAGAGCACGCAAACGCCATCGTGAATGCCATGATTGAAAGATATGCAAAAAAAGGGATTTATAGAAGATGGGAAAATACATAGTGAACGCCATGATTGAAAGATATAAAGAAAATGAATTTGTTGAAAATAGTTTAGAAACTTTCAAGCAAATGAAATTCATTTTGCAAAATGTATGCAAAATGTGGAAGCATTAACCAACCTGGAAGTCATCGCACTAGAGAGGGTGATGCTCATCACTAAGGGTGGTGAGCTCGTCGCCTTGCAAAGCTATAGTTCTCCTGGAGGAGGTTCGGATGTGTTTTCACTACTACAACACTACTCATGAAAATGATAGTTGAAAGTGATCGACAGTGAAATGTTTTATTAAAAAACCCTAATTCAAGGGTTCGAGAAAACCCACCTTCGCTCAAACCCTAGTATTTTATTATAAAATAATTCACTGACATTGAAGGGGGGCTCATCCAGAATATGGGGTTTGAGTGAACCCTAAAATTAGTTTGATCAAACCCAATAGTTCGAGTGAATCACATAAAATTGCACACCCGACAAAAAATCTTTTTTCCTTCCTCAAATAAATTGTAAACCACTATTGTGGTTGCACCCCTAAAATAACACAAATTTCTAGATTGTGGGCCTTTATATATCCTACCTTTTCATGGTTATCATACAACACAACTTATAGTGACTATGGTCAATCAAAAGCATTATATGGACTCTATAATAACACAACTTTCTAGCCATACTTATAAAATCATTGATCTCATGCTCTTCCTATTATCTCCCTTTCTCTTTCTGGTTAATTTTTGTCCTTATGTGTTTTTCTATATGTATGAATGCATGTTTTGTACTCTCTTCATGTAGTATATGTCATATTATTTGTAATAGATTATGCATAATTTTCTTTCTTTTGTGTGTGTAGGATACCTAGTTGTTTTAAAAGTCTTCTCCTTGGGGCATGCCTGTATGTGTTGGAGATTCTACTTCCTTTATAGCTTTCTTTGGTAATGATTGGTACAAGTTATTTCTACTTTAGCATACATATTTAACATAGCTTATCTGCTTTCTAAAGTGGGGGGGAAATGTAGTGTCATAAATTTCATACCCTTTCAATTTCATACTACATAATGTCCCCTCTTTTATCCCATAATATAGATATTTTCTAAATGTAAAGTTTTGTTAGGAAAAGTTGCGTTGTCCACCTTGAATAATGTTATAATATAATATTTTATTTATTATGTGGTACACCTAGGGAATCTAGGGATGTATGCATCACATGGGCTAGCATTCTTGGGGCCACTTTATGTGTTGTATATAACATTAAATTAAATATTTAATGTATGGTTGCACATGGGAAAAATATTTAATATTGGGAAAACTTACTATCAATATTAAATGAGGGGTTAATGGTTTTGTAAGCTCATGGTATTAGTCACATGGTTTTATGTAATACCACTTGGTGGTTTTGTGTGAGCTTTTTTCTATAAAAGAAAACACATGGGTAGTTGTCTAAGGTTGGAAGGTTGGCTAATTTTCTTGTTGGCTCTTGTTAGTGTTTGTGAGGGTTGAAGCATGGCATGAGATGTGTGGTTATATTCTTGTTCACATGGAGTGCTTGTGGAGGGCTTGATGTTTCAAAGGTGTTCATGGAGGACTTTAAAGTTGTATTGTAATGTTTATTGTTGAATAATACATGAGTGATGGATTCTTTTGGAGGCTAGGTTTTTCCCTCTTGAGGGTTTTCCCAAAGTATATTGAATGTGTCATATTTGATGGTATGCATTGTCTATTGTTTTGCATATATATTCTGAATATTTGTTCGGACAGATTTCACTATTTGGGTTATGTGGAAATTATCTTGGGTGAATGCATATTTCCTTTCAAGTGTTAACACCAAAATATAATTTATCTAGCATTTTTATAATAATTTTGGCTTTCTAATTCTATTTTTCTAAAATGGGAGCACTATGTATGAATTTTTGTACAGTGCACTAGCATCCCACAAAAAAATGTGATTCCAATGACCATTGGAGTGTTAGCTTCTCATGAATATTATGAAAGTAATGCCTCTACATGACAGTCATGTTGAAAAAAGTGACTCAACTTGATTTTTTTAAAAAAAAAAAGGAAAATAAAAGAAAAGAAATTATATTTTTCTTTCATATGCTTAGGATCATGCTTTCATATCTAACTCTGCAATTTCTTGAAGAAGCTCTTAAGTTTTTGGAATGAACAACAAGTTCTCTGGTATATTGCATGTGACCTTTTTGAAGTGAGATTAAATAAGAAAGCATTGTGGAAGCTGTTTATCTCTCTTTGGGGATTTTTGACAACTTCTTGGTGATCACAATCCATTATGTTATTTCCCTCAAGTGGTGTATACAATTTCTTTGTATTAACATTTAGATATATCTAGTATTAAATCAATACATTTAGGATCTTTTTATATTTCTAACATCACATCTCACTTCATAGAAATCACTTTCATTATATTTTCCAATATTATCAAATTATTGACTTCCCATGTTGGTAGACATACCGAAATGGGGGTTTGTTGAGGCAAGCCCCTAAACAACCCAACCAAAAATTTTCTCCTTTCTCTCTTTTTGTGCAGTGCCTTCTAGTTGAAAAGAAGCAACGATCTCAATATCATCTTTTGTATTTCAAAAAAAATTATTAGGTTAATTTGGTTTAAGCTTTACAATGTATTCCCTTTTAATTATGTTATTCTCATATTTCTCATACATAGTGATCTCTTGATATCTATTTTGTGTGTGTAGGCACAAATTATGAGACATTTTGGACTTTTATTTATGCATCCATATCAGAAGATAGTGTGACATGAGGATGTTCACTTTATGAATTGGTGTCCATAGCCAAGGTTTTCAAAAATTTATAAAATTATCTATGAGATCTATACATTCTATTTTTTGTTTTTATATTAGATTGTAATTTTTGTGCCAAAGATAGATATTTTCACTAGATATAGTTATGTTGTATTGAAATTAATTTTTTTTATTTATTTCTAGTTATAATTATTTCATAAAAAGCATTAATTAGATAATGAGAATAAACCTCTAATTCATCCTAATGTCATTGTAGATCATTGATTCTCAAGGAAGCTTAATTCCTTCGTAAGAATTGATTTTTTTCTACACTACAAAAAAAAAACATGTAAATTGAAAAAAATACACATATCTTGGATCCATACACTTGGATAGGTGTTGTAAATTCATCTAACTTGCATGCCACAAAGTGGTAATAGACCCAATATTTAAACCAAATTATAAATTATCTTTTTTTGGATTTTTACATTGCATTTCCCCTAGATCCCAAACAATGAATGAACATGTCAAATCCAACACACATGTGATCTCTCTTTGAACTAAAGATAATGTTGAAGCCCTTACAACATCAAAAATTATACCCTTAAATGAATTGGTATCTCTAGTTATCTCTTAGATGACAAAAATCATTCAAATATAAGCTTTTTGAAATATTTTAGTTATTCATAAGAAAAATAAAGAGAAATATTATTTCTATATATTTTAAATTAGAAAATAGATAAACATATTATTACACTCTTAACATACATAATTAAATAAGAGACAAATGACACATACATTGAGGGTGTCATTATTTATTTAATTTCTCATACATCAAGTAGACTATGTTGTGCATACAATTAAAAGATATCATGCAATCAAATGATTTCAAGTTTTTGTCAATATTTAACTCACCACTTTCTTTCTCCTTCAAACTTATCATAGTTATTAAAAATTGTGAATATTAGTGAAGACCAAATATTTAAGTTCATCTTATCCAAATATTGAGACTTTCTACCATTTGATTTGATTTTATTTTTAGTGCATGTGCATGCCTATTATTCTAAGAAAGTGTTTAAATTAATAATGAACAATAGAACACAAAGATATGCAAGGAAAGATTATAAACATTACAATTATTTGTGACTATCTATTCATAGAAAATATTTATGGAATTCAACAAATGAAGGACTATAATGATGAAAACAATAGTATTTAATGTCATTTAAAACATATATGATATGACGGAGAAATATAACAATTATATAAGTTTTATAGTTCAGAAAAAATAAAGTCATATGATTGGCCTTGAAAATAATGAACTAAAATTGAATAAAAAAAGATTGAATACAAGACATGAAATAGTCTCTTCATTTAAAATAGGCTAATCAATTATGAAAAAATTAACTCATTTCACTATTTTTTTAATATTAATATAATAAGATTTCACCAAAATTCTAGAAAAAGAAAAATAAAATTATATGATTGGCTAGTTCACTATAGTTCTTATTTAGATAAGTTATTAGAGAACCCCTTCGATGGCATGGACTAATAATGGACACATACTTCCATAAAATTAACCTAATTTTTCCTTTAACAATTGTATTCTTATAATTATGCATTCTAGTTATATTCATTTCTATCATTCTCATAATTATGTATTCTAATTATTAAATTCATATGTGTCATTCTCAATGCAATATAAAAACAATTAAAAACACAACACAAATATTAACCTCTATAAAACACTTATATCACATTTAAATCATTCCATTAAATTAAACATAAACTAAATGAAAAATGACATGCATAAATACTATGTAACACTTTAAAAAACAAACACTCATCTATGTTGCTAGGGTTAAAATTTTCTGTGATGAAAATAACAAAAATCCTATATTTATTGACTAAAAATAAACTCATCCTTTCATCAAATTCATCATTTATGGGTTTCATATAGTGGATTGTTAAGGGTTTCATGCACCTATCTTTTGGTTGAATCTATGTCCACTACCATGTACCCCTAGCACAACATTAGCTACAACACTACCATCCCCTTTGCCCTTTCAATACTGCATTCTACCTACCATATGAAACTTCACATGCACCTTTGCTACTGGTAATAAGGAAATTTTGATTGCAACTGAAATACATTGTATGTAAATATATATGTGTATGTACTATAATTATATAACACATACATACATACATACATACATACATACATACATACATACATATATATATATATATATACATATAACACATTTATTATATATAATTAAATTAAACCCTAAATTGATAATAATTAAATATATATTAGATAAATATGTAAGTATGTATATGTATGTATGCATATGATATAAATTTTTATAACCCTTTCTTAAACTAATATAGTTGTAAAAGTTTATATATAAATTGAAACAACATTTTCATACATGTAAGAGTCACTATAATTGTGAAACAAACAAACCATACATCTAATTCACTTCATTGTAAGTGAAGAAGGCTATATGTCAAATGTATATATCCACTTGCTCTCAAATGCCCATTTATACAAGTTTCAATTTCAAACACTTGTTGTAGCTTCCAAAGTATGTATATTTCAAATTTGTTCTAAGATTACAATTGTATAAATTGTTCAATGTATGTTTATTTTTCATATGTATCATGATTTTCTTTAGAAACATTTGCATACATACATAGAATTCCACCTATCATCCTTACTTTACAATAGGTTTAAGAATGTTACATTAGCTATGACATTTACATACACACATACACATAGTTGGCCAAAAGATAGGTGCATGAAACCCTTAACAGTTGAGTATATGATACCATCAAATGCTATATATATATATTAATTATTTCATATAGCCTTGTTCATTTACATTTAAATGAATTAGATGTATGGTTTGTTTGTTCTTCAATTACAATAACTTTTACATATATGATATTGTTATTTTAATTTATATCATAATGTTGTTTCAAGTTATATATAACCCTTTAATTGACTATAGTATATATAACATATATATATATATATATATATATATATATATATATATATATATATATATATATATATATATATCCTTAATGTGAATGTAAAGGGTTAGATATGGTAAGAGTTATATTTGGGGACATGATAGTATAACATGCATTTCTTGTTTCATTTGACATATATTCTTGTTCATTTATATTGAAGTGAATTAGATGTATGGTTTATTTTTTCTTCAATTAAAATTACTCTTACATGTAAAATGTTGTTTCATATAGCCTTGTTTATTTACATTTAAATGAATTAGATGCATGATTTTTTTGTTCTTCAATTACAATGACTTTTATATGTATGAAAATGTTGTATTAATTTATATCATAATGTTGTTTAAGAAAGTGTTATAAATATATTTATATCATAATGTTGTTTCAAGTTATATATAAGTCCTATATATATATATATATATATATATATATATATATATATATATATATATATATATATATATATATTATGTGTGTATGTATACACACACACACACACACACACACATATATATATACATATATACATATATATAGTGTAGAAAAATGTATCCCTCTACATTTTTACACTTTTTTGGTCTCTCCCTACTAAATTTGGGTATTTTATGCCTTATTTGGCCTTATTTTGCATCCACAAGCCTTAATTAATGCATCTTTCTAAGGATGATCCCGACAGATATCAATTGACCAATCATAAATTAATGACTTTGGATTGTATGGCCCATATTTAGTGATCTGGGACTCATACACCACCTTGGGCATATGGGTCCCACCTAAGTTTCAGGGCCTAGATCTGAATTTGGCATAAAACTAAGTATTTCTTGAAAAATGTGTCCCAAGATTAGCCTAATGGGAATCCTACACCCTAATTGGTATATGAGTCCTGCTTAGCTTAGACCTGATTTGAATTCAAATTCTTGGTGGGATTTTATTCTCCTAGATCTAATGTCGGCTTCTAGTGTTGTAATTTTGGGAAATTTGGCATAAACAAGTATAAATACAAGTTCTTTTCACATATTTTCACCTAACAAGTTTACAAGTCATCTAGCACTTTTTTAGATCTAACATTTTAGCATTCAAGAGCATTCAAGAGTGATTATCAAGCATTTTGGAGCTATATTCAAGATTCAAGCACCATGTCAAAGTCATCGTGCATCATGTTTGTTTTTGAGCTAATGTTTGTGATGTAGGGTTTTATGATTCAAGCAAGCATTCAAGTCTAGATCCATATCATTCAAGAATTGATTCTAGATCCATATTCATGCTAGACATTACATAAAATATTGTAGCGTTTTGTTCAAGGTTTTGGTGAGTTGCAACATTATGTATTTGTTCATTCATCATTCCTCCATTCTATTTCTATTCATTTCAAGGTTTGATTACCAAAATGGGGTTTGACCAAGGAAAACCCCTATTCACTAACAAAACAAAAAATTTCCATCTCTTCAATGTGTGACTTGCATATTTAGGTTGAAGATCCATTGAACAGGAAGATTGGATAACAGTTGTCACCTTACTTGCAAGATTATGGAAAGTCACCTACAGAGCAGAATTCAATGTTTCACAACTAGAGATTTGGCAGAGAGGAAGCTACAAAAATTCATTAGAGGATACCAGAATTTCAGAGCAACCCTAATACTAGGACTAAATCACCACTTGTGGTGTATGATTCCTAGTATACACATTTTCAGGCATTTTCTATAGATCCTAATTTAGTGATTCTAGATTTCGGTTTTAGCCTAAAACCCTAAACTGGGACTAAATTTCCCCTACTGACGTATGAGTCCTATGTGCTTCAAAGGTTAGCATTTATAGGATTTCATACCTTCATTGAACAATCCTCTACATTTTTTAGGTGCACCTCTATACTTTTCTAGTTTACTATTCTAATTGGAGTTCATTTCTAGGTCATTTATTCATGTCTTGCATATCATTTACATTTCTTGTCTTTCCAAGCCCTAGCTTGGTGGTTAACCCCTCTTTAGTCTTAAATAACACCCTAGGACACCCTATTGCAGATCTCTTCCCTTCATTCCATCCTTGTATTGAGATCTTTAGGGTTTCCTTGAGTGAAACTTATAGAAAATTGGTTATCCTATCTCCCAAAATATTATAAAGAACTGTAAATGATGATTTTGGTTTGCCCTAACAATGCTTTGCTCCTCCTAGGTTTTTTCACCTAGAAAGGAGATTGAAAGGGGACCAAAATGCAAAGGTTTAAACTCAAATCCTATGTAAATGAGATGTATTATACCTAATTAAGATGTCCTAATTCTCTAATTTGAAATTGAAATGATTTAATGATGCAAAACTTAGAAAATGTAAAGTGCTGGAAAAGATAATGTGATATGTAGAAGTGCCTAAAAATGCAACTAAATGATGAAATAATAGAACATATCACATTAAGCCCCCACTTTAGTGAGAGGATGAACTTGCTTCAAACTCTCACTAAAGTAGCCCAACATGCATATCGAGAGGGATCCTAATGTACTCACATTGGTAAGATGAAACAACAATAATCAAGAGGGATGATCAATCCCCCAGGATTAAGATATTATGGCAAACCAAACATAAGAACAAAGGAACACACGTGATGAAGAAAAGAAAGCTTCGATCGTCTGTCCAGCTCATTGTGGATTAGATCTAGGCTGGTTGTTTGGAATAAGAAATGTGAACTCACTCTGGGGAGATGAAACTTATGGCTATTCATTGGGTGAGAAGTCCCAAGTGTACTCACTCTATGGCCATAGAACTTCTGGCTATCCTTAGGGTGAGAAATCCCAAAAAGGGGAGATACATACGCTAGTTGGTATGCACTCACAAAATACATAGGTGGCTATGGGGAAAGTCGTGCCACTGAATGGGCTTCTCGCTCAACCATATCAAAGTTATACCTACTAATAAATTTAACAAGGCACCACAAGGGAAAATGTTGGTTCATGCTCCATGAGACAAGCAAAGCTTCATATGCATATAACTCATGAACAAATGCAAGGGTACCATAGGCATGCAAGTTGCATTATGCAAGGTGGTAGAAAAAATACAAAAATATAAAATGTGAAAGTGTAAAATGGAAAAGATGTTCAAAGGAGTTTTGTTAAGTTCATGAAAGGTCTGTCACTTAGGGAACATTGTGTCTAATGTCTCCAAGAGAGGACCAAACAAAGAATAAACTATTCACAACTTAGGGATGTAGTGCATCACATCAAACCACCAAGAGGAATGTAATATGCTAAGATAAATCACATTTATGAAGGACATCACACCCAATGTCATCCACAAAGTGACAAACGCATCATAAGTGACAAGGCTACACTAAGAACCATGAATGCAAATGAATTGATGGTAATCTATGCCCCCCACTTTAAAGGAATTTCTACACACCATTTTGTGAGCAATTCCTTTAAAGTAGCGAAGGAAAAATGCAAAAAGGAAATAAGACATGAGAGCCAACTTGGAAAGCCTCTATGCCAAGTCATGTGTTTCTAAGTTAGGCTGCTTCATGTAAATGAAAAAGAAAACAAAAGAAAAAGAGTTGTCCCCTAGAAAGGAACACACCAAAAACATAAGGGATCTATGGATTTGGGGTCAGTAAGTTCATTGTTGCAATGTTTTTATGAAAGAGCTCAGAACTGTCATCATTCCCCAAAGCACATAGAACTGGAAGAATAACACAAAGAGAGTGAAAACAAAAGAAAAATAAAGTTTGTTTTGGGTCAACATGGAAAATACATTGTGGTCTCAATGCTTTACATCGTACCCAAAATGAAAACACAAGTGGAAAGAAAATGAAAAGGAAAAAGAAAAGGAAAAGGAAAATATTTTGGTTCAACATGAAGGAGAAATTTCAGTCTCAACACCTTGTGGCATCCCCAAAAGGAAAACACAAGAAAAGGATAAAGTAAAAATGAAAAGGGGACTGATTGGGTCAACATGGAAGAGACATTGCGGTCTCAATGCTTTGCATCATCCCCAAAAGGAGAACAAAAAAAAAAAACTAAAAAGAAAGGACCTTTTGGGTCAACATGGAAGAAACATAGGGTGTCTCTACACTTTGCGTCATCCCCAAAAGGAGAACACAAAACAAAAGCGAAAAAGGAAATGTATGACATATAGAAGAAGTGTACAAAGAGAGAGAACAATAAACATACATTACGAGGGAACACAATACACACATAAAATCAAACCAAAGAAAAAGATAAAGGAAAATAAATGAAAAAAAGGATAGTAAGGTGAATGCAATTCAACCATCTAACAAGTCATCCACCTCCCAATCATGTTTAGTGTATTGTGAGGGTGATTGACTATCCAAAGGAAGAATTGCAAGTGTCGAACTAGGAGATGTGCCAGGTTCTTCACTTGGTGGAGAAGGTTTATCATTTAAGCTCATGGTAGATGAAAATAGAGTTTATATCATTATGTACTTCTTCATCCATTTTTTTTTTATCTCCTCGTCATCATCATCATCAAGGTTGATTACGATAGGAGGATGAAGGGTTATTTCTAAGGAAGGATGTATCAAAAGTTGTGGCTATTGGATCGGTTCATTTTGTTGTGAGGGCTAGTCTATGTTATCTTGTGGTGGGTTAGGATAATGAGGGTGGTCATCTATTTCTTTTTTCAAAAGCGGAGGTTGGTTTTCTTTGTTTTCTTCCATTCGAGACTGATGAGCAAGGAGATGATGACGACACCTATGCTCCCTAGCACTACGGTTTCATTTTATTTTATTTTGAAGTTGTTGAGGTGTAATAGAAGGTTGATCCATCATAGGTTCCTTTTCTTCCAGAGGAGGAAGAATGGAAGAAACCAAAGAAGACGGGTCAATCACTTCTCTTTGGCTTTATACACTTGTTTAATGCAAGGAGGCATGACGAGATTTGTTTCATTTTCTCTTAGGTGTTTAAACGATGGAGGGGAAGTATCTATGGCTGGGTGCTCATGAGATTGTATTATTTTTTCAATTTTGAACTTAGGCTGAAGCATAGTTTCATCTAGGATAGGAGGAATCGAAGTGGGCGAGGACATGTTATGAAGAGATAATTTGGCTATTTGTTTGGCTTTAAACTTTTGATAGGTTATGAAAAAGAAGTCCTTTCGAGGGGTGGTGGGTTCCATAGGTTCATGCCAAAAGGCTTCTAAGGAAAAATTGCCTTTAGAGGACAATGGATTAAAGCCACTATGGTGTATAGTAAATATTTCATTGCCATGTGGAAACTTCAAACATTTGTGAACAACTGAGGGAACAACTTTCATCAAGCAAAGCAAAGGATGACCTAGCCGCAAACAAAACTGATTTGATTGTGGAATAATAGAAAATGTTACATCCAAATTTTTGGGTCCTATTTGTAATGTGAGTACGAGCAATTTGATCAGAGGGCACACAAAACCAGTATTTGTTTTAATCCATGTGATTGGTTTATTATAACCATCTTGATGGAGATTGTGCAATACTAAGAACTCTTCTATGATCACATTCTCGCCATAGGCAGGATCTATTAATATCCCATTGGTGGGCTTATCATATATATTTTTGGCGATGTAAAGACGACCATCAAGAAGATTTTTAAGTATATCATGAGAAGAAAAAGTAATATCAAGAGATTTTTTGGTTGGGCCCTTCCGAGGGACAATGTTTATCACACCCACAAGTTCATCCATAGGAGTAACCTGGGTAACATTTGGAGTAATATCAGGTTGTTCATTATTTGTATCAATGTTCATCACCTGAGGGTTTGAAAGTTCACTGGACTTGACAAATGAAATATTGTGTTTAGGCATGGGATTGGTAAAGATTTGTAAATTTTGGTTAGGGGGTGCAATAGACTTATTTCCTTGATCATTGACACCCACAATGGATAGATGACCCGAATCAATGAGGTCTTCAACTAAGTGTTTGTGATGCTTACATTGTTCGGTGTCATGACCATTTTGGAAATGAAAATGACAATAAGAATTTTGTTTAAATGTAGGTGGTAAAGGCTTGGTGGTATCAAGTGGTTTAACGGTAGGCAAAGTGATCATTTGTTGCTGGAGCAATTGGTTCATCGTGTTATGGAGGGTATCAGGTAAGGGATTAAATTATCTCTTTAGGTCCCCATAGGTATAAGTAACCACTAATTTAATAGTTTCCACTTGATTTGGCACTAGTTGGGCTGGTTGCGAAGAAGGCTAATTGAACTATAAAAAGCCTTAGTTTGGTTTTCTAAAGTTTTGTGCATTGTTTTGATTGTTTTGCTCAGACTTCTCAGCTCGGTTAGAAGTGGACTTTGAGTCACGACTAGAAACTGAGTTGTGATAGTCACAAAGGGTCATGCATAAATGCATGAATGAAGAAAATTTCATCATATTTAACTTATCCTAAAGGTGATTATGCAAGTTTTCAATAAACATCTTTTGCAGATGTGAATTAGGAATCTTGACATCAATTTGAGCGTATGATGACTGATAACATGAAATAAAGTCAATTACTTTTTCATCGGCATTTTTTTTACATTGCATTAAATCAACCATTGTCTTTTTAGGAGTCATATGGACTTGGAAATTACTTATGAAGGCATCCACAAGTTCATTGAATGATCAGATTGAATGATTAGGTAGGTTTGAAAACCACTCCAATGCAGTGTCTTTCAAGGTCCTAGGAAAGAGTTTGGATAACAACTTATGATCGAGGAAAAAGTCATTGCACAAGTTTGTATAAGCATTGACATGATTAGTAGGGTCTCCTTTACCTCTATATTTCTAAAACCTAGGCATTTCAATTCCTTGTGGCATCTAGGTGCGTACGATCTCAAGGGATAATGGACTACTATGAACATGATATGTAGGTGGAGCATTTTAACTTTGGCTAATGGTGGATATTTGTTGTTGGATGGAGGAAACCATATTAAAGAGTTGTGTAAGGATGGGATCAGTGTAAGTGGTATGAGGTGGAAGGGAGAATGGTGATGGAGTGTATGTAATATTAGGGGAAGTGAAAGGGACACTAAGAGGAGTGAAGGTGGAAGAAGGAATGTTCGATGCCACAAAAGAAATAGGAATGCTAGTTGGAATAACAAAAGGAGGAGTCACATGACTAACCTGTTGCATAGTTGTTGTAACCTGAGGAGTGGTATAAGTGGGTATGGATGCTATGGTTGAAGGGGGAGGAATGTGAGGTCCTCCTTGGCTCACAATAGTGTTTACAGATTGGGAAGTAGTAGGAGCATGTTTATTGTATATCTCAACAATTCTTTTCATAACTTGTAAACCATCATCACTTTCAATCAAATAATGAAGGTTTTCAATGGAAAGTATGGTAGTTGTGGAAATTTTTTCAAGGGATAAGTCTTGTTGTAAGTGTGCAAAATCCTCATGAATACTAATGACTTTTTCTTGCGGAATGGAATTTTTTTGTGTGTCAACATTCATTGGATGGAAAAGTGAAGGCATAGAAGTGGTAGTATCCATGCCTATGCACCATTGTCCATACTAGGAGTAGGATCTCTTGAGATCCCAAGGTCCACAACAAAAAATCTATCACGAGAAGCCATGAGTCTAGAACTTCATCTCACTAAAGTATTATCAATGGGGCACCGAACACTCATACAAGTACCACAAAAGATAGGGTGGATGCAAATGAAATGCAATCTAGGGAAAATAAAATGAAAAAAGTAATAATTTTGTAAATGGAAATAGAGATGTAGTACCAGAAAATACCCAGAAATTACCAGAAAATGTAGTGCAAAATATGCAAAAGGACTAAGTCACCCAAGGTGGCGATTTAGTCCTACTGATGATTTTTTTGTGTTTTTTCAGAATTTTTAAATGCAATTCTATGTCTTTTCAGATGCACAATGGAACCACAGTACGTAAATGCATAATTTTTGTGTTTTGTAATACAAAAACAATGCAATAATGCAATCTAAGTGAACTTTTCAATAATGCAATGTTAAAACCCTAAGATGCAATTTAATCAATGCAATATGCAATAAAAATGAAACCTAGGATGCACTTTTAAAATCAGAAAGGAATATGTTCAAAGGTCAGGTTCACCAAAATGTAAATGATGATTTTGGTTTCCCTAACAATGCTTTGCTCCTCCTAGGGTTTTTCACCTAGAAAGGAGAAAGGAGATTGAAAGGGGATCAAAATGCAAGGGTTTACTCTCAATTCCTATGTAAATGAGACGTATTATTCCTAATTAAGATGTCCTAATGCTTTGATATGAAATTGAAATGATTTAATAATGCAAAACTTAGAAAATGTAAAGTGCTAGAAAACACAATGTGATATGCAGAAGTGCCTAAAAATGCAACTAAATGATGATATAATAGAATAGAATGAAAGGGGTGCACCTAGAATCTAAAGCTTGATGTTGGGAGATTCTAGAATCCTAAAAAATTGGCTGAAAATACTGACTGGGACACTTATCCCAAGTGGGGCGACTTAGTCCCAGTTTCGGGAAACTTTGTCGAAACAAGAATATGCTAAATGGGTATCTAGAAATGTCAAAATCAGTTTTCAAGCCCGGAAGTGAGACTAATTCACTAGTAGTGGAAACTTAGTCCTCCTACAAATATCGAGGAATTCAGGACATAATATGGAAGTCTCAAGTTTGCACTTTCTTTTATGACAGGTGTTTGTACTTGATTTTGTAGAAAATAGGGTAGAAAGCCTCTCCAATCTTGAACTAGGGTTATGTTGACTTGATTTAATTTGTAGACTTTTTGACCACCTTTCAACACCTAATTTCTTTATAAATTTTCATACAAAATTCACACCTTTGATGCTCAAAATCTGAAGATATGCAATGAAGTGCTACAATAGATTGTCTTGATAATGGTTGAGTGATGTTTAGTGAATGAAAGTGAATGAGGAGATGTAAAATGAGGAGAAAAAAACTAATTTATACTTGATTTTATTAAAATTTCATGAAAGTAACACATCACAGGCTGACCTCAAGGGTTAGAGGACAAATTCTTGCTAGAATTTTTAAGTTATTTTAAGTTTTGTGCCAAAAAGGATTAAGTCGCCCCTATTGGAAACTTAGTCCCACTTAAGAAAATTAAGTGGGTGTCAAGAATTTTGGGGCATTAAAAGTTTTCCAACAAGAATATTCTCAAAAACACACTTGAAAATAATCGAAAAGTGCATTAAGGGGTCAAATAAAGTGTGAAATATTGTTACAAGACTTTACTACACTTCAAAATAGGACTTGATAAGTGTGAAAAGGTGATTTTTAGGTGAATTGTAATGAATAGAGTCTAGAAAAGTGTAGAAATGTCTTACAACACTTCACAACACCTTCACAAGACATCATAATTTGAATTTTTAGGACCTAATGTGAATGTTTAAGCCACATTACAACATTAAACCCAAGAAAAATCAATCCAAAGTCCATTAGAAAGACTCAAGTGAGCGCAAAAATATCAACTATACATTTTTTGGTGACACAAGAATTGCATTTCCTAGGTTTCATTTTGGTGAGCCTAGCCTTTAGAATACCTTCTTTTTCTAATTTGGAGTGCATCATAGTTCTAGATCTAGCTTACATTAACTTTGTATTAGTTCTTGCATTAGTTAATTTGCATCTAGGGTTTCAAAATCTTGCATTAGTGAAAGTACATATAGGTTGCTTTTTTGCATCTTTCATCATTAAATTTCATTTGAAAACTATAATTGCACTTAGTATAGACATCACTAAAACCAGAAAGCATAACATTCACTCATAATTTTTTGAAATTTGTGCAAAATCCTAATCTGGGACTCATACACCCCTCTGGGTGATTTCATCCTAGTACATGTGGTTTTTCCTGATTTTTGGGTATTTTGTGTTGACTGTTTATCAACATTTGAATCCTTGAAAAATATTGATTGGGACTCATATGCCCCTCTTTGCAATTTAGTCCTATATCAGATCTTAAACTACATTTTACAGCATTAAAATCTTTGTTTTTTTGTTTCGGTTTTCTATTATTACATTTATGTTTCATTTTCCAGAGTTTCTGCTACATTCATTTCATTGCATTTAGCTTAATTTTGTTCATTTCATGCATTACTTAAATTTCAAAATTGCATTTACAAATCTCATTCTAGGTTATTACATTGCATCTCATTATGGATATGTGCACTTTGGTAAGCTTTTGATGTCTTTGAAATCATTAGTGGATGTGTCAAGCTGTGCTTTTGGAAATGGCCCTAATGAAATTGAACTCACTCATGCTCAACCGATGAGCCTAATGCATGTCCTCCTCATGATGTTGACATCATTGGAGAAGATGATGATAGCATGAAAAACTTCATAAATGATTTCCTTAACAACCTTGATACTAATGCATCCTTTTATCCTTCACTGAAACAACCAACACCTCCCATCATCCCACCACTTGAGATGTTTGGTCATTTACATCCTAAGATTGAAACACAAGTTTAGCCTAAGTTCCTACAATAGGTGAACCTAGTTCCTCTAGTCAAGAAAACATTCAACCATTCTATGTTAACAAGGTAACAAATACTCCTATCAACCTAGAATAGAAATATGCAAAAGGATTCACGATCTTAAGTAAACAAGGATGCGATAGAAAAGTGAACATCAAATTCATCAACACTTGGAGAAAATACCAACCAATGATACCAAAGGGTTAGGATATAAAGATCCTCCTCCTAACATAAGTTTCCTCCTTCCTAAAGAGAAACCAATGCCTCATAACAATAATATGGATGATAGTATTGTCTTAGATCCTCCTCCTCAACATATACCTTAAGAAATTAGTGAATCTAGCAAGCAATGATGGCCTTACAAACTCAAGAAATTACAATTCCCTTTTCTGTCATATGCAAAGTTGAAAGAACTTTAAACATACTTCTAATCCAAGGACTTATTACATTACCACCTATAAGAGAAAATTGGCATCCAAATCCTAAGTATACAAACATAGGCACATTGAAAATATTATAGTGTTCTTGGACATAGTATTGATGAATGTTGTGCTTTAAAACAAATATTTAAAAAGTTTGATATCATAGAAATAGTCCCTTAAAGCATTTCTCTTTTCTCCTTGCCATGTAATAGTTGTAGAATAATCACATTCTCACTATTACATGCTTTACATTCATTGCAAATAATTTCACTATGCAAGGAGCTCTTTCCCATCACCTGCCTCGACTCATTCTTGCCTTGCACACAATGGGGGAAAGAATCAAATAGCCTTGTCCTAGTACTGCACTTGTTGTTGTCCCTTTGGCTAGTTTTTCACCTTTCGTATATGATGAACAAGATTGGGATGCATAATACCTGCTATAGGTTAACTCTCATGTGCCTTGCTAGTCTTTTGCATTATTTTATTTTTCATGTTTTGTGTGTGATTGCATGTGCATGATGTGATCCCCATGTGTTGTTTTGTTTGATGTCTCTCTCTCTTTGTGACATTCCTCTATTTGTACATACATTTTTCTCTATGTCATAAATATTTTCCTTTATGTTTTTCATTTTTATTGTGTTTTCCTTTTGGGGATGATGCAAGGCACCAAGAAATTCATGTCTCTTCCATGTTGACCCAAAAGCTTTTCCTTTATCTTTCCATTTGTCTTGTTTTTTTCTTCTGGGGATGACACAAGGCGTCAAGACATCATGTCTCTTGCATGTTGACCTAAAATGATTCTCTTTGTTTTTCGCTCTCTTTGTGTCATTCTTCCTATTCCATGAGTATTTGGAGAATGATGACAGTTTCGAGCTCTCTAAGAACATTGTAGCAAAGACATACTAACCCCCATGGATCCCTCATGTGTTTGGAGTTTTATTTTTTGGGAAACCCTCCCCTTTTCATGACAGAGCTTTATTTGGAAACATATAAGTTGGCATAGTGATTTCCAAATAAGCTCTCAAGTCCTCTTTATTGTTAGCATTTTTCATTTGCTACTTTAAAGTAATTTCTCACAACATGGTGTTTAGCAATTTCTTTAAAGTGGGGGTATACGTTAGCTTTATTCTTTTTATATTTCTCATGTTTCATTGTGTAGTCTTCTTAATTCATGTGATGCATCTTTTTCTTTGTGGTGACATTGGGTATGATGTCCTTCAAGAGCATGATCTCTCTTAGCATATTATATTCCTCTTAGTGGCTTGATGTGACACACTGCATCCCGTAAGTTGTGAATCTTCTATTTTTTGATTGGTCCTCTCTTGGATATATTAGGCACAATGTTCCCTAAGTTAAGACCTTACATGAAATAATAAAAAATCCTTTGAATGTACCTTACACTATTTTTCATTTACAACATCCGTTATATGGCCACCTTGCATAACACACTTTGCTTGCCTGTGGAGCCATCTTGTTTGTTCATCAGTTTCAAGCATATGAAGCTTTTCTTTCCTAATGAAGCTTGAAGTTCATTTTTGTGTGATGCCTTATCAAAGTTATCAAGAGGTATATCTTTGGTATGGTTGTACATATGGGATCCAAACTTAGGCATGACTTTCCCATAGCCACTTTCTTGTTTATGTGAGCGCATATGGGTCACGTGCGTATGTGTCTTGCTGGGGGCTGACCTAATGGACAACCTAAGGTTCCACTAGCCCTTGTGAGTGTGTTTGGTTTGCATAGTGGACATCATGTTCCAGTTGTAAATTTTTTTCAACATATAGCTTAGATCTAATCCATAGCGTGCATGACAAACAGTAGAAGCTTGATCCACCCCCTTTTGTTTTTGTTTTTGTTTTTTGTTTTTTCTTCGGTAGTGTATGATTGTGCCTTATTATTGCTCCTTATATCATTATTTACATGTGTTTTCTTTTCTTCCTATGTTGGTTTTCCATAGGATCTTGATCCTAGGGGCTTGCACAACCCTATTGATCATTGTTGTCCTATCTGACTAGTATTGGTATGCTTGGACCCCTCTTGATGCGATTTTGTCTACTTTAGTGTGAGTTAGAAGCAATTTCCTCCTCTCACTAAATTTTGGGATAAATGTAGCATATAAAAAATGTATCCCTCTACATTTTCACACTTTTGGGATCTCCCTCCTAAAATTGGGCTTCTTTATGCCTTATTTGGCCTTATTTTGCATCCACAAGCATTAATTAATGCATACTTCTAAGGATCATCTTGAAAAATATCAATTGACTAATCATAAATTAATGATTTTGGATTGTATGGCCCAGCTTTAGTGATTTGGGACTCATACGCCACCTTGGGCATATGGGTCCCACTTAATTTTTGGGGCCTAGATCTGAATTTTGCATAAAACTAAGCATTTCTTTAAAAAATTATCCTAAGCTTAGCCTAATGAGACTCATACATCCCAATTGGCATATTAGTTCCTCTTAGATTAGACCTAATTTGAATTCAAATTCTTGGTGGGATTTTATTCTCCTAGATGTCGGCTTGTAGTGTTGTAATTTTGAGAAATTTGGCATAAATAAGTATAAATAAAAGGTCTTTTCATGTATTTTCACCTAGAAATTTTACAAGTCATCTAGCACTTTTTGAGATCAAGAATTATAGCATTCAATAGAATTCAAGAGCGATTAGCAAGCATTTTGGAGCCATATTCAAGATTCAAGCACCATGTCAAAGTCATCATCCATCATGTTTGTTTTTGAGCTAACATTTATGATGTAGGGTTTTATCATTCAAGTGAGCATTCAAGTCTAGATATATATCATTCAAGCAAAGATTCAAGATCCATATTCATGCTAGCTATTACATAAAATATTTCAGCCTTTTTTTCAAGGGTTTGATGAGTTGCAACATTGTGTATTTGTTCATTCATCATGTTCCTCCATTCTATTTCTATTAATTTCAAGAGTTGATTACCAAAACAATGTTTGACCAAGGAAAACCCCTATCCACTAACAAAACAATATTTTTCCCTCTCTTTGATGTGTGATTTTCATATTTAGGTTGAAGATCCATTGAAGAACAAGATTGGATAAAATTTGTCAAGGTTGCAAAGTTATCGAAGTTGTCACCTTACTTGCAAGATTACGGAAAGTCACCTATAGAGCAGAATCCAGTGTTTTAGAACCAGAGATTTGGAAAGGAGGACGTTATAGCAAGTCATTAGAGGATACAAAAATTTTAGAGCAACCCTAATACTGGGACTAAATCACCACTTGTGGCATATGAGTCCCAATATACACATTTTTAGGTATTTTCTATAGATCTCAATTCAGCAGTTCCAGATTCTAGTTTTTGCCAAAAAACCTAAATTGCCCCTATTGGCATGAGTCCTAGTGTGCTACAAAAGTAAGAATTTTGAGGATTTCAGACCTTCATTCAAGCCTCTACATTTTTTATGTGCACCTTTGTACTTTTCCAGTTTACTATTTTGATTGGAGTTCATTTCTAGGTCATTTATTCAAATCTTGCATGTCATTTACATTTCTTATCTTTCCAATCCCTAGCTTGGTGGTGAACCCCTCTTTAGTATTAAATCACACCATAGGACACCTTATTGTAGATATTTTTCCTTCATTCCATCCTTGGATTGAGATCTCTAGGGTTTCCTTGAGTGAAACTTATAGAAAATTGGTTATCCTATCTCTCAAAAGATTAGAGAGAACCACATTTCCTAGGTTTCAATATTATAACATCATATACCCAAATCTAAATCTTACCATATTTAACCCTTTACATTCACTTGTGAACCATATATTTTAGGTTGGATGGAATGTTATGTCTCTTTTTCTCAATTTGGGTCTTTCACCTAATGGAAAGAGATAGATCCCACACCCAAAATCTAGGTGGTTCACTCAATCTAAGCTATGTATGATGAAATTATGACTAAATTCAATTATCTTGATGCTACTAATTGAAAAAATGGATTGATTATTAAGTGAAAACTATTGAAATGCAACTTGTTTGAAAAAACATTGTGTAATACAAAAAACACCTAGAAATGAATGCAAAGTTGAAACAGAAATGGATGAAACTTGAAGTGTGTACCTAAAAACTTGATGAGGATTGGAAATTACTTTTGAAATGTTGTTGATAGTGGAAATTAGGCCTACATGGACTTATTCACCATTCTGGGAAAATTAATCCTAGTTCTGTAAAACTGACCTGGAACCTGTTTCAGACAAAAGAGTATCTAGAAATGCAGAAAACCTTGTTCAAGCCTGGAAATGGGACTCATTTTCCACCCATGGTGAATGAGTCCACTTTTTAATTTTTGAGAATTCAAAAGAGGAAACAAGAGCTCTCGGTCTACACTTTGGTTCTCTATAGGTGTCCGTTTTCGAAACTCTGATTTCCAAACTTGGAAGTGACTTTTTGTTAATATTTTTCCTTGGACAATGAAGAGAAAACCTAAAAACTTTGCAACTTGATTCTTAATGATTTCCAAGCTTCCAAGTTGTCTAAATCTGCATATACATAAGACAAAAGAGAAAAGGTGAATGTTAGGGCATGGGGATTTTCCTTGGTTAAACCCCTTTTAGGTAATTAAACCAAAATGATGAAATAATGTAATGAAGCATGAAATGATGGAGTTATTACCTTGCCATGAAGATTGATCTTGGATGTCTGCAACAAAACATGAAGAATCTTCCGTTGAATGTCTTTGGAAGCTAATTTAATGACTTGCAATGAAGAAAACCTACTTGCTTGGCTTGATGGAGAAGATAGATGATGAATGAATTGTGAAAATGAGTTGATGGTTGTAAATTAGGGTTTTAAGACTTGATTTTATAGGAAATTCACCTTATTTTCCAATTAATTGGATCCCTAAAGCCGACATGTAAAAATAATAAACTTAAATTTTAGTTTTTCTCGCTCAAAGGTCAAAATTGGCCCAAATGGGACTCATTCACCACCTTGGGTGAATCAGTCCTAGCTGGAAGGGACTTATTCGTCATAGGTGGTGAATTAGTCCCAGTGGGGTCCATTTTCCTGCTATATTCTTAGGAGATAAGAAAATAAGGTTTATATGATGTCTATGTCAGATATTTCATCAAATATTGCCTCAGGATGCACAATATGGGGTAATAGGGACCTATTATTGATGATGTAAAGGTCAATTAGGGCTTGGGACACAAAATTCAATGTGAATGTGTGATTAAATACACTTTACAACACTAAAATGAGGTCCACATAGCCTAGAAAGGCACAAGAACCAATGTGAATGTGTACAACACATTACAACACTAGGTTAATGTCAAATTTAGTTTACAATCCTTCTAGATTGATGTGATAATGTATTTAAATACATTTTATAATGTTGAATTAGGGGGAAATGGGTTCGTTAAGTCTTGAAAAGTGTGAAAGTCCTTTACAACACTTTACAACACCTTTACAAGACATCGTTCAATGCATTTGCAAGGGTCCAAGACCTAGTGTGGATGTGAAAAACACCTCGCAACACCAAATCAAGGCTTCATTGAGTCCAATTTATCATGAATTATTCCCATGTCAAGCAAGTTTCCTTTTTTCTATGGTACAACTTGAAGGAGATATATGTCTACATGGCATACAACCCTTGATTGACAATGTAATATATGCTAGCACACACACACACACACATATTCCATGATTACTTAAGGGTTTTATGCCATGCACAATAGGATATATCCTTAATGTGAACATATAGGGTTAAATATGGTGAGAGTTTGAATTAGGAAAAAGATAGTATAACATCGATTGCTTGTTTAATTTTATATGTTTATAAGAAGTATTCATTGTTAATAACATAAACTCAATGATATTAACTTATTACTAAAAAATAGGTTGGTCAATGTAGGGAAACAACAAAGATGAACATATTAGCATTGTGAAAATTACATCAGTTAGACACATTACATAGCAGTTGTTCAAGGTCTTTTTATGTAAATGGAACACCTTCAAAACATTGACAAAAAAAATGTTCACAATCTAACATTCGAATTATGAAAAGAAAATTGGAAAAGAGAATTCAGATGATGGGAAGCAAAGCAATCTATTAATGTGTTGTTGGTCTCAAAATCTTTCCTAGCCAACTACTCATCCATGTTTGTTATCTTTGAATTTGTAAGTTGACAACTTGATTGTGTTTGGATAATGCTTGTGTGAGGTGATGATGGACAATACTGAAAGCAATGAATAAAAAAAATCCGTGAATATTACATTCCATTCAAGAAAGAGACTTAAAGGAAATTATTTTCTATTCCTTTCCTTTTTTTTATAACTTGACACCACGATAGAAGCTTGCTCCACTCCCATATTCTAATTACGTCAAAGGTGTTCCCTCACTGAGCTTTTCTAACTCATTCTTATGCCAAATGGTGCAAATTGACACACACAAGATGGACCATGATGAAATGAATCTCAACCGTTGATTAGTTTTCACCATTTTCTAGACCGTTTTCGCCCCTTTTTGCTACTTTCCCCACTGCTATTGCTTTTCACTCCTCCAAACTCTTCCTCTTCAAAATTCTGGATAGGGTTTCGATGTGGTTGGAGAAGAAAATTCAAAAATGGGCCAAAGCAATATATATATATATATGTATATATGTATATATATATATGTATATATATATATGTGTATATATATATATATGTATATATGTATATATGTATATATGTATATATGTATATATGTGTGTATATATGTATATATATATATATATGTGTGTATATATATATATGTATATATATGTATATATAAACATATATACATATAGTCAAATCGATGGCTCATACTTGTGCCCCAAGCAACCTACATTAACTGTGGATGAGAAGAAAAGGTTAGATCTCTATCATCCGCATTAGGCAAGGTTGTTATTTTACATAGGGGGTAGGGGTTTGTAGATTTCGTGAAGTAGAAATGGATTTCGATCAACGCAAGCTCTTCATTGGAGGGATATCATGGGAGGCAAGCAAAGAGAGGCTAGCAGAGTATTTTTCCAACTATGGCAAGGTTGTACAGAATGTGATAATAAAGGATCGCATGATGGGTCAGGCCAAAGGGTTCGGCTTTGTCATTTTTGTAGACCCATCTATTCTTGATAGGGTTCTTTAGGACAAGGACACCATCGACAACAGAACTGTATGTTTTTTTCCTTTTCACTTCTTTTTCTTTTCAACCCTAGATAAATATATCTCTTTAAATCCCTCTAGGTTTTCTTTCCTTCTTATTTTTATCCCTTATGGTTGTTTGATCATAGAACTAATGATTTGCTTAGAGTTTAATGAGGATCCATCTGATTTATTAACCCCAAACATCTTTTGGGTAGACGCCTGCTTAAATCCTAGGGTTCATATCATTATTATTTTCATAACAATATCCCCAAAGACCCAACAAAGCTTTCCCCATTTTGTATTCTTATATTTGTGTGCATTTTGTTTTTTCCAGTTCAAATGATTACTGACATTTTTTGTAGTGTCCAGCTTCTCTTTTTTTCTTTTTTTCGACTACATCTCAATTTGTAAGTGTAATGATCTTTGAAGACTTGTAGATGTTTTGTGGAAGAGAAAGTTTGGTATAATAGCCTGGTGTTGGGCCTGATCGAACCCTTGAATTTTATTCTAGTTCCATTTATCATCCTGCAAAAATTTTGCTTGTTTTATCCTTGGGGTTTAGGGTATTGTCTTACTTGGGATCCTACTTAAATATTCCTTAAGCTCACATCTATGCAAAGTTTCCAATTTATCGTTGACCTCCTGCTACCTATTTCTAGTCATGTTAAAACATGTTATGTCATCTGATTTCATGGAGTAACCGGTCCCTCGAGCCTAGGCTTGTTGTTCTTATATTTTATAAGGTTGATAGATTGACCCTATTTGGCCTTTACATCCATTGAAATGATATGTTCTGAGTCTTTTGAGGCCTTTTATATAGTGTCCTAGGTTGTCCCTTTCTTTTCTCAAAACAACTTTAGGGCATGTGCTAAGTTGTTAATACTTCAATCTCATCCATCGCTTCTCTTTATTGCTCATCGCATGTACTTTTTCAAATGTAAATGTAAATTGGTGATGAGTGATGAGTGGTGTTTCCTTGGTTTCATGCATCATGGATGGTTTTGGGCACTTTGATTTGTAATAGCGATGAGCAATGTTCTTATTTCTCTGAAAGGTTTCACTTATTGCTATTTGCTTTTGAGTTTGTGTATTGAATTAGTGACAAGCGATGACCTCTGGAATTTTGTTCTCATCGCTCATCATAGATGGGTGTGTGGTTGTCTTGTTCAAATTGGCGATGAGCGATGAGTGGTATTCTCTTTTGTTTCATGTACCATAGATAGTTTTTAAATGTTTAGTTTTGTATTAGTGATATGTAATGCAAAGTGTTTTATGTATGATCATTGACTTCCTTTTCATCGCTAATTGCTTGAAGGTTTTTTATGGGAATTAGAAATGTGTGATGACCATTGGTGCTATTCATATTCCTTCCTTTTACCCATCACAGATTCATTTGAAACTTGAGTTTAAAATTAGCGATTAGCGATAAAGTCATTTTGTTCAATCTTTCTTCCATCAATTGGAATTTCTCTTGTGAGTGATATCTTTTGTTCCTTTGATTTTCATGTAGGTGCATGTGTCTTAATCTTAATCTATCACCTTATCTTCCATCACTGATGAGATCTAGAGTTTGAGGCATGAATTTTTGATATGTGATTGGTGATGACCATGATTGAGGATGGGCTATAAATTCAAAGGTTGAGATTTCATCATACAGATGCTAACATCACTGACAGAACATGTGAAAGGTGAAATGTCTTTGTGATGAGCGATGGATATAGAATAAAGGACAATGTGGCAGTATCCTAAGTACATTGTTTAAAGTAAGAAAGTAGCAAGCTAAGAGGGGAGTCATTGATGTAGTTTTAAAACAAAATAATCAGCGACGAGGATTTGAATATGAATTGCTAAATATCAGTTTGCTTGCATGAGATTTTTATCAAACATTAATGGTGATATGTCCCATTTCCTGGCCATAAAGAAGGAAGCTAGCTTGTTTTTCACACATTTGGAATTGCTCAGGAGTAGAGAAGAAATCCAAAATCTGGGGAAGCACTATGGAAAACTCTAGCAAGCAATTAAAGCAACAATTATATCAGTCAGCCACCCAAGTAAGAAAATTGTTGTACCTTTTCCTATCCAAAATACTCATTTATGCTATTTTGAAATGGTAGTAGGGAGTTTTGGAGGTATTTGGCTTGCACATTTTATTCAATTGAGTATCTTCAATAGGGGTGATGAGCATTGTGTAAATTCTGAGAATACTTTATTATGAAAATTGTGTCTTAAGTTTTCATACCAGTGTAGGTCTTTTGATTAAGATAATTGTAAACCTTTGTCCTACCACTTTGCAAGTATGAGTGAGCCAGAACTAAGTGAATCCAGCATTAGGCCTAAGAGGAAACTGAAGCAAAAAGGGTTAAAAGGATTAAAACCAAAGATGCCTCATCTGCGATTAAGTTGAAGCCACTCACAACATCTAACCCTACACAAAGTACCCCTACGGCCTCTACTAAGTCCAAAAGTGCAAAGAAATAACAAGAAAGGTTCATGGAAGGGGCCTCTAGAGAAGTAAAAGGGGGAGGGTCATGAATTGGCAAGAGACCTACGTGTCAAGTTTCTGTGACGACCAGACTGATTTCCCCTAACCTTTTGGTGATGAAAACATATATATAGGCTCATAATAGGAACATTTGTTTTGATTATGTTGCTTATGTTATTGAACAAATGCATAAGGATTTCATTAATCTAAAGAAAGGGGTTTTCCCTCTGTATTTCCCTCATTATTCTTTGTTTATGCATATGTTGTCGTATGAAGGCGATTATAGCTAGAAAAGAAAGTTGAAATTGAGATTGAGGGACAATCAAAATAATGTTTTTTCGGTCCAAATGTGGTCACATATTTGGGAACAAGATTGTCCCCATTCCAACTACTTCAAGTTTGCTAATGTCATAAGGTTTGGAATCCTAGAAATTTTGGGTGTGGCACATGTTCACATGCTTTCTCCAGCAATCAAAAATATCATGCGACCAATGCATATGGAGGGATCAACTACAAAGCATAATTGGGTAGATTGGTTTCTACACTCAGAGTATACTATGATCAAGGCTTATGGATCTAAGGTGGCACCGCATTTCTTACCCCTATATGTTTCTAACCGATTGGATTTTATGGATTATGAATTGTTCAGAAAATCTAAGAAGCGTATTGTGGTGAGTCCCCAATGTTCTTTTGCTTACTTTGAGATTACTTCCCCTGAAGGGTATGAGAAATTTGAAATTATGGTGAATAACCTCAAGTTTCCTTTTAATGAGGTTAGGAGTTTTGACCCTAAAATATTTTTGCATTCAAAGAGAAGAGAGAAAAACTTATTAGGAATATATCACAAGTTCTTATATACAAATGATGTAATGAGAAACTTGACAAGTGATGAAGTTGTTAAGTCGAGAAAGAAGGAATGGACAGCCATAATGGAAATTGGATAGATCATCATGAGGATGAATTATTTCTATGAGAGCCCCTATGATGTAATTGAATATCCTCTTGAGACATTTTTTACAAAACTTAAAGATTATCATAATGGTGATTTCAAAGTAAAAGTGAAATAAATTGTTGAGAGATCACAAGCTCTCCTAGAACAATAGCCTCAAGCTATGGATATTCTAGAGCAACCTAAAAATATCCAAGAAGTTAGGGAGGAACAAATGATAGAGCATGTGCTTGGTGATGAGGAGGTGGAGAATAAATTCCCTCTGCCCAATATTGAAGAAACTCTTGATTCTGAGTTTCCCCCGGATAGAATTGTTCAATGGCAATATGATGAAAAGAATGATGATGATCCCAGGATCAAGGATTGTGATGAGTTTTATACAATCTGATGGATTCAAGTAGTTTATGGTTTAGCAGAGGAGCGAAGGGATAAAAGAAAGGCTTGAAAAAGAAAGGCCTAGTGTTGAACCTTCTTGACAAGAAGAGGTAGAGAGGGCAGAGGAAGAAAAGATCAAGGTTGAGATTGCAGCTTTCACTCACATTGAAGCAAGGAAAATTGTTAAATATAGTGGATTCATGTTGTTTCCACGAAGCATTATCATCTCAGCCATTGAATATGATGCAGTAAGAAGAGACCCTCAGGCTTCAATATTTGAGGAACAATTTGAGGATAAGGTGTTTGGATCTAGGTATAGTCCAAAGTTGCATACTCTTGCAATCTGGTCTATGGAACCCAATACTACAAAGCATGAGGTCACTAGGCCTATTGAAGAGGTTATGGATTCCTTGGTGGTGAGAGTCGTAGATATAAGACCTATCGAAGTAGCTAAGTTAACTGCTCATGCTATAATGCTCAGTGTCGACACAACTCAGATTTCTCAGAGGAAATATGATTCTTTGGTGAAAGAGTATAATAAGGCCTTGGATGAGATAAACAAGATGAGAGCCAATGTTTAGGCTAGCCATTCAGTAAGGACACTATCTTTGTCATCCTCTTCTACTTTAGATTTTTCTACACAGGACAGGGAGACCTTGGCCTTGAGAATCACTGATTTGAATAATTGGTTAAAGGAAAAAAAGGAAAATGTGAAGAAAGCTAAATTAGAAACTATTAAGGTGGAAAATGAAAATTTTGAGGATGTATTGAAACATAGGGTGAAAAAGTTGGTCAACAGAGCAATTGTGTATGGGATGTCATTAAGAGCATTCATGAAGCAAACATAAAGTATTTGCAAGTCCAGGAAGCCTTTAAGAATGAATGGAGAAAGTGGAGTACTAAGGTAGGTGATCTAAAAGAAATGATGACTAAAATGAAGGAGGAGCCTGAGGCACCTATGAATATCCCTAAAATATTACAAGTTGTGGACTTGGTAAATGAGATAACAACCTTTCATGGAAAGCTTGGTATGCAGCTCCAGGGTAAGCTGAAAATATTCAAAAATATGGAGGAGCATGGTCTACCTCTGATATTGAATCATAAGAATGAGTTACAACCATTTGACACATGGAGGGTGATCTAGGAGATATGCTCAAAATGACTAAGATGACAGTAACTATGACTGATTACATCATGCTGAATTAAAATATTGATATGTTGGTGGAGTTTGAAACAAAAATGGATATTTTTGTCAAGGAGGCCCAAGTTTTAATTGATGCAAGATATATCCAACACAATGCAAAGGTGCAAAGTTTATTTGATGTCAAATGGCCTACTAAAGAAGAGTACACCACCTAGTTGGAAATGTATACATAGTAGGTTTATAAGGGGATGATAATTGATATGATGAATAATAAATAGGAGGGAAAAAATGCATAGCCTAAATTTAATATAGATTAGGCTTGTGATAAGGTATTGCAAAAAAAAATTTCTCCCCTCAACATGAAAGTTGGTGGCATAAGGTGTTGATGTGGATAAATCAGTATTTGTTTCTTTATTTTCTTTTCATACCTTGTAAATTTTACTTACTAGGTTTGCCTATGGTGGACACTTTTTGAACACATGTAGAATATTTTGAAGTTGTTGCAACAAACAAATGATGCTTTTTAAAGGTGGTACCAAATATTTGCAACTGATGAGGGTTATTCTTGCCTCATGTTTATCCCCACCACCTGAAGGCTCAAATGTAATTGAAAAGGGAATATTTGTTACAATGGTCCAATAGTTTTATGACATGTGTGCTTTCTAGCCTGAAGCTTGTTTTGCTCTTTCGTTTCTATAAGAAAGAATTTAGGGCCAGAGGTATGGGGTTCATTGAAATGAAATTGAGACAATGAATTGTATAGTTAATACAAAGCGTATTAAGAGTTTTTTCTTAAGTTCTGAGTCGATAGTTATGTATGTAAATTTGATAACAGGGTAGCAAATACAATACAAAATGATGAAAATTTAATGGCCATTGTCTCTCCTTTGTAATTGTTCTATTAGTTATGAATGAATATAACCAAGTGTGGTGTTGATTTGTCTCCATTGCTTTATAGTGGATGTAAAATTTCATTCTTTCTTATTAATTCAATGAATTAGTGTAATTGCTTGAATGAGACTGTTGACTTGTATGAATTATGTGCTAGGATATCTTCAAGAAGTAGTGGTTGAGAATATTATGGGGAAGTGTTGTAATGTAGTATTTCTTAAGCTATACGTTGCTATTGTTGAATTGTTATTGAATTACATAGGTTAATATTGACTCCGCAGTTAGGATAAGGCATTGGTTTTAGTAAACTACTCACAATTCGGTTCCTGGGTCAATTTATCTAAAAATCACTTTTAAATTATAATTTTTTCAAATGAATTACCATTGTAGTCATGTTGCAATGAATGCCACTTTTCTCATTCTCCAAGTGTAGGGTGTCATTTAAGAGAACTGCCAACTCTTTTGATATTCTGCGTTGTTGAGTAATTATATGAGAATCATCTGTTGTTTACAATGTATCTGAATATAAGTCACACAGGTTCTTGAATATACATTGTAGGATCACCCTCTCATGTTTCATAGATCCCAAAGTGTAGGAGAAGAGTTTTTTCAGCTTTTTCTCATTCGTTGGCTAATCCCTTTAGAGTGCTGAGTATTGGAAATTGAAAATTCTATAGGTATTTCTGAAGATAAGTTTGGTTCTTAAAAAATAACCAATAGATTGGCGACTATGTTGGGGAGTTGCTAAATCCAAAGTTTCTAGTTCTGATCTAGTACAGTCAGAGTCTAGTATATTATTTTTCTTTACTTCCTGAAGAATAATTGGATCAAATTTTGTTGTGATAGTCATATAATTCACGTTCAGTCTCATGTGTCAAGTCCTGGTCTATTCTTTTACCTTGTGTTAGGTTATGTTTAAAATCCTTTATGAAATTACAAGTACAAAATCAATGTTCAATGACTTCTCATTTCCCAACATTCTGGGTGGTGACTCTAAAGTCTCATATGCCAGTGTAAAGATACACTCTCAAGGAGAATGTGAGAAGGAAGATTTTGACATATTGGTTGACACTATGACCAAGACCAGAAGCTACACGAAGAAACATCTGGAGCAGAAGATGGAGCCCGAGCTTGCAAATGACAAGCAACCATTATGGGTGAAGAAAGCTATTGAATCAGGTAAGTTTGTTGAATACCTTGTTGAAGCATCTCCTAATTTCAATAATGAAGTAAATAGTGCAACCACCTATCAAGAGGCACATGACGTTGAAGTGTCTAGGGAAGATCAAGGAAGTTTTCGTATTGAGCAAGTGTTTGATAATGAGCTTGACATTTCAAGAGAAGAGGATAGATGGGGATTTTGGAATAGTAGTAAGAAGTTCTTAGAACCTTTAACCCTGGGAGTTGGTTCTATTTTTAATGAAGGAAATTTCAAGTCGGGGGGAGAATATCCTGATATAGAAGTGCACATTTCCCTTCAGGAATATCCAATTGATCAGACTTACTATACGCCTACACCAAGTGAGTTTGGAGATCTCTTAGAAAATGAGGAAGACATAGAAAAAGACATGCGAGCCCTAGAAGAGGAAAAACTTAGGATTAAACAAGAAGAGGAGAATAAACAGAAGGGGTTGAAGGAGAAGGAAGAAATGATTAGAGCTAAGCAACCTGAGAGATATGCTCAAAAATAGAAAATAGAGAACATGAGAGAAGATGTTTCCAAGCAGAAGGCCTTTGAAGAAAATGTCTCTAAGTTTACTACTAAAAGTACTCATGAAATTCCTAAAGAGACAATTCATATGGGAACTTTTGCTGCTTGTTCATTTACCACTTTTTTTGCAACTTCCAAAGTTTTAGATCCTTTTTCCACTACTAAGAAAACATCATTTGTAGATCATGGGAAGAAGCCCACTGATCAAACAAAGAAGACTACCTTCAATACCTCCAATACCAACACTAATACAAATACATATACTTCATCTGCTAAAACCCCCATCAATAATGCTAAGATTGATCCTACTCCATCCACTGCACCCCTAAATATTGAGCTCTTGAAATTGTAGTTGGTAAATGACAAACAACAAGAAGAGTTAAGAAAATTTGAAATAGAAGTTGCTAATGCAGAAATATCCAGAAAGATTTCCTTTCTTAAAATGTCCACACCAACTCTAGAAGATTTCAGACCTGCTCTAGTCATATTCTCTGGTAACAATGCCTTGAGTGGTGAAGACCATATCAAAGTATTTACAAATGTTATGGATCAATTTGAGGTAGAAGTAGAGGATTTCATGATGAAGTTGTTTATGTAGTCTCTCATTGAATATTCTCGAGAGTGGTATAGGAGTTTTCCTTTTGAGAGAATTGGCTCTTTGGAGGAATTCAAAAGGGTATTTAGAGAGCAATACAATGACAAGACTGGTTCAAGTATTTTGTTGAATCAATTTAATAACTTTGCTAAAGGTTATAATGAGTTAGTGGTTGATTTCAATACAACGTTCCAAAAACCTAGGAAGAGGTTGCCTCCTCATCTACAATTGAATGATAATGTGTGCTTGGTAAATTACTATAATGCTTTTGATGTGAAGATGAGTTGTTGCTTGCTAGATAAGAATCCTCAGACATTGAGGGGGGCTTATAAAATGGCATAACACATTAAGAATATTAGCAGAGAAATTGGTAAAGTAGGTAGAAGAGACAATGTAAAACTCTTTAGAAATCCAAAAAAAGAGGATAAAAGTTCGGTTACTAAAGGTGGTACTCTTGAGGATAAAATTGATAGTTTCATGAAGACTATAAATGAAAAAATTGCTAGACAAGACAAGGTTCAGTCAAAAAACTATCAAAGGAATGAAAGATCCCCTTGGTTGCAGGATCACCCATATAATACCAATTGGTATAATGGGAAGCCTATTCCTAATTGTATAACTGAAAATATGTTATACTTCTGTGAATCCTTGCATGCAAGGATACTCAATAATGAGTCCTTGCAAATCAATTCACAGCTCTCTATCCGAGAAGAGCAGGGATTGATATTGTGGCCCTCAGATTAACCCTGTTACCCCTGCAAATACAATCTCGAGCGAGAGATTCAAAGAGGAGAAGCAAGAATGCCAATCTCCATGAATCCTGTTCTTGCAATGCAACAATGAAAACTAATCTAAATGGCTGTAAAATGTAATAAACCAAACTAATTTATTGAAATGAAACTTAATCTACATGCAATGCCATAAATGAATTATTTTGCAAATTAATCTACTATGAAGATTAAGCTAAAATGTAATATTAAACTATATGCTCTAAAAATAAGATGCTTATATAATCAAACTAATGTAATCTCAAATGATAAAATTCAAATTTGTAGCATAAGTCTGATGTAAAAATTCGTGATTCTTGAAATGAGAATGAGAGGGCTCATTTTATAAGCAAAAGTGGAATTGAAGGAAAATTCAGAAGAAATGTGGGATAAATAGAAAAATAGAAACAAATCTTGATTGGAATTCTTTTTTAGTTTATTTCCCTTTTAACTGATTTGTTTCCCTTTTTTTTCATCACAGGATATTCTTGAGAGGATATTTCATTTATTTTATTTAATTTAAGATGATAATATCTCTTTTAATAAAATAAAATAAGATTATGTAATTTAGAAATGAATATTAATAAATAAAATAAAATTATTTAATTAAAAATAGATTTAATTAAATAGCATCATTTTATTTAAGTAATATTAACTTCAATTAAATAACATTATTTTATTTATTAAAAGGGATTTATTTCTTTTGATTAAATAAAATTAATGAAGCATTCAAACCTTAGGGAAAATTGAAACATTTGAAATAGCTATGAATTGACTAAGAAATTTGATTTGAAAATGTGACAATCATTGATTCAAAAAGTTGATGTTGACAAATTAAATAAATGGGGCCCAAAGTCTAGGTGACCATTTTAGGTTGCATACATTTGCCCCTCTTTGACTAATGTGAGGTCGACTCGGGATCACATGCAGTCAAAGAATGAAGTTGCAATGTGAGATCGATTTGGGATCACAAAACAACTCAGATGTGAGGTCGACTCGGGATCACATCTAGACAAACATAAACAAAAGGCCTTTGAACATGAGGTCGATTCGGGATCACATCCAAAGTGAGAGATAAGAATCTCAAGCAAGGTTGCCCCAAGAGAAGCAATTGATAAATTGATAAAGTTGAATCAAGGATTGAAGTTTGATAGGTACTGCCCCCTCGTGATCGAAATCAAAATGAGATAGAGGAGAAATAATAAATTGAAAAATTTGATCAAATCAAACAAAAGATAAGGTTCTTGATGTAAGATGAAAAATATAAGAATCACAGAACCCAGGTAGATCAGCAAGAAAATTATTCCCTAAGGTTGAATTAGAAGAAAAGAAGTGGGGTGAAATCGAATGGAAGATAGAAGTTTGGAAGAAATGGAAAGAAATGGAGAGAAGGAAGAGAATCTGCCTCAATAAAGAGGATGCATCAAAATCAATCAACTGTTTAAGATAGGGAATTTCGATTGAGATCATGAAAGAAGATAAGAAATGAAGAACGTGATCACAGTTGATGAAAAATCCACAAGAAAGATGAAGGAAACCCTCTCAAACCCATAGACAGCCTAAAAGTGCAAATTAACATGAAGTCTAAATAATGCAAGCTACATGAAAATGCAAAGTGTACTTCTATTAGGGTAACATAGGTTTTTGTGTGTTCATCATTCATTAGAGAATGTAAGAGAACTTATTTTCATCATTGGGCCATTATTACCAGACATCAGACAATCACACAATCATCACTAGTCACAAACACAACTATGAAGATATGAATGTGATTTATATCAGCTTGGAATGTGGAAAGATTCTAACATGAGCATCAAAGACATGAAGGTCAAGATGACTACAATGTTAGCTTACCCAATTTAATGTAGCAAAACCATGCTCGCATCAAGACATAAATGCCAGGATGGCCATGAGAATGGTTGTGCAAAAACATTCAAGGATGATGCCATAAATCTCTTAAGTGTGTCAAGGAGACAACAAGAGACACTGAAGAGGTTCAAGACAACACCCACAAGCAGAAAGCAAATAAAAACATGCCCCATGCCCCAAGTCCTCTAGCTATGCATCACGGAGAGACTTATTAGACAAGGACACTCAACGAAAATCAATATCAGTCAGCACACAAAGAAAAGATCATGGCATATCTCAAGCATTAAGTGTTGCAATTAAAAATTTTTAAGTGTGTAAACTAGTTCCGAGGATAAGGATTGAATGCTTGCAAGTAGGTAAGATCACATGACCGAACTAGATAAGACCAAACTGATAAGTGTTGAAAAACACACGATGTCAGGGGTTGTGTTGAAAAACACAGTTGGGTTAGTGTTGAAAAAGAAAACACCGTTCTTGTCCTAAAGACAAGGCATATCCAAGAGACCAAAGAAGCTAACAGTGATGCCCTAGACAAAGACAAAGACCAATTCTGACCAAGGCAATAAGGACAAGGCATGATGGAGAAAGGCTAAGTGTCGAGGATGCATGCTAAGAAATAGGATGCAAAAGGCCTCAAGTGGCCCTTTGTTCCGGTTTTTCACCACTTGGAAGGAATTTTTTTGGACTTTTATATATATATATATTTTTTTGTATTTTGCTACCAAAGCGCTGTTTCGGAGTTTTCCTGAGCATTTTTTCTTCTTCTTTTTTTTTTTTTTTTCTTTTGTTTCATTTTTTTTTTTTGTATTTTTCAGCATCATATTTGAATTTTTTGGATTTTTGACAATATATTAATTTTTTTTTTTTGTAATTTTTTCAATATCATATATCAATTTTTTTGGAACTTTTTTCATAGTCATAATTGTATACAAAGGATGCCCCCAGACAGAACGGGCATCAAGGATAGAACTTCTTCAGGTGCAACACATTGATAGGCTCAAGGAACTGCTCCCCCTCTTTAGTAGATAGTAGATAGGCACCTGTGCCAAAAGCTGTTGTGATGATGTAGGGTCCAAGCCAATTAGGTTCGAATTTGCCTTTCTGTTCTCGATTCTGTTGGTTCTTAGGATTCTCTCGCAGGACAAGATCTCCTACTTGGAATTCTCTAGGGCAAACCTTTTTGTTGAAGGCTTTGGACATCCGCTTTTGATAGACCCTCATATGGTCAAATGATGCTTTACACTTCTCATCAAGAAGTTCTAATTCTTGCAATCTCATGGCGCGATAGTCTTCATCTGTAACTAGACCTTTGAGAGAGACCCGAAGTGATGGAATCTCAACCTCTAAAGGTAACACTGCTTGGTACATATGTAAGGAGCAAAAGAATTAGCCCAGGTTAGTCACCGAATACTGCGTTCTATAGGCCCACAGGGCTAGATTTATCTGTAGGTGCCAATCTCTACCATTCTTATGAACTGTTCTGTGCAAAATCTTGAGAATGGTTTTGTTTGAAGCCTCTGCCTGACCATTTCCTTGTGGGAAGTAAATGGAGGACCAATGTTTCTTTATCTTGAATCTTTGGCAGAGTTCTTTAAGGTCCTTGTTTTTGAACTGACCTCCATTGTCAGTGATGATCTCAGATGGCACTCCATATCGACAGATGATATGGTTTAAAATAAATAAAGACACTGTCTTGCTTGAGGCAATAGAAAGTGGAACAGCCTCTACCCATTTTGTGAAGTAGTCAGTAGTAGTGATAATGAACTTATGCCCACCTGATGAGTTGGGATGAATCTGCCCAACAAGATCAAAGGCCTATCGCTAAAATAGCCAGTGAGATATAGAAGGAATTAGCTCCCTACCTGGAGCATGTATCGGGTGTCCATGTTTCTGACATTTTTCACAAGACTTAGCAAATGCTACTGCATCTATCTGCATTGTAGGCCAATAGTACCCTGCCCTAAGCAACCTTCTAGCCATGGAAAGACCATTAGAATGTCCTCCACATATGCCCTTGTGGATGTCAACTAGCGCTTGATTGGATTCCTCCTTTTCTAAGCACCTAAGAAGTGTTCCATCTAGACCCCTCCTATACAAATCACCAGAGATGAGGGAATGGCGAGAGGCATTACGGATAAGGTTTCTTCTTTCAGATTGGTTAAATGTATTGGGGATGATGCCATATGAGTAAATAGCACCATAACGGGAGGATTCATGATTGAGCAAAGGGAATTTACCAAATGATATGGCTGGTGAGAGTCCGAAATATGGGATATCGTAGCTCTTCCACAGGAATTCATATGCGGACTCATGTTCCTCTAACTGAAGAAGTGAAGCAAAGGTGGCCATAGCATCAGCTGCTTTGTTCTCAGCCCTAGGGATTTGCTGAAAGGTGACAAAAGTAAAATACCGTCTCAATGAATCAACCATTTTTTTGTAAGGTACCAACTTGTCATCTTTTGTTTGGTATTGTTCATTGACTTGGTTGATGATCAGCTGAGAATCCCCATAGATATGTAGTTCTGTGATATTCCACTCTATGGCCATTTTAGTCCATTTGTCAAAGCCTCATACTCAGCTATGTTGTTTGTGCATGGAAAGAGTAACTTGTAAGATTTAGGAATAGTATACCCATGAGGAGAAACAAACAACACACCAGATCCAGAACCATTTTGCATGCAGGAACCATCAAAGAATAGTTTCCAAGATCTTTCAGTCATGTACATAAGATGCTCATCTGGAAAGTTGACTTGAATGCAGGAATATTATCTTGAATAGGGGAAATTAGCGATTGATCACCCAATAGCTTGGCCTTTGATTGCTTTGCGCTCAATATACTCTATATCAAATTCAGAAAGAATCATCATCCATTTAGCAAGTCTGCCCGTGAGAGCAGCTTTATCGAGCAAGTATTTGAGAGGATCAATTTTTGA
>VDFB02058242.1:253243547-253276156 GCA_007258455.2 Sequoia sempervirens
TGTTCTCAGTCCTAGGGATTTGCTGAAAGGTGACAAAAGTAAAATACCGTCTCAATGAATCAACCATTTTTTTGTAAGGTACCAACTTGTCATCTTTTGTTTGGTATTGTTCATTGACTTGGTTGATGATCAGCTGAGAATCCCCATAGATATGTAGTTCTGTGATATTCCACTCTATAGCCATTTTGAGTCCATTTGTCAAAGCCTCATACTCAGCTATGTTGTTTGTGCATGGAAAGAGTAACTTGTAAGATTTAGGAATAGTATACCCATGAGGAGAAACAAACAACACACCAGCTCCAGAACCATTTTGCATGCATGAACCATCAAAGAATAGTTTCCAGGATCTTTCAGTCATGTACATAAGATGCTCATCTGGAAAGTTGACTTGAATGGGAATATTATCTTGAATAGGGAAATTAGCCAGTTGATCTGCAATAGCTTGGCCTTTGATTGCTTTGCGCTCAATATACTCTATGTCAAATTCAGAAAGAATCATCATCCATTTAACAAGTCTACCCGTGAGAGCAGCTTTACCGAGCAAGTATTTGAGAGGATCAATTTTTGCTATGAGATGTATGGTGTGCGCGTGACATATAAGGTAGTACAATTTTTTGAGAAACAAACCTCTGTAGGTAAGATTTTCAATACTAGTATAACCCTCATAGAAGCAGAGTCACGACTAATATAATATATGGCCTTTCTTTCCCTTGTTCATCCATTGAGCTAACAATGCCCCGGTGGGGTCCCGATACCGTGAGACATATAAAATGAGAGGTTTTCTGGAATGGGAGGCATTAAAATGGGAGGATTTGCCAAGTATTCTTTAATTTGATCCATGCTCTTTTGGCAATCCTCATTCCAGACACATTGAACACCTTTATGCAATTTTTTGTTGAAAGGTTGTGCTCTATCTGCCAATTGTGAAATAAACCTCCTTATGGATTGAAGGCGCCCTTGAAGACTCCTCATTTGGTTGACATTTTTGGGAGGTGGCATGTTTATAATGGCTTGAACCTTTTCAGGGTCCACTTCTATTCCTTTAGCTGAAATGATGAATCCCAATAATTTTTTAAAAGTAACACCAAATGCACACTTTTTTGGGTTTAATCTTAGTTGAAATTGTTCCATGCGATCTAGAATCACTTCTAAATCAGCCAAATGTGTTCCTCTTCTCTTAGACTTAGCCAGGGTGTCATCCACATAATCTTCCATATTCTTATGCATCATGTCATGGAAGATGGTTGTCCTAGCTCTTTGGTAAGTAGCTCCTACATTTTTCAATCCAAAGGGCATGACATTCCAACAATAAGTACCCCAGGCACATGTGAATGCAGTCTTTTCTTGATCCTCAAGAGCTATCTTGATCTGATTATACCCAGAAAAACCATCCATCAAAGAATAGATCTCATATCCCGCTGTCATGTCCACTATCATGTCTATGTTAGGAAGTGGAAAATCATCCTTTGGGCATGCTCTATTAAGATCTCTAAAGTCTGTGCAGATTCGAATGGTTTTATCAGGTTTAGAAATAGGTACAATGTTGGAAATCCAGTCAACATAGTCTATGGCTCTACTGAATCCTGCACCAAGGAGCTTTTCTAATTCAACTTTCACTAAAAGAGCTATATGAGGGTGCATTTTTCTCAACTTCTGTTTGACTGGTTTCACACCTGGAGCTATGGATAAATGATGCATAATGAGATTAGTGTCCAACCCTGGCATGTCTGAGTATGTCCATGCAAAGTTAATTTCCTTCTTTTGGAGGAACTCGGTATAGGCTTTCTTTTCTTCAGGTGATAAAGATTTAGCCAAGTGTACAATTTTTTGAACTTCCTCTATGCCCAAATTAACAGCTTCTGTAGGTTCAACCAATACTGATGATCTATCCTAGAAATAGCTTGGGAGACTATCAAGTACCTCATCCGTAGGTGCCTCTGGGAGGTTTTCACCTTTGGATACGCCTTTTATTTTTACTTTTTTTGGTTCTGACACCGCCACATAGTGCTTTTTGCCATCAGAACTCTTATTCTTTTTTTCTTTTCTTTTTATCTTGTGACTAAGGTACTTGATGTCAAGTTCTGTCATACTGGTAGCCGATTCACTGGTGGAAGATACTACAGGTTCAATGGCATTTAGATAGCAGGTGATCTCATAGTCATTGTGAAATGTCAAGAGTTGAGGCTCTTGGTAGCGTTGAGACCAATCAATAAGGTTGGGGTGAACAAGGGGTAGGTTGATGACCGGTTCAAGATTAAGGATATAGGTGGTGTCATCTCTGGTGACTGTAGAATTGGAATCTGTCAAGTTTCCATCTAAAGTGTCTAAATCAGAATTTATCCTAGCAAGCGAAGAATCATCTACTAATGCGACATGTGGGTTCCAATCTTCTAATCTAACACATGACTCGTCAGTTACATCAGGTTGAGAACTATAAGCGTGGACAACATCCATATCCAAGTCAACTGTTGCATCTGAGAGTGAATCCCATTCAAACTCATGAGAGTCTATTTCTGAATTATTGTTGGAGCCTCGTGATGTAGAAGCCTCAAGATTTGGAAGAGGCTCTTCTCCTCTAGCAATTTGCTCAATCACAAAATTATTTGAATTATCACCATCCGTTGCAGCTGGGATGGAGACACTATCCATAGTCAATATTGCATTCATATAGTCACTATCTATTGCAAATGAGATAGGAGGACTATCAATTATTAAATCTCTTGAATCTTCCCAAAGGAGATTTGTTGAAGGTACCTAATCATCTGTTATGTCTTGTTGATTGGTCAAATCTGGTACATATTCTATGTCATCTTTACTATCCCTCCTATCAAAAATGGGGACAGTGCATTTATTGTTGTTCATAAAGCCTAGGCCAACCGGTTTCTTAGACTTACGTGCAAAAAGATCATGATTGAGTGGTTCGGCTCTAGCATCTAACCTGCGACTAAGAGGGCCATATCCTGGATAACCCATCTGCTTGACAAAAGTATATCCTCTTCCATAGGACTTAGGAGAGGGGGAGAAATTTTCATTGTGCTGGTATTTCTCCTCTTTGTATATCCAATCTCGAACAACTACTTCCTCTTTTTCATCTTGTATTGGTACTGAGGATTCAACAAACTTGTCAAATATTGTCATTGCTGAAGATGATGGTTTCATCTCCTGTGAAGGCTTTCCATATGTCCTAGGGGAAACAGGCATCTTTGCAAAAGAGTCAAGTTGATACCCCCCCATGCCAAGGTCTACTAACTTAAATTTGTTTTGACAGTCTGCTAAAGTTGTTTCATAATCCTCTGTTGCTCGGTTAAGAGGGACATGAACATTAGCTGAGATTGAGTTAATTGATAAGGTGTTATCCCCTGGTATGCAAATTTTTGTTCCATTGTAGGGGAACTTAACACACTGGTGGTAGGTAGACGGCACTTCCTACATATCATGAATCCATGGTCTACCCAGTAAAATGTTGTATGCAAGGGGTCCAGTATCAACAATTTGAAACAAGATATCTTTTTCAACTGGGCCAATCCTGACAGGAAGGACAGCCAATCCCTTAGAACTTTGTTCTGCCTCATCATAGGCCTTTATGGTGATCTTCTTTCTAGTGTCGATCACTTGCTCTGAATAGCCCAAAGTTTTTAACAAATTCAAAGTACAGATATTTAACCCAGCACCTCCATCAATCAACACGCGCCTGACACGGGTTTTATGAATCATGACTTCAATGTGAAGGAGTGAGATTATTGGATGGCTTAGGGATTTGTCATCATCTTAGGAGAAAAGAAAGGTAATGGAGCTAGTAATGTGATTCCACCATGCAACTTGGAATTGGTCTATATATCAATGTTGGGGACATTTCTTTGCTTTGTGCGCAAAGCGTCCTCAAGGATCTGCTTATGCCTAGGGGACAACTCTAGAAGCTCTAAGATTGAGATATGTGCTGGAGTTTTCTGTAACTGATCTACAAGATTGTAGTTTGGTTTGAGAGCAGTGGTGGACTTTATAGTGACATTCTTGGATGCCACTTGCTTGGATTTGTTGGATGGACCTGAACTAGGCCCTCTGAGAATAATAGGAGCTTGACTCCTGGTAACAGCATTAAGGGCTTGGGAAGATAACCTAGAATGAGGACCTCTCAGCACCACAACAAGTTGGTTGTCAAAAATAGGGGGAGAGTCATAACCATGCGGGTCCTTACTCCTTATCATATTAACACTTGGCTCCACAACTTCAAGCATGTTTATCACATTTTATGCCACTGTATAGGTGTAGTTGATTGCAGCTTTTCCATTCTACGATTTAGAGGTTTCCCCCTTGTCATAATTAGGAAAAGGTTCCTTAAAAGCCTTATGATCAGCATTGGTATTTAGGCAATCAACTTGAAGCTTTCCACTTTCTACATAAAATCTTAGACTGATATGTTTTAATCTCGACGGTTTTCAACAGTAGCGGGGCCATTATGAAATTCTGAGAATGCCTTATCATCCACCAATGTAGCTGGGATGCGGAATGAAATTTTGCGGGATCACGAGGATGTCATAAGTTGTTAGCAATGAGAGTTTTGAGAATATCCTCATATGAGTCACCCAATTTGAGTAGAATTGCCGCTTACGGTTTTGGGCCTCTCGATATGTTGGTTTGCACTTTCTTGTTGTGGAGGTGCGTGCTTCATTGCTTGCGACCTTAGTCAAATTAAGAACACTTTGATCTCTTGATTGGGAAGAATCACAACTCCATCATTGACAACTTGTTTGTTCCAATTGTTGTTCTTCCTTTATCCTTATTGTTGTGTTGACCATTGTTGTTGGTATGGTATAATAGTCAAAATGCCTTGCTCTTTTAAGACATCCTGTCTGACATCTGGGTTTCAATCATGGTATCAAAGGAAGTGAAGACTATCTTTTGATCTCATGTCTCATTTGAACCAAATTACTAACAAGTATGTCAATCTTTTGCATCCTCATGTAGATAGATCCCTGGGATCACAGAGCATTGTCTCCTCCACTACCTTTGCAAGAAGGTAAAAGAGTTCCCCTGATTTTGTTTCAAGTGCATAGGTCCAACATAGTAATAGATCTTGACAGATTATATGCGAAGTGTTGAACGAATCTATGAACAAGTTCTCTAAAAGTCTTGACAGGAGGAGTGATATTGGTAAAGCATTCCATTGCTTGTCCTTTAAGACTCCTATGGAACAACCTCATCAAATAGGAGTCATCATGATGGAATTCAAAGCTCATAGTATAGAACTGACGCACATGGTCGTGTGGATCACCACTCCCATCATATTTATCGTATTGTGGGAATTCCACCCTCTTTGGAAAATCTTTCATACTCACACTCTTGTCGAATGGATTAGGACAAATTGAGTCTAGTGAGAATGAGCTCTTAGGTTGCATAATTTTCTCCATCATTTGCTTCATTTGGCAGATTTCTTCCTCTTGAGAGGGATTTTGCTTTTGTATTTTGTTGTCCACATCAAAATTATAAGGGACTCTAGCACCCTTGTTGATTAGACTTTCCAAGAACTTATCTTTGTTTTGTTCCAAATACCTCTCCACATACTGTTGGAAGATAGGCTCTTGTTGTATTCACATGAAGTCTTGAGTATCAAAATCATAATGTGAGCTACCACCTCCATGTTGGGAACCAGGATGTACATGTTGGGAGTGTGGTCTTGAATTTCTGGGAGGAGTTTGCCTCCTATAGTGAGCATACTGAGAGGCCCTTCTTCCTCTAGGACTAGGAGATCTAGAAGGGGTCCTTGACCGCCTTCTACTTCTTAGTGTTTTGGAAGGGGTGGAGGGAGGAGAATTATGTCCACTATTAGCACCCCTTGTATTGTATTGTTTGTTTAATTGGTGGGCTAACTGCCTATCTTGCTCCTCTTGAGCGAGTTTCCTTTGTACTTCCAATAAAGCTTGGCTCTCTTCCTCAAGTTGTCTAAACTTTTCTTGCTTTGTAGCTTGTTCATCTAGAAAGGATTTCTTTTCGCGTTCAATTCTTCTAAGCCTATCACTTGTGAACCTTGAGGTATGTTGAAGTGGTGAGCTTGGTCTAGATTGTTTGAACAAGTCATTGGTATACGTTGTATTGACATGAGCATTACGAGGTTCATTGTCTTGGTCTTCATATTGTGACCATTTTTCTTGTTGAGCTCGTCTCTTATACCTTTCATCCAGTTGATGGGCATCCAAATATCTTGTATTAATGAGGGGTGAACCAGGTTGATCATCATGAGAAGAATTTCCAAATATCATGTTGTTTTTGTGTTGTTCATAGATATCATCAAGATTTTGATCCATGGCTTCCCTCTCCCGCCGAGTGACAGTATAACTCATATCCATACCTGAGTGGGAAGGTGCTAAGGGGGTACTCAAGTCACTAAAATGGCTCTTTGGGATAAAATAGGTTTGGTGACTCTAGGTATTTGGTCAAATATTGGTTCCTTTTCGACTTCTCTTTGGCCGATGCGAGGCGGGAGTGATTGGTTAAAGACTATACGAGTCGCTTTCGCGGCTCACTTGATATCTTGTTGTGGTACGACAAAGAAAGGAGGTCGAAGATAAGCAGAACAATTCTAAACGTCAATACCGGATAGGATAGTAAAAGTTTTCTCTTGTCCAAGAGAGATGGTGAAATAGAACTGTTGCAAATAGGTGCAAACCAACACTGCCACAAAGGTGCTCAATTCTTGGGTGAACACCCTAGCACATATGGATCAGGAGGATGACTTACACAAAGTGTACTGAGTTTGAATTGTATGAAAATGGGTGGACAAGGAGACTACTAGCACTCTCCAAGTGTGTTATCAAAGAGTCTAAAAATTTATCTATTTGACAGGAACAATTCCTAATTTTCCAATCTCAAGCAAAATCACTTATGAGATCAAGGATCACTAATTCAAAAGGTCAAGGACACATAAACCCTAAATACAGAACAAGTCTCTAAAACTAGGACAAGTCACCTAATCGAAGAACTTAGTATTTTAGTTTGTTGTTTGTTTGCAAAGATTAAGCAAGTATATCCACAGATTTTGATCAAGCACATAGGTTTCAATCAGACAAGTTGTGATACAAAAAGTAGTCGATAACAGATCTATCAAGGACAAAGCAACTTGATAGTGTCGGGAAGTCTTGTTTGAAGATGTTTGGACAATGTTTAAAGACTCTAAAAAAACAAACACATAGCTATCCCTACCAAGAAAATGGTAGAGGTAAAACTTGCCCCATTGGCACTAAGCATCGTGCACCTCTGCAATGGTATCACCCTATAGAGGTGTTTTTGGTGTTTCCAAAGGACTCAACTGATTATGCTGCGTTCAAGGTTACCCTTGTAGTACTAGGGGCGGTCAATAGCAGCCTCAAGCGTCAGTGCATGCCTATGATAGAATACGTGTATGATCAACATACGGAGAGATTCTTCCCCCTCCTTGCGCAAAGATTATGACTCCTTTCGGAGGTGAACCGGGTAGGCAACTAACTAAGAGGTTTTTACTTGGCTTCCGTTCACAATAACCTTCGGTGCCTCTGATACAGAGCTTGGGCCTTGCAGCCACACCAACACCTGAAAATCCACACACCCATAGCGAGGGCTGGTATTTGCTTCGGTGCAATGTGAGCTTTCCATGATGATGTCAAGTCATGGAAAAGAAGTTACTATGGTCTTGGAGTCTTTAGACTCAACAAGGCGTTCTTTATTATAGTGAGGTGGAATCACCGGTGATAGGTGTGTACTCACTTGGGTCGTTCCCGGAGGTTCAACTTCCGGTAGGCCCTCTAAAGGTGACACTGGACATGGCTCGGATTCGGGTTTCTAATTTTTTGATTCTCCCAAAAGGAGAAGAGCATACTTCTCTAGCCCGTCTCTTTACCCAAACACACTAAACAACCTTAATCACCGAGCTAGTTTCACTTCACCAAATCCACACGCTTTTGGGTTTTTGATTCTCTCAATGAGAGAAGAGCATAATCCCCTGACGAGTGAAAGTGCTAAAGATTCACTACCTTGCTCCACTCCCTAAGAGTTCGTCATATTAGTAAGATCATCAGGAGCCTGGATTTGTCCATGGTCATCACCTCCATGTAACAAAGAGCCAAATTCCCTACTCACTATCGAAACTCCTAAGAATTTTAATGAAGCCCTAATTAGACTATGTGAATTGAAAAGCAAGAAAACAAACACAATTTTTTTTTAAATAAGATCTTTGACAAGCGTAAGTGTTTGTTTTCAAGTCTTTGTCATGCGTCCTGCAATCAAACCGTTAGTGTGTTTCAAGTTCTCTGACTGGCGTCCTGCAGAAACTGTTATGCTGTGAAAAAAGAATTGAGAATAACCAGAATTAAAAAGTCTAATTTAATCTAGTCAAAATTAAATCTAAGAAGAATTAGTTAACAAAACTAAAATTAAACTAAATTAATCTAATACTAAACTAAAAATTTAAAACAAAACTAATCTAAATTAAAAAAAATTCTAATCTAAATTAATAATTCTAATTTAAATTAATAAAGTTAAAAAATCTAAAGTAAAAAAATCTAATTTAAATTAACAAAGTTAAAGAATCTACTTTAAATTAACAAAGTTTAAAAAAATCTAATTTGAATTTTAGAAACTAAAAAAAATCTAATTTAAAAATATAAATTAAAGACTAAACCAAACTAACTAAAAACTAAACTAAATTAAGATTAAAAACTAAATTAGAATTAAAAACTAAAGTAAATTAAAAACTAAAAATTAAAAACTAAATTAAAAACATGCATAAAAATCTTCAAATTTGATTTCTGAAAAATCTGTTTATAATGAGTAGACAAAAACAAAAACCCAGAAATTTTTTGAAGCAAAAAATAAAACCCAGAAATCGTTTTTTGATCCAGCAAGTAGAAGATGAAAAAATATTTTTTTTAAATCTTTAGCCAGGTGAAAAAAATGACGCGCGACGGTTTTTGTGCAGCTATTTTCTTCAGATCTGTGAAAGAAATCAAAAAACTAAAAAATACCCAGATCAGATTTCGACCCTGGCTACAAAACCCAGAAATCGTTTTTCCTGCAACTGAGTGGAAGCTAGATTTATGAAGCAAAACTAAAAACTAAATTAAAAACTAAATTAAAAAAAACTAAAAATTAAAAACTAAAATAAAAACTAAACTAAATTAAAAACTAAATTAAAAACTAAAAACTAAATTGAAAACTAAATTAAAAACTAAATTAAAAATTAAACACGGTGGGCGCCAAAATGTATAACTGAAAATATGTTATACTTCTGTGAATCCTTGCATGCAAGGATACTCAATAATGAGTCCTTGCAAATCCAATTCCTGACTCTCTCTATCCAGGAAAGGCAGGATTGATATTGTGGCCCTCAGATTAACCCTGTTACCCCTGCAAATACAATCTCGGAATGAGAGATTCAAAGAGGAGAATGCCAATCTCCATGAATCATGTTCTTGCAATGCAACAATGAAAACTAATCTAAATGGCGTAAAATGTAATAAACCAAACTAATTTATTGAAATGAAACTTAATCTACATGCAATGCCATAAATGAATTATTTTGCAAATTAATCTACTATGAAGATTAAGCTAAAATGTAATATTAAACTATATGCTAAAAATAAGATGCTTATATAATCAAACTAATGTAATCTCAAATGATAAAATTCAAATTTGTAGCATAAGTCCGATGTAAAAATTCGTGATTCTTGAAATGAGAATGAGAGGGCTCATTTATAGGCAAAAGTGGAATTGAAGGAAAATTCAGAAGCAATGTGGGATAAATAGAAAAATAGAAACAAATCTTGATTGGAATTCTTTTTTTAGTTTATTTCCCTTTTAACTGATTTGTTTCCCTTTTTTTCATCACAAGATATTCTTGAGAGGATATTTCATTTATTTTATTTAATTTAAGATGATAATATCTCTTTTAATAAAATAAAATAAGATTATGTAATTTAGAAATGAATACTAATAAAATAAAATAAAATTATTTAATTAAAAATAGATTTAATTAAATAGCATCATTTTATTTAAGTAATATTAACTTCAATTAAATAACATTATTTTATTTATTAAAAGGGATTTATTTCTTTTGATTAAATAAAATTAATGAAGCATTCAAACCTTAGGGAAAATTGAAACATTTGAAATAGCTATGAATTGACTAAGAAATTTGATTTGAAAATGTGACAATCATTGATTCAAAAAGTTGATGTTGACAAATTAAATAAATGGGGCCCAAAGTCTAGGTGACCATTTTAGGTTGCATACATTTGCCCCTCTTTGACTAATGTGAGGTCGACTCGGGATCACATGCAGTCAAAGAATGAAGTTGCAATGTGAGATCGATTTGGGATCACAAAACAACTCAGATGTGAGGTCGACTCGGGATCACATCTAGACAAACATAAACAAAAGGCCTTTGAACATGAGGTCGATTCGAGATCACATCCAAAGTGAGAGATAAGAATCTCAAGCAAGGTTGCCCCAAGAGAAGCAATTGAATCCATTTATTTAATTTGTCAACATCAACTTTTTGAATCAATGATTGTCATATTTTCAAATCAAATTTCTTAGTCAATTCATAGCTATTTCAAATGTTTCAATTTTCCCTAAGGTTTGAATGCTTCATTAATTTTATTTAATCAAAAGAAATAAATCCCTTTTAATAAATAAAATAATGTTATTTAATTGAAGTTAATATTACTTAAATAAAATGATGCTATTTAATTAAATCTATTTTTAATTAAATAATTTTATTTTATTTTATTAATATTCATTTCTAAATTACATAATCTTATTTTATTTTATTAAAAGAGATATTATCATCTTAAATTAAATAAAATAAATGAAATATCCTCTCAAGAATATCCTTGATGAAAAAAAGGGAAACAAATCAGTTAAAAGGGAAATAAACTAAAAAAGAATTCCAATCAAGATTTGTTTCTATTTTTCTATTTATCCCACATTGCTTCTGAATTTTCCTTCAATTCCACTTTTGCCTATAAAATGAGCCCTCTCATTCTCATTTCAAGAATCACGAATTTTTACATCAGACTTATGCTACAAATTTGAATTTTATCATTTGAGATTACATTAGTTTGATTATATAAGCATCTTATTTTTAGAGCATATAGTTTAATATTACATTTTAGCTTAATCTTCATAGTAGATTAATTTGCAAAATAATTCATTTATGGCATTGCATGTAGATTAAGTTTCATTTCAATAAATTAGTTTGGTTTATTACATTTTACAGCCATTTAGATTAGTTTTCATTGTTGCATTGCAAGAACAGGATTCATGGAGATTGGCATTCTTGCTTCTCCTCTTTGAATCTCTCGTTCCGAGATTGTATTTGCAGGGGTAACAGGGTTAATCTGAGGGCCACAATATCAATCCCTGCTCTTCTCAGATAGAGAGCTGTGAATTGATTTGCAAGGACTCATTATTGAGTATCCTTGCATGCAAGGATTCACAGAAGTATAACATATTTTCAGTTATACACTAATAACCAGAGGAATACTTAGAATAAAGCTCCTCCAGATCCACGCAGAAAAACTCAAGAAATTTTGCTGATGACACCTCTTGGTGCATGGTTTTCCAAATGCATCATTCTCCCCATCAATGTGTAGTTGCATAAATGGTTGAGGTTGATGAAGATGCACCTGAAGAGTGTGACCAATCAAATAAGGATGATATTGACATAAATATGATTATGTATGGTTCAGACTTGGCTGACAATGAGTGCTCATCTGATATGGAGTCTCATGAAATGGATATAGATGATCAAAGGCAGATTGTCTGTACATATCACCAGCAAGTTCTCTCAAATTAGGATGCTGACAGTGATACTGAAGTATACAATCTAGAAGTAATTAAAGATGGTGTATCCTTGAGAAGACTTTCAAATGAGGAGATTTCAAGATATATTATGGATTTGGTTGCCCAAGCCAAAATCTCATATCATCTCAGAAATAGAACAGTTGGTGGTCAACAAGGCAGTCCTACTGGTCTTTTCATTAAAGAGAAGAATTCCAAAAGCCAAGACCACAAATATGATGGGAAAATTGAAGTAGTAAAAGCTAAGGAGAAAAGGGGAGATAAAATTTGGGCTAAAAAAGTAGATAATCCAAAAGCTAATGGAGAATCTAAGTCCTTCGTTGCAAAAATGAATACATAGAAGAAAAATCTTGAAGTTTCAAAGAAGGATGCTAAGCCTAAAGTCAAGACACCCAAGAATCAACAAAAGGAGAGTAACACAGAGAAAGGTATGATTCCAATAAAATTGCCTAAATACACACCTGTTGATATGTTTCAATTACTTAGCCAAGTAAAAGTCTTTGTTCCCTTTCTTGAAATGATGAGAATAGATAAACATAAGTAGAAGGCAGTAGCCCTTATCAATGGTGCTACTATATCCTGTAATGAACTAGTGGTGCCCACTCCACCCAAAGTGAGTGAGAAGGATAAGAAATAAAAAGATATTGAGGGATTTATCACTGAGATCCCTCATATCTTCCTAGGAAATTCAATGACTGCTTGTCCTAGGAAGATTGATCCATTTTTCCTTACGCTAATTGTTGAGGGAATTTTTATAAAAAAAATATATTATTGATTCTAGAGCATCCAATAATATCATTCCATCCAAAATCATGGAGGCGTTGGGACTAAAAGTTGAAAACACTCATGGTAAGTGTTATGCCATGGATTCAAGGGAAGTCCTTGTTATTGGTGTAATCAATGAACTTCCTTAAAGATTAGCAGGATATCTAGAAAATGAGTTTAAGATGAGTGTGGTGGTAGTTGATATCCCACCCAATTATGGAATGTTGCTATCTGGGAAGTGGAGTGCATCCATGGGAGGTAGTATATAGTGCAACATGTCATATACTACTTTCCCTATTGATGGAAAGGATGTGCAAGTGGTACAAGAGCCAAAGGTGCCACATATGTTGGAACACACTCCTGAAGATGATACAATCCTTTTTATTGACACAAATATTAGCTATTTTAAGATTGAGGAAGTATGAAGAGAAGTGGATAAGTGATCTTCACCTATAGAAAATGAGGTTGTAAGGTTATTTGATAAGGATGGAATTTGGAAAATGTATTTTGATGGTGCAAGTTCCAAGGAAGGGTTGGGTGCAGGGATATTGTTGGTGTCACCAAGTGGTAGTACATACAAATTCTCTTTCACTTTATCTTTTGTCTGGACAAATAATGTGGTAGAATATGAAGCATTATTACTGGGATTGAGATTGGTTGAGAAGCATGGAAAAAAGTTGATGGTAATTGGAGATTTTGAGGCCAATTATGCTTGCAAGAATAACAGACTGAAGCAGTACATAAATATTGTTTGGGATTCCATTGTTTGATGCTTTTGGAATTGGCTGGATGGAAAGGGCACAAAATCGAGTAGTTGATTTACTTGCTAGCATCACATTAAGACTAAATGACATAAATTTTGTAGGTATCTATAAGGTAGAGGTATAGTCAAGGCCTTCCATTCCTGATAATGTGCACAACTAGCAGATTTTCAATGATGATGAGGATATTCTCAAATTTTTGAAATGTATTGATGAATATGAAGGTTAGGAAATTGACTTTGGTGGATTTTTTGAAAATGTAGATGGAAAGGATAGTATTTGGGAATGAGGTCATCCAGTTAAAAACAAATAAAATCCCCAAAGTCCTTGTAGCACTTGAAAGGGTCTTTGATAGTCAAGATAAAAGTAATATTAAGTCAACTATTCATCCAGAGGACCTGGAGGAAGTAAATTTGGGGACTGAAATTTCCCCTAAGAAAGTGTATGTAGGAAAGAAGATGAAAACAAAGGTTAAGGCAATGTTAATTTCCTTACTAAGAAAATAAAAACATGTCTTTGCTTGGTCATATGATAACCTAAAAGCATATAGAGAGGAGCTATTTCAACATGAAATCCCTTTAAAGGAGAATGTTAAGCCTTTTAGGAAAAAGAAAAGACCAATTAATCCTACTTTGGCTCCCAAGATGCAAGAGGAGTTAGTAAAGTTAAGAGATGTTAGCATCATAAATCCCATCAAACATTCCTCACGAGTATCCAACCCGGTGCTAGTTAGGAAAAATAATAGTTACATAAGGTTGTATTTCAACTTTAGGAATCTGAATATATCCTCATTAAAGGACAATTATCCATTTCCAAACATGGAAGCCATGTTACAGAAGGTAACTAGCTGTGAGTTGTTGTCAATGATGGATGGATTTTTCAGGTTATAACCAGGTTAAGGTAATAGAGTCTAAGCAGTATAATACTGCAGTTACTACTCCATGGGGCACCTATGTCTACATGAGAATGTCATTTGGTTTAACAAATGCGGGTGCCACTTTTCAGAGGGCTATGTGTTGTGTGGTCTCACAAAAAACCCCAAGATTGCAAGACTTGGGGACCAAGTGAAAACTAACACCTATGGTAGATGCTAGCTAGTTGAAGAGATCACTGTAAATGGAGAGAAAAAATAAATCTTTAGCAAAAGAATACTTTGTAATGTAGTGTTCTGGGTACCAACTACCAAGAACCAGGAATATAGAAAAAGGAAAAAGGTAATGCAAATGCTGAGAAAAGTGTTCTAGTCTGATAGCCGAGGTCCAGTAAGATGGAAATTCTAGTAAAACCATAGTCTGAGAAAATTCATGGGTAAAGCTGAGTACGGAGTACCAGGTAATGATGTAAAATGAAGTTTAAAAATCTTAAGGTTATATAATGAGTCCAAAAGTTTGGTAACCCATTATATAAGATAACTATGCAAGGATTTGTGATATGCTAAAAAGCATGTTATTTATGGAAATTTAAAAGACAATCAATTTAATGATGGTTTTATTTACATGATATTTTGTTTTAAAATTTTTCTTTTAAAGGGATTTAATGAGTGGAATTTGTAATTGCAAGAGATGCAAATTGCGATGAAGAATTCGAGTATGGATAGTCAGGAAAATCAAAGTTGCAGATAGATCTGATGGTGTTACAAAGTTCAACAATACACTTTACAATCTCATGTTGTAATAAAGTTCATTGCGAAGATACACTGGATACTGGGAAACCAGGACTTTGGAGTTTAAGCATGCAGCATAGAAGTGTATACATCCTAGGAGTTACTTATTCCTAGAATCTTCAAACTGAGGATGAACCTGAATGTAGGAATGGAAATATCACCTAATCATTCTGAATATAAGGAATTTCCTACATACTATATCAATGGATTTGTTTGGTTCTAAGAAGGAACCTTGATAATAAGAAGATGAAAAACCTAAAATGCTTCAATGTGCAGATTGAGGTTGATCTTCATTGACTTTGGTTGCAATTCTCTTACCAGTCACTACATTCCACATGCCTTGATGTGATTTGTCCCTTGTATTTTCTCTCATGTATTTGTCTTATCATATCTATGTCTTATTTCTATAAAAGGCCAAAGGATACCCTTTTTAAGTTAAGTTCAAAATTTGTGGATGTCAAAAAAGTCAAAACTTCTCCAAGTTTTGTTCTTTTTTCCTATTTTTTGAATCATTCCAGACTAAAAACTTGTATGTACATAGAAATTAATCAATATCAAAGTATATTTGATAGCTACCTATCTCATGAATCTTTGTAGTTGGTTTTGTTAGTTCATCCAAACAAGGTGTGTTGCATCGTTTAAGGGTGCATGTAGAACCTACTCAGTGTCCAAACTAAAACCCCTCTCTTTAAAAGCTCACATTGTTTTATATGTAGTTGTGAAGCAATATGGTGAATTATAAAGTGGTTTGTTTTGATTTGATTAACTCTTTGGGGCATTCATGGAGAATAACCAGGAGAAATTTTAATTTTTAGTATTTTTTATGCCTTATTTTAGAATAGATGTTTAAATTCTTGAAAATGTTTCAAAAAATAGACAAATGGGTGGAAATTTATTGAAAATATTTTGTTTTCTATGAAATTGTTGAATGCTTAAAGCTAAATATACTTAAGTGATAGCAAAAAATTGTGGATGTTCATGAAATATTATTTCAAATCTTTTGATTTCATGATATTATCTTATGGTTGAACTAAAACTCGGTATCCAATACATATGATTTCAAACAATTTTATTCCCCATGAGATTAACAACAATATCACATCATACCCTGAAGTGAACCTAGTATGGTCAAGTCCTAACTACCAGAGACTTGGGATTAAATTGAGCCAACCTTTTCCTATCAAAATGGATTCCCCTTTTAGGTTGTCTTTGTTTCATATCTTTCAAGAAGGATAGGATCTTCACAATTTTCCTGTGAGGAATTTATCTGCACTATTGTTGCAAGTGACATCATCGTCAACACTATGGATGTAGCCTTTTTAGATTTTATTGATTTATTTATGGCTATCTACCAAGATGACTTGACTTCCTACTCCAAGAAAGAGGAAAATCATTGTATGCACTTGGAAAAGGTATTTGTTAGGTCTCTAGAGTATGGGATATCTCTAAATCTGAAGAAATGTGCCTTTGGGGTCACTGAGGGAAAATTGATCAGATACATTATGCCTAAGGAAGGAGTAAGAATTGACCCTAAAAGGGTAGCAACCATAGATAAGATCCCTCAACCAAAGAATGTCAAGGGCATTCAGTCATTCTTTGGGTAGATAAATTTTTTGAGAAGGTTTGTGACTAACTTTGTAGAAATCACAAGACCTATCTCCAGGATGTTGAAGAAAGGAGAAAAGGTGATTTGGAGTGAAGAACCAAGTCAAGCATTCAAAATAATCAAACATGCCATCAAGGAGGCTCCAGTTTTAAAGTTTCCCGATTTCTCTAAACCAATGCACATTTTCTCTTTTGCATCTTTTCATACTATTGTTGTTGTTTTACTGCAGAAAAATAAGGAGGGCTTTGAACAACCCATTGCATTCTTTAGAAAATATTTATAGGCTAAAAATATCAAATATGACATGATTGAAAAAAAAGTGTATGCTCTGGTTAAGGCTCTGAAGAATTTCAGAACTTACCTAGTGGGGCTACTTTCATAGCTTTTGTACCAAGTGTTGTTGTGAAAGATATTTTCACTCAGCAAGAGACTACAAGCAGAAGGTGTAGATGGATTAATAGGATCCAAGAATTTAACATTGATGTCTAGATTACCAAATTAGTGAGGGGTCAAGGCCTAGCCAAATTAATGACATAAACTAATTTCGAAGCAAATCAAATCAATCAAATATAAACTGTTGATGTTGCACCTATTTGTGATATGCCAATGGTACAAAAGGATTGTCCAATACTTTCAGACTTTGCAGTGTCCTATAGATATGGTTGATAATGACAAAAGGAAATTAAAATTGTATACCATAAAGTATGTGATTATTGACAACGAACTATGGTGGAGAATCCCAGATGGTGTACTACTTAAATGTGTGGATGGAAAGCATGCATTGGAACTTTTGCAGGAAATGCATAATGGAGTGTGTGGTGGTCATTATATGGTGAAGACCGTTGCTCATAAAATTTTAAGAGCAAGGTTCTAGTGGCCTATTGTATTCAAGGATGCCGACAAGTTTGTTAAAACTTGCGATGCTTGTCAAAGATTTGCAGGAAAACTAAAAAATTTAGGAACCTTGCCACTTAGGCTTACTGTTGTTCAGGCCCCTTTCCAACAATGGGGAATTAACTTCATTGGAGAGATACCAAAAAATTATAATGAAGAACATTCATGGATCTTGGTAGCCATTGACTATTTCACTAAGTGGGTAGAAGCAATACCTACAAAGAAAGAAACAAGCAAAGTGGTAATCGATTTTCTAATGAATAATATTCTAATTAGCTTTGGAGTCCCAAAAAAGATCATTTTAGATAATGTTGTGTTTTAGATCTAAGGAGTTCAAAGATTTTAATGATAAACATGGCATACAAATTTCTTAATCTTCACCTTACCATCCTCAAGGAAATGGTCAGACTGAGTCTAGTAATAAGAGTTTAATGAAAATAATCAAAAGGGTGATAGAGAAGAATAAGAAAGCTTGGGACTCGAAGTTGAAGTTAGCACTCTAGGTAGATAGAGTGACCATAAAAAGGGCTACTGGTTATTCACTATTTGGCTTGGTATATGGTCTAGATGTTCGGTTGCCACAAAATAACTTGCTAAAGATATATAAGTTTGTGCAAGAATATGATGATGATATATGTGATGACATGCAACATAGAATTGATAATCTAGTGCAATTAGATGAAACTAGAAGAGAAGCTCAAGCCAAAAATGCAAAACTGTAGCTACAAGTCAAACATTTGCATGACAAGAGAGCTTCTCCCAGAAAATTTGAAGTGAATCGTATGGTGCTAGCCTAGAATAAGGGCTCAAGACAAGGGTAAAGATGAAAAGTTTGAAGAATTATGGTTAGGGCCTTATCTAATAGCCAACACACATGGGGAGGATTCTTATTTCCTCCAAAGCTTGACAGGTTAACTTTTTGAACTGCCACTACATGGATAGTCCTTAAAGCCATACTTCTCCTAAGTATGTTATGATTCCATGTACACTGTAAGTTTTGTACATTTTGTATATAAGTGTGTTTTCTTTGGTTGTGTCTGATCTGGTCTTGCTACCTAGTCCGAGTAGTTCCCTAGTTTTTGGTTCACAGTGTTTTGTTGGTCTGCTTCAACTTGAGATTTTGGGATCTCGCCATGCCTGCAAGAGGCATGCATCCCAAATTAGAGCCACTGATGGAACCCATAAATTTTATTCTGGTTCCATTTATCATCCTGCAAATTTTTTTCTTATTTTATCCTCGGGGTTTAGGGTTTTATCTTACTTGGGACCCTACTTAAATAATCCTTAAGCTCACACCTATGTCAGGTTTCTAATTCATTGTTGACCTCCTGCAACCTATTTTTGGTCATGTTAAAAAATCTTGTCATATGATTTCATGGAGTAATTGGTCCCTCGAGCCTAGGTTTGTTATTCTTATATTTTATAAGGTTGATCGATTGACCCTATTTGGCCTTTACATCTATTGAAATGATATGTTCTGAGTCTTTTGAGGCCTTTTATATAGTGTCCTAGGTGGTCTCTTTCTCAAAACAGCTTGTGGGCACGTGCTAAATTGTTTTCACTTAAATCTCATCCACCGCTTCTCTTTATCGCTCATTGTAGGTAGTTTTTCAAATGTAAATGTAAATTGGCGATGATCGATGAGCAGTGTTTCCTTGGTTTCGTGCATCATGGATGGTTTTGGGCACTTTGATTTGTAATAGCGATGAGTGATGTTCTTATTTCTCTTAAAGGTTTCCCTTATCTCTATTTGCTTTTGAGTTTGTGTATTGAATTAGTGACAAGCGATGACCTCTAGGCTTTTGTTCTCATCGCTCATCGCAGTTGAGTGTGCAGTCATTTTGTTCAAATTGGCGATGAGTGGTATTCTCTTTTGTTTCGCATACCATGGATGGTTTTCAAATGTTGAGTTTTGTATTAGAGATACGCGATGCAAAGTGTTCTATGTATGATCATTGACTTCCTTTTCATCGCTAATTGCTTGAAGGTTTTTTATGGGAATTACCGATGTGCAATGACCATTGGTGCTCTTCATATTCCTTCTTATCACCCATTGTGAATTCATTTGAAACTTGAGTTTAAAATTAGTGATTAGTGATAAAGTCATTTTGTTCAATCTTTCTTTCACCAATTTGAATTGATCTTGTGAGTGATATCTTTTGTGACTTTACTTTTCATGTAGGTGCACGTGTCTTAATCTTTCTCTATCACCTTATTTCCTGTCACTAATGAGATCTGGAGTTCGAGGCATGAATTTGTGATACGCGATGGGTGATGACCATGATCGAGGATGGGTCGTAAATTCAAAGGCTAAGATTTCATTGTACGGATGCTAACATCACTAACAGGACTTGGGAAAGGTGAAATGTGTTAGTGATGAGCGATGGCTACAGAATAAAGGACAACATGGCAGCATCCTAAGGACATCATTTAAAGAAAGAAAGAAAGTAGCGAGCTGAGAGGGGAGCCATCAATGCAGTTTTAAAATAAAATAATCAGTGGCTAGGGTTTGAATATGAATGGCTAAATGTCAGTTCACTCATGTGAGCTTTCTATTAAACGTTACTGGTGATGTGTCCCATGTAATACCCCTCCATTTTGCGTTTAGGCTGGACAGTGTGTCCTTGTCTACTTTGATGCACTTTTTGGTTATTGAGATGTTGCATTATGTGTGTGTGATTTGATCGATAATTATAGAACAATAGTTTATTGGTGTGATGTGATGTATCTTATCTGATGCTTTATTTGACATGTTTTAAATTAGTGTAAGATGATTAGTTATTGTAACATGTTATTGCGTGAGATATTATGATGGAACTGTCAGTCTATGATGAGTGTATTGGTGAAGGGGATGGGATTGTATCACTCGCTTGCGAGCGCCCTATGATTCTGAGATTTCCGCTTCACGGTGTGTCTTATCATATATATATGTATATTGCATGTTCGACATACTCTTGGCTTGCAGGTTGACAGGTACATGACATCGACTCCACCTGGCTTCACAGGTTTGAGGGTGTCCATTGACCAATGGTAATCGATTGGGAGATAGTAGCTAGGTTTTCCGTGCCAAGTCGTCACCCTAGTCATAGTTTGTTGTCGGGTTTAGCGGGTTTGATTTGGTTCTTTCCTCTCTGATTAACCATTTCTTTCCTTATTTTAATGATTATTAAATGGTAGATATGGTTTAAATGATGATTTAATGTATTTAGTTTCAATGTTGAAATGCAATTTATTCCATTGGTTATTTTGATTTAATTAATAAAATCATTTTTAGTTTATTAATTAACTAGGTTAATGGTATTAAATTAAATGAAATAGTTATTTTTCCATTATTGTATATTTAAATTTAAATTATAATGGAAATGAAAGTCATATTAGAGATTTGATTTAAATGATAATAAAAAAAATGGAAATGTATTTAAATGTCACATTTTGGAAACTTTGGAATTCTTGCAACTTTGAGATTTTAGTTTTAAATGAAAATTTGAATTTGCATGAGATTTCAATTTGAAATAAAAGTGTTTTAAAAAATTTAAAAATGAAATATCCTCCAAATGATTTTAAAATTAGTAAGTGGGCCATTTTAGGGTTTTGGCCAAATTTGGGGAAAACCCTATGTAAAGGGATGAAACTTCATTTTGCATACACAATTCTTGGTCTTTGGTGGAGAGCTTTGCTTGGGCTGATTTTGGAGTTTAAGAAGTGCTTGGATTCACCATTGTTGAAAGCTTCAAACTTGGGGAGAAAACACAAGGTTCCTCCTTTTCTTTTTTTTTAATTTCTTGCTTCATTTTGAAAGAAGTTTAAAATTTGAAATGTTGCTTAGATTCAAAGAAAATCCATGAGAAATGCTTTCAGATTTGCAAATTTGTTGATAGATCTTGAAATGAAAACCAAAACAAAACTTACACAATGAAATAGGAAGGAAATCAAAAGAAATCTCTATTTCAAAACTCGATCTTTAAACCCTTTTGTTATTTTGGAAAATTTATTTTTGTTCTTGCAATTTAAATGGATTATTTGCACAATCTCACTGAAAATGAAGAATCTGGGTATATATATTTGTAAATATACCTATGCATTTAAATACATAGATATATTTACAGATATATATACAAATATATTTGATTTTATTTAAAAAAATTTTAGGGCTTTCGAAAAACGCAGTGAAACCCTGTATTTTTCCCCATTGTGGAAACGTTGAAAATAAAATAATAAAAAAATTTGTTTTTTTATGGCCATGGCAGAGGGAAGGGCCAAAGCCCTGTACCCCTGCGCCGCCCATGGAGGGAGGTGCTACTCCCACGTAGTGCCCCCAGTGGGAGGCGTTGTGTGAAGCAACGCCGCTGTCCACACGCAGCGACGTTGCCCACAGGCAGCGACGTTGCCCACACAACACCCCCACGTGGGGGAGGCTGTGTGGAAGCCGCGCTCGAATTTAGGGCTCATTTATTTGAAATGAAATTTAAATTTCGTTTTGTTTGTTATTTTATATTTTATTTTATATTATAATAATATTAATATATAATATATATATATATATATTATATATATATGTATATATATTATATATATATATGTATATATACTTATGTATATATATCTAATTGTATATATACATAGTGTATATATATACCAGAATATTTAATATATTTTATTTAAAAATAAATTTGTTGTTTTGATTAAATTGTGAATATCAATGGAACTTAAATATTTAAATAAATAAATATATATCATAGTATATACATTTAATATATATTTTTATGTAGTTATATATTTAATGTATATTGTATTTGGGATAAATGAGTTTTAATTAATGTTAAGATGACAAAAAGTTTAAATGATTTTAACCAAATGTTTTATTTATTAGAATATTTTGATAATGGATATATTTTCCAAACTTAGAGTTAACAAATGATTTATTTTAATCAAATGACTTTATTTATTAAAATGCATTGATTATGGAATTTAATTGTGAAACGTAGAGTAAATGTTTGGGTTTTCAATGCTTCAATGTCGTGAAATGAAATTGGTTTATTTGATTGGATAAATGCAAGAAATGAAAACTGTGATTGACTGGATTTAGGAAATCCGAACATTAGTTTATTTAACTGCTCGAAATGCTTTTAGTGTTTAATTGTTCTTTCTCGATGTTGTGAGAATAGAGTAAATGTTTTGAAGTCTTCTAGATAGGGGTTCGTTCATAGTTTTGGGTTGTCACTCTGATAGTCAACCTTTGGATTGTCTTGGGTTTTGTGCCTCCTTGGGATTAGGAGTGGGTTTTGAGTCTAGTGTCTCCTTTGGATTAGGAGTGGAGTATGTGTTTGTTGCCTCCAGTGTTTGGAGAGGGTTTTGACCTTTGTATCATCCAGTGCTTGGAGAGGGTTTGACCTTCGTTTCCTCCAGTGTTTGGAGAGGGATTGGACCTTTGTAGCCTCTAGTGTTTGGAGAGAGTTTTGACTTTTGTTGTCTCCAGTGTTTGGAGTGAGTTTTATTTGTGTTCCTCCTAGAGTTGGAGTGGTTTTATCATATTGGTATGCACTTGGGATTCTCTTGATGATTGGTTTTGTTTGGTATGTTGTCAAGTAGAAGAGTGGCTTTTGTTTGGGGCCAGAGCCCAAAGAGGTAAACTAGGAAACCTTCAAAAGTGGTTTAATCAAGTGATAACTAAATTAATTTACTTAGAAGTTAGGTAGTATTTCACACTAATTAAGATAATTGAGCCTCGCTCATGGACCCAAGGGCTTGTATAGACTTGGGATGAGATGGGAAGGCCTGGAATGGCAAGGTCATCTATCTTGTCCTTATGAGAGGTATTTGATTCCGCATGAGTGAGCATGGGTGTTGGGATTCGGTAGAGGCCACCAGGACAACCCATAGTGGGGGTCGGAGCCTAGGAAGATTCCCAGATGGATATCCCATGACGAGCTGTGTAATGACACTCTTTCTATGACAACAGTTGGTAATTGGTTTATGTATTTGGTCTTCTTATCTCCTCGATCTATTTTCTGTCTGGAAGCAATGTGACTTGTTCAGTGGTGTGAGTCGTACTAGAGTTGTTCGTATGACCGTTACATTCATGTGATGTGGTATTTGTATTTATTTCGTATCAGTTTTGTGAAGTCTATGTCTAGAGGTAGAAGGTCTTGCCTAAGAATCCTTGTTACTATCTCCTAGCATGGGGGGTGAGCCTTCGGGTATCACATGGTTGGGTGGAACGTGCACCATAATCCATTGGGTCGGCTTTTTTTCGTATGGACGATATTTCCAGTTGGAGAGCTCATGGGACTAGTTCTTCATGTTTACTCTTTCAGTTATTATGGTAATTTTATACCCCTCTTTGTATCGAGGTGGAAGTTGTAATTGTAATCCTTATACTTTGGAAGTATCTCATTCGGGGAATGAGAATTGTAACCATATTGTAAAGTATATTATTGGGATCACGTGGAACTCTTATGTCTCTAATTTAATTTTATCATGTATGGAATGTATGTGCAATTTAATTTGTCAAACAATTATATGTAATGGTTTTGATTCATGTTTCTTGTTTGGTTGAAGTAAACTCAGTCTTGTAACCTTAGGGGTTGTTGTCATCGTGTAGTGAACTTACTTGTTATTTGTATTTATACAAAAAAAAAATTATTGCAATTGTGTTGTGAAAGGCAACTTCCCCTAGGGTTGCATGGCGGGGCGTTACATCCCATTTCCTAGTCATAAAGAAGGTAGCTAGCTTATTTTTTTGCACATTTGGAACTACTCGGGAGTAGAGAAGAAATCCAAAAGCTAAGGAAGCACTGTGGAAAACTCCAACAAGCAATTATAGCAATAATTGTATTGGTCAATCACCCGAGTAAGAAAATTTTTGTAACTTTTCTTGTCCAAAATGCTCATTTATGCTATTTTGAAAGCATAGTAGGTATTTTTGGAGGTAATTGGCTTATGTTTTATTCAATTGAGTATCTTCAATAGGGGTAATGAGCATTGTGTATTTAGTCTGAGAATACTTTGTTTTGAAAATTGTGTCTTAAGTTTTCATACTGGGGTAGGTCTTTTGATTAAGATAATTGTAAACCCTTGTCCTGCCACTTTGCAAGTATGAGTGAGCCAGAACCAAGTGAATCTAGCATCAGGCTTGAGAGGAAACCAAAGAAAAAAAGGGTTAAAAGGCTTAAAACCCAGGATGTCTCATCCATGATTAAGCCTAAGCCACTAGCAACATCTAACCCTATGCCAAATACCCCTGCAGCCTCTACTAAGTCCAAAAGTGCAAAGAAATAAAAAGAAAGGTTCATGGAAGGGGTCTCTAGAGAAGTAAAAGGGGAAGGTTCATGAATTGGCAAGAGACCTATGGGTTAGATTGTCGTGACGACTAGACTGATTGACCATGCTAGTGAAATTGGAGATTTGGCCCAGCCTCAGAGTGGATGGAAATTATTCTTATATTCTTTTAACAAACAAAATTCTAAGAAGCTGACATGTTACTTATGGGGGCTCAACCTTGGGAAGTTGGTGGTACCCAATGTGTTTGTAGAAGTGGATGTGATGATGGAGTTGGCCAGGCACTATAGTCTCGTTGATAGAACAATCAGGAGTGAAAGAAAAGATGTAATCCTAGAGGTGACAAGGGGTAAGGTTGTAGATATATTTGGGTTGAATCATAATTATACTGTAAAAATTAAGCGAACGGGCCTATATGGTGAGTATGAGAATAATAGGTTTGCATAAAAAAATAGATTGTGTGTTCGGCATAGAAGGAGCAAGGTGAGATTTCTCCCTAAGGATATCAAGCCTTTTGAATGTGAATATTTTGTTGATTATTTCAAGAACACCTATTATTTCCTAAATCAAGTGTTAGCTCAAAATTTTGAGGCAAGGATAGCCCCTGACCTATTGGTTATGAAAATGGATATGCATGCTCATAATAGGAACACTGGTTTTTATTATGCTACTTATGTTATTGAACAAATGCATAAGGATTTCATTAATTTGAAGAAAGGGGTTCTCCCTCTACATTTCCCTCATTATTCTCTATTGATGCATATGTTGTTGTATGAAGGTGATTATAGGTAGAAAAGAAAGCTGAAATTGAGATTGAGGGACAATCAAAATAATTTTTTTCCAATCCAAATGTGGACACATATTTGGGACCAAGATTTTCCCCATTCCAACTACTTCATGTGGGTATGTGCAGGATCATGGGGGTCCAAACTAGGCCTCTAAGTGGCAATGAAAATTTAGAAAATCAAAGTTAGGAAACTTGACATAAAAATTTGAATAGGTTATTAACATAATTTGAAAAATATGTAAGAAAAAAATTTGTAGCAAATTGAGTGTAGTTTCTAGGCTACTAGTCCTTTTTGGAAAAAAGTAAATTTGTTTTGAGAAAATTTGAAACTTCAATGCAGTGGTACTAAATTTTTAGGAAAACAATAAGAAGCAGGTGTGTGTCTGACCACCCTAAGTACAAGAAAAACATAACATTTTTTTCTAATTTTTTAAATATAAGTAGAGGAAACATGTTCGGATGTGTTGGATTTTTTTTGTAATTTTTTTCCACATAAATAATTAGTTATGGTTTTTTTACTAAAAAAATTTAGAATTATTAAACGTCTATGTCTAACCACCATAACTTGGTCAAAAAATTATAAAATTCAAAATTTTTTTTATCCTATAGTAGGTGAAGCATAGACTTTAGTGCATCTTGTAGATTTGAAAAATGTTAAGTAGTTTGAAATTTATAGAATTTTTTCAATTAGCCTATGAATCAGGACTTTAGATGTAATGTAGGTCAAAAATCAGTAATAATTATTTATTTAATTCAAAATAAGGAAAAAGTTATATTGGTGGAAAGTTGACAATTTTTTCTATAAACCCTTTTCATTTGATGAAAATCAGGTAAAAAAAGAGTTGTCTGCCATAAGGGCGAACTTCGGAAAACTAAACAAATTCTGAAAAACACATTTTTTGGGTTGACTTTCTAGCCCAAACCAAATCTTGAACAGATATCCATTATATCTGTTATTAGACGAATATCCATTAATTATAAATTTTTATATTATTTATAATACATAATATTATATAATATGTATTATATATATGTATTACGTATTATGTATTATGTATTATTATATTATATATTAATATATAAAATATTATAATATATATAATAATATAATATATAATATATATTATTATATTAATATATTATACTATATAGTACATATTTTTGTATAGTATATTATATATTATATATAGCATATAGTATATATATGAAATATGAAATATTATATATTTATTGATGTGCGACCAATTCACAAGAGAGAGGGGGGGGGGAATGGGGGGGACTTGAGAGAGAGGGAGAGAGAAAGACCTTAGAAGTGGGAGTGAAAGACCTGAGAGGGATGGGGAGAGAGGGCTAAGAGGGAGAGAGAGAGAGAGAGAGGGGGGGGAGAGAGGGACGTATTATAATATATTATATATTATATAATATAATATATAATATATATTATGTAATATATATTATATCAGAGCATAGGTTCATACACTGGGCACTATGTGTGCTCACTATGTAACCTTGCGTTTAGTCCCTAGAGTCTAGAGTTTCATTTCTTTTGTTGTGTTTGTTGTGAACCTAAGTTTCTTCCATTAGCCGGTCTCAGGGAAATGGTGCAGGAAACTGATGGGAAAGGATAGAACCCTCGGTGTAGTGCGCAATGCACCGATATCCTTCCTATCAGGGATGCACTATGAACCCTTGTGTCATTGTGTGATGTGGTTTTTGGCGTGATCTCTGCATGTTTGTTGTGTGCTTACTCTTATCTATTTAATGGCTTCCTGGAGTAAGCCATATCCTTGGGGGGGAGGATGTAATACCCCCATGTTACTAATACTTGTATTATTAATTGTTACTAATACTTGATTCTAGTTTCTAATGGTGATTATTTCACCATCTTGGGTGTGAGGATGCCTCCTGTATTTGGGAATCTTATTTCCTTTTGTTTACCGGCTTCCGGGAGTAAGCCGATTTTATGGGGGGGAGGATGTAGTACCCCTCCTCTTACTAGTTGGATTTATTATTTTTCTATGCGTTCATTTGCTACTTGTGGCTATGATGGTACTGTTATTGTGTGAGTTGGATAGTTAGACATTTGATGATGTTGTTATTCCATTAGTAGACTGTTGGTGATTATGTTTATACACTTGATGATTTGATTATTGCATATGACATTGTGGTTGGTTAGATGTTAGTTGATTTTCAGAATTATATTATGATGCAATGATTTAATGAATTATGTTATGTGATGATTGTTAGTTAGAAATATTAATTGATTGGTTATAGTATAATTGTTAGAATAGGTGTGATGAAGGACAACATAGCATCACTCGTTTGCGAGTGCCCTGTTATGTTGCGATTCCTTCTCACAATGCAGTGCTTTAATTTAATGCTTCGATTTTATATATATATGTATGTACATATACACAACTTCATCTGTATGCAGGTATTGCAGGTACAAGTCTCGATTCCACCTGCTTCGGCAGGACAGGGCGAGCGCCAATAACCCAACGGTTAAATGTTGAAACAGAGGTGACGATGAAGTCCTCCCGTCCCATGATGTCAGATCGTCTCGCTTGATTGGTATTGTGCATTTCTGTAATTGTCATCATTGTGGTTTGTGTTGTATATGTCGTATTTTATTAATGTGAGTATTTTATAGGTTGCGATTTAGTTAATTGAATGTGGATAATAATTGTCTATTTTAATGTTGATTTATTTGTATGAAAATATTTAAATGCTTTATTTAATTTTTATAAAGTCATGTGTTTCGATTAAATGATAATTAAATATTAAAGGTATTTTAATTATTTTAATCAATTATCTGGTGGAGGATAATTATAAGAATAAATTATTTAAATTAAATAGATAATGTGATGTGCAAGTAAAGTGGTAAAAATAGAAATTAAAACAATAAAACAAAGAAAAGAATGAAAAAAGTTGTGAAGACGAATAAGAATACTGTTCTAATTAAAAAGATTGCTTTTAAAGAATTATTTTTTTTGTTACTTTTAATTTTTAGAGTTTTTAGAAGAAATGGTCAATATCTTTTATTTCAATGGGGAATTTTGGGAGTTTTACACACACAGAAGATTAGGGATTCAGAAGTTGCATAGTTTATTGATTTTGTATTTTTGAATCTAAAGAGAGTATTTTTCAATCTTTCGCTATAATCTGGGGAGAGTTCTAGAAAGGGTTTGGGAATCTATTACTGGTTATTCGGAAATCTTCTGAACAAAGGATGGGGTTCGAGATTTGAGCACAGTTACTCAAAGGAGATTCGAGGCAGGAAGGAGGAACTCTTCGTAAAGGCCGTCAGGAACCAACTTCATCAGATTCTCGAGAGCGTAGGACTCCAGGTTCCACTCTCTTCCCTCTATGGGTTTAAATCTATGAAAGAAATAAACAAGTGTTTTAGAATCAATCTCTGTTTTAGAATAAAAAGAATCTGTCTGTGATTTAAATTTAAATGATTTCTTTGAGATTAGAAAATGAATAAACAAATAGATTTTTTCTTGGAAAAGAAAATTCATGTTGAGATTAGAAATAATGTTTTTGCAAGCAATCTGAAAATAAACTCTGTCAAATTCTGTATGAATACGCTCAATTTCTCTCTGTTATATTACTGTGAAAAAAAAAATCAATCTATGTATTTTAATATTTTTGAAATATTATTTTTGATAATCATTAATATGTATTTTTTTTTTTTAAATGTGATTATTCTATATTTTACACAGAAATCTGAGTTCTCTGTGATTATGTAACTTTATATATATAAATATGAATATTCATTAAAATATATATATACATTCTGAGATTTCGTATATATATATTAATATATATATATCTTTATATTTTTTTTATAAAAATATTTTGTTCAAAGCATTTATATTTTTTTGGATAAATCGAAAATGGGAATTTTTTTTTGAAATCCGTCATGGGCTCTGTGCGACCGAAATTGTTTTATAAAAATTAAAAAAAAAATCTCTTTTTGGGGTTCGAGGGAAGGACGGCTGAAGCCGTGCCTTCCCCGTCACCCTACTGTCGCGGCAGTACTGCCGCAGCAGTCTTAATGACTGCTGCGGGCAGTATGGCCGTCGGCCAGTACTTTGGTGGCGGCATGGTTTATTTTAAATTTTGTTTTTTTTTTTAAAAAAAAATAAAATAAATATAATATTATACATTAAATAAAAAAAATGTGGTGAATATTTAATTTATTAAATATAATAACTATAATTTAGTTTCAGATAAAATATAATTATAATTATTTTATTTGTTATTATTTTATTGTATTTTAAAGATAAAATAAAATGTAATTTTCTTTAGAAATAAAATTTTAATGTTTTTTTAGTAGAATAAAATTTAATTTGTTATAAATAATGTTATATATATATATGTTAATTGGCATGAATTGTTTTTATTATTATATTTATTCAGTGTGGCTGTATATGTGTTTAGATATTTATATATATATATATATTGCTGTATTTTATTATAATTATTTATTTTACTTTATTTTAAAAGGAATATTAGGTTGTATGGTTTATTTTGAATAAAATCAAATATATCTGCAGTAAGTTGTGTAAATTTGAATACAAAAAAAATAAAATATATTATTTTTATTGAATATGATTTAGTTGAGCAAACATGAAATTTATTATCTTTGAGTAATTAAAGAAAGCAAATTAGATAAGTTGTCAATAATTTTATCGTTCTTTATTTTCGACTCTATGTCGAGTAAAATAGAGATATTATACGTAATTGGTCAAATCGTCTTCTCGAGCTAGAAAATCGTGTGATCTTATTATTGTCTTCTATTTATTATTGTTGACCTTATCCTTGTGATGTGGGAACTCTGTTGTGTTTTGAACCTCATTTGAATTATTGTAAATCTTGGTCTTCTCCAGAGGCATATTTTATATCCTTTGATGTTTATACTTGTATCTTTGTGAATTGAATATTACATGATTTGAGCTCTATTATTTGAAATGGATGTACATGGTTGTAGTCATTGTGATTACGATTTATCGCGAGATGGATTTGCCTCGTATGTCTGGTTTTGAGTTTTATCCTTTAAGTGTTATCCTCGTTTTGGTTATACTTTCGGAGTTGGAAACTTATGGGCATTCTGTTAGGAAGGGTTGAACGGTTTGTAAGATCTTTTGGTTATGAGTGATGCGAGAGGGTTAATGCCTCACATGGTTCTTGTTTTGGTATTGTGTTCTTTATGTTATAGTTCAACCCTTGCCTAGGTTTGATTTATGTTAGGGGTCATAGGGAGAGTGGCTCTTCGTGGGCGCCGGCGCCTCAGGATGAGGAAGGGCTCAGGATAACCCACGAAAGAGTAGTTAAACAAGTGATAACCTAAATAATAGAATTTAGGGGGGTTGGGTAGTTTAAAAACACAAGATAATAAAACACTGGATTCCTCGTCTATGCATTAGGGCTACCATAGACTAGTAATAGACTGAGAAGGCTGTGGTCGGCAAAGTCATAGTCTCGTCTTCATGAGAGATTATTGGCTCCGCATTAGCTACCCTATGGTGTCGGCGCCTTAGTTAGGAGGAAGGGCCAGGAGATCCATAGATGGGTGCCGGCGCCTCGATTGGAGGAAGTGCCAGGAGAATCCCATGAGAGCTATGCGATGACACTCTCCACTTGACACCCTTGTGCTTTGTTTGTAGTTGCCTTTGGAGATTGTATCTTTATGTTGTTTTCGAGGGCTAGAGAATCCATAGATGGGTGTCGGCGCCTCAGTTGGAGGAAGTGTCAGGGGATCCCATGAGAGCTATGCGATGACCCTCTCCACTTGACACCTGTTTGCCTTGTTTCTAGATGCCTCTGGAATTTGTGTACTGAATTGTTGTTTTAGAATTATATGGAATCATGTTCTTTTAATTGTTTCAGATTTATTTGGAAATGTATTTTAGATGTGGTTGTGGTTCTTCTGGATTTTGTATTCATTGTGTTGTTTTGAATTCTCGTGAATTTGGTTTATGATTACTGTTTAGTCACTTGTACATTTGGTGTTACTTTGTTTAATTGTGATGAGTTTCATAGTGTTATCTTGTTATGTGTTTTGTGAACGTTGATGGTTGTCCATTGTATGCCTTGAGATGCACTTGTTTTGTACTATGTTGTTGTTGAGTTGGTTTTACATTCATGGTCGGGTTCACTTCCTCGTCACCTCTGAGCACGGGGGGTGAGTTACTTGTAATTCACATGGTTGGGTGGAACGTGCTCCGCACCCGTTGGGTTCCCCATCAGCTTCTTGTCCTCTCAGCTTTCCGCAGTGGAGTTGTACCAGTGATCAGTTGTACTTCATATTTCCTTATACTTGTATCAATCCCCATGTTGGGAATTTCAATGTAATTCATTTATCAAAGAAAATTGTAATGTAATATTATATCAATGATGTAATAGTTAGGCTCTTTTGTAACTCCTTTAAGAGGTTTATCATGGATGTAATTATGCGATGTTTATTATGCTTGCATCATGGTTATTGGATGTATTATTGTCTTTGGTTATTATAAAATTAATGGTTATGTTCTAATCTTTACCTTATTTATGTTTGTTGTTGCGATGTAACCTCGCATGCCCCAGAGAACCAAGTGTATTAGTGCTATGCGTTATGCTATGTGATTATGGTTTAAGTGTTATGACATGTTTAATTTAATTATTTAAGAAAAAAAAATTATTTGCATTGTGTGTGTGTTCTCTGGGGTTTGCACGACGGGTGTTACATATTATATAATATATATTATGTAATAAATATTATATAATATATAATATATTGAATACATTGTCTCCCTTTGAAAATGAGGTGGGATTTTTCTAAGTAGAATTAGAAAAAGGTTGTCACATCAATCATATCCTATATCAAGTAACACTATTATTAGACAAGAATGCAAAACAGTTTTAAAAAATGGAGAAAGGAGGTAATGAAAGTTCTATTTTATGTTTGTTTAGTATGCTAGGTTCAATTTTATGGCTTTTTTCTAGTAATAAAGGTTCCGTATTTTTGTTTGATGTTTT
>VDFB02058242.1:253276256-253318657 GCA_007258455.2 Sequoia sempervirens
ACATTCAATTTTCTATAGATTATATTCTTACATATTTTTGAAATAATATAGATAACTTATTCAAATTTTTACGTCAAGTTGCCTAACTCTATTTTTTCCAAATTTTTTGCCACTTAAGGGCCTATTTTTTCCATGATGATCCTGCACATACCCGCATACTGACGAAATATTGTAGGAGTGTCATGAAGTGCAACTTCCCAAGTCATCCAGGGAGTTGTTAGATTCATTTTTATGCATCATAGGTGATGGTTGCTTATTTTATAAAAATGATTGTTTAAATGGAACGTGTTTGCAATGTGGTGGTTTATTGAAGTTTGTAACATGCTTTCATGAGGGCATCGATCTTGATTTTGGTAACAAAATTGTTGAGAAAAACAAATATGAGACAATGAAATACACATTGAAGAGTGGAGGTGAGGGTTCTAGATGCGAGTTGGTTGAAAGAGAGGTAAGTATTGCTAATTTTATTTCATATTTTAAGAAAAATCTTTTCTATAAATATGCAAGTGTGAGGCCTACCCCTATGATACACCTAGTATTTAGACTATTTTGAGTTATGGTTATTGATTATGCTTAGAGATACTCTTTATGACATGATACTTAGACATTTGAGTTCTTATGATGATTTTACTATAGTATTTAGACATTTGAGTTCTTATGATGATTTGATTATGATGCTACATGCTAGTTAGATGACTATGATGGTTGACCTAAATTTATGCTAGTTACTGTGGTTGTTCAATTTAAATTTTGAAATGATGAACAAATCAAATATGTGTTGTGAATAAACCATGTTATAATTTGATGAAATTGAAAATTAAGGTAAAAAGAATTGGATATAATAGGTGATTAGTGATTTTTCTAGTTATGATATGAGATACATATGTTGTGTGAAATTGTGAAACTTGTGTATATGAAATGGTGCTTCAATTGTTTTGATATATGATTTATTTGGGTGGAAACTTGTGTATATGAAATGGTGATTCAATTTTATGATTTATTTGGATGGAAACTTGTGTATATGAAGTGGTGATTCGATTGTTTTGATACATAATTTATTGGATGGATTAACGTGTGCATCAAGTGTGCAGGTACACTTTCCATTGCCAATGGAAATTGGAGGTAACCTTTGGGAACCCTGAGTGAATTTACCAGTGAAGTCGAGTTATAGTCCATATGGAGGGACTATAGTTCTATTATGTAATGTATTTTTTTGTTATTTTATTTGTGAATGTTTGTAAATTGGTTTTAATTTCCATGTCAATCCATTTAAGTGGTGAGTTTTCCACCCAAGTGGACAAACTCGGATTTGATCTTTAGGGCACTTTTTGGGCGTTGAAAAGTTGAGTTTTTCAAGTGTTTTTTATTGATTTAAGGTCCCTAGGTCAAGTACCTATGGGTTAGGTAACTTTTCAATTTAAAATTTTGAGTCATTTTCATGATTGGGCACCCTTTTTGAGGCCTTAAAGAGGTTTGATAAAAATAAGGTTTTGAGAAGTAGGATGGGGACTTGTCTCTTTCCACTCCCACTTCTCTATGTTGTCTTGGAAGCCCTCCAAGTTCTCACACATGTGAGAGCACACATGGGTGAATGTGCTTGGGAGGGTGAATGGGTGAGTGACAAGTGTCACTTCCCCATTCAAAAGAAATTCAAACTTGAATTCTATAAGAAAAACTAAGAACAACGGTTTTGGGGATTCTCTTTTGCATTATTTGTTTTCTTTTGGAGTTGTGATTTTTCTTGGGGGATCTTGGATTTGGTTTGAGATATTGGAGAGCAAGATTGGAGGGAGAGGAGTTGAGCTCATTCTCTTCACATCCTTCCTCATCTTGGATTAAGGTAGGCTCAACACACACTTTTGCTTCTTGTGTTTTAATTTTGTAAGTTATGTACATGTATTTGTGTGTTTTGAAATGCTTCCCTTAAACTTTTTGGTTTTGTGTATGTTTTTGGGAAAAAGGGTTGTAATGGGATAGGCTCAGCCAAATTTGGGAAGAGCATCCCAAGTTTGGGGATGGTTGGAGTAGGAACCTCCATAGGGACATGTTATTCCTCCTTAAAAGGAGAGGTTAAAGGAGGGGTATGCGTACCCATATTTTTTGTGAAATGTGAAGGGTGGCTTGGGTGGATAAAGAAATGTGAAGGAAGGGTTGTGTATGGAGGGTTGAAACTTGTGATGGTTATTCATGGTGTTTACTTTTGAGTCCCCACAATGGAGTGTGTATTCCACCCTCCATTCCCTGTATTGGGTTCATAATGAACTCTTTGTTATGTGAAAATCCCCTTAGGTGGGTGTGTATAATTTATATGTGTATTTTGTGTGTTAAATGTATTTGGATTGCATGATTGTACCCAGTTCCCATGTTGCCTCCTAGCTCGAGGGTGGTTGGTTTTCCAACCAAAGGTTGGGAGGTGAGCACCCATTGGCCTCTAGAGAAAATTTTGTGTATTTTTGCAGATTGGAAGAAGTTAAATAGTTCTTGGAGTAGCCATGTTCCTTGTGGTTAAAGATGGGGTTATTATGTCAAATTAAATCTTCCCTTTGAAGTTGAATGTCATAGCATTGGGAGGCTATTGTAAAGTGTCTATATGTAAAGCACCTTGGTGGAGTGTTGGGTTTGATATGAGTAGTGAGAAAGAAAAGAGAGAATCTCATGTCTTGCATGTTGATGTCAATTTGGTTATGTATACTGTAAATAAATATTTTGTATGTGTGAGAAGGGAAAATTTTCTTGTTGTATGAAAGAAAGAAATGTATATGTAATTTTTTGAGAAAGAAACTTTTATTCTATTTTGATAGTAGAAAAGAAAAGAAATACTGACATTTTATGCTATTATTTTAAGGAGCCATGCATTTTATGGTTAGAGGAGAAATGCACTATTCTATTGAAAAGTTCCATATAAATGACTTTTGGTTTTAGAGAAAAATGTGTGTTTTACTTCAGGTATTCATTCAATATGGACAAAATCATAATATAAATTTGTTATTGTACTTTTGATGAAAATGTGTGTTGCTCATTAAGCATTTATTTATTTTTAGTGTACTAAAAAATATAGAAAGGAAAATATCATTCTGTTTTACTAGTTTAAGGAAAGAAACAAGAAATTAACGTTAGTAATCTGTTCAAAACATTAATGGATGTTTTCTTTAAAAGCAGGACTGTATTTCCTTTTGAGGTCGTTCTCTTTGTTGTTTTATATGGTAGTATTTCAGCCTTACAAAATATCAAGATAATTTGTCTTTAGCAGTAAACATAATTGCATGACAAGTATAGGCATAATATTTGGACATAGGAAATTTCCACCTTTTATACCTCTATTCAATTTTTATATCAAAATATACCTATTTATAGTAATAATGTACTAACCTAGCTATACAAATACATAGACGATGGCAGAAGGATCTAGTAGTGGAATGAATACACAAAGAGCATAATATAGATCAGCTTGTTTATATACGTCTGTGTGAGAATGAAACAAAGTATTCATGTATTTTTCTATTACAATAATATATATTTATAGAGTATTCTACCTCTCTATTTTTAACAAAATAATCATATACACTTAGCTAAAAGTGCTTGAAACCCCTATTGCATAGGGTAGAGGAGTAGAGTGTTGGGACAACTCCCAGATAGTGGTAGATTTCATTGTTGTTGGTCGTTACTCTTGTCCCCATCGTTGCACCGTAGGGCAGCCCATGCATTAAACCTGTTGCTATGTACCAAAAATATAAGTTGTAGGTGAGGAGGAAGTCGTAGTATAAGAGAAAAGAAAAGTGTGAACCTATAAACCTCAGTTTTCTCCAATCTACCATAGTTAATGTTCACTCAAGGGTATTTTGTTATCGACGAATACACCAAGTAACGGTTTTATGTTGTTAGTAAAATATAGATTGAAGCAAAGTTTAACCTGCATGCATTTCGTGATTATTGTAACAACCCCAACCCAACTAGTTTAAGCGTCTAGAGCAAATAGCGATTCCGGCTCAGACTCACTCACTTAGCCGCCACTAGCTCGTATACCCCATGCAGTCTAAGAGTGAAAGCAATATTATTGGATGGAGGATTAAAATTTTAGGGTTTGTTCTTTAACAAAAATCTTGAGGTAAAAAGAACCTTCATTACGCTACAAACTTGAGTGTAGAGTATTCATTGTATGCGATATGCATTCAAGTTTTTTACTTAAAAATATTTCATACCAACAGTTTTACCATTTATGTAACGCCCCATCATGCGAACCCCAAAGGACAACTAAACAATAATTACTGCACAATTTTTTTTAAAAAAATTAAACATAACATATATGTAAAACACATTAAGTCATAACATGAATTTCATTTAAGCAGACTTACTAACACATACATCCCTTGGGATACACGAGGAGTCATTACGAGACTGAGATCCACACAACAACAATAAAGAATAAAATCCAAAGATATATTCCATAACAAAATAAACATTAAGAAATATAACACATACATGATAATCATTGATAAGAAACCATTTGAGTACATAAATACAACATATAAATAATTAACTTAACACATTGAATTACAATTGCCATGGTCAATAACCACACCGAGTTAACATTACATTACAATACAATGATACAAAGGTACAATGATACAAGAGTGTTTCCAAACATAAATGGAAACCATACATAAGATAACATAATACAAATAAACAGATGAAAACTAGCTCCAAGATGGATACAACTTTGGAGTCGCTGCAACCGCACCAATCCGCACCTCTCGATCCTCGACTGGGGACCCAATGGGGTGCTTAGCACGTTCCACCCGACCATGTGAGTCCGAAGACCCACCCCCCGTGCTAGGAGCTAACAAGAAAGAGACCTCAACCAAGAACATCCAAAAAGGAAACCACAAGACTCAATGCCATACAAAAGTATCATAAAACTCAAGGATTACCATGACATAATCAACAACACCCAAGAGTCAACATAATAACTTTAAGATCATAAATCTCATCACATAAATCAAAGCAATGACCAATAAACAAGTAACCAAACGATAATCATGAAACACTTCCAAAACAAACTGAATTAATAAACATAATACAATTCCAAATTGCAATTAAACAATACAATAACATCATAACACAATACCAAAAGAGTACAAGGTCATAAGTCAAATATCAATGAGATCATACAAGACCACCAAGTACATCAAGATATATAAGGCAATAATCACAAATCAATATAAATTCGTATATCAACAATCTAAACCAACTCCCACAACCTACTTCCAGAGGAACACAATAAAGTAAAACACATGGGCAACTAGGGGAGAGTGTCATCGCATAGTCCTATATGGGCTGTCCTGTGCTCTTCCTCCCAACTGGAGGCGCGGTCCCATCTATGGCTATCCTGTGCTCTTCCTCCCAACTGGAGGCGCCAGTCCATAGGGTGACTCATGCGGAGCCGTAGACCTCTCGTGAAGACGAAGTCACGACCTTGCCAACCACGGCCTTCTCATCCTTCCATTAGCCTACGGAAGCACTAATGAAGACGAGGCATCCATTTTATTAATCTTATAATGATATTACTACCCAACCCTCCTAAGTTAATTATTAGGTTTTCACTTAATTACTAACTCACTCGTGGGTTATCCTGTGCCCTTCCCCTTAAGCGGGGCGCCGGCCCCCACGAGGAGCCACTCTCCCTAGAGACCCAACCACATAAAACCAAGAAACCAAGGGTTTGTACAACATAACAAGAATATTATATTACAACTGAGAAGCATGCGAGGCATTACCCATCTCGCTATAAATACATAATCAAAGTCTCAACAATTCCCGTACAACCCTTTTAAAATCATGAAACCAAAACACTTGCCAAATCAAGGCACATAAAGAGAGAGAACATCAATTATCAATCAACTCAAGCCTCTAGAAGCCAAAAAGAATGAAAACCCACAAACAAGGGTAAAATGAAGCAACACAAGTTTTGCCCCAATAATTCCAACACAAGGATAAAATTTCCCTCAAATATGAGATTATCTCCAAAAGGCCACACAAAGAAAGTTTCATCAAAACCCATCCACAAATCAACAATGGTGACACCTCAAATAGGGAAACGCAAAAGAAAATCAACCTTTAATTCAACAAAATCACTTAATAAAACCAAAAGCCACCAACTAGGCATTCTATGGGAGACCTCAATTTTCTCCTCACAAGAACCCCCCTTATAGTGGTACGTAAATCACCTTCAATGACAACAATTATTGCAAGGCCACCAGAACTATTTTCAATTCAAATATAATGAGTGAAAACAAAAATAAGATCAACAACTCAAGCAGAACCATCAATCATGACAATGATAACATTAACCAATTTACCACTTAGGGTGAAGAACAAAAGAAAACATATGGAACTCTCCTCAACCAAAAGGACTTAAACGGGCGACCAAAATAATAAAGATCCATCAACTCATTCATTAATCAAATGCGAACTCAATGAATAAAATCACCTCTGAAACCAAACAACTCAAGAGATAGGTAGACACATCAAAATGAAATCATCATAACAATCGTCAAACAATAAACAAACAAACACATTCTATCCATCCGTTTACAAAAGAGAAATTTTAAGTAACTAAAGATGCTAAGTAATCACATTTCATAATCATCTCAAGACATATTTTCATATTCTTAATAAGATTATATCAGCAATTAAACTTTTTCACAAAAACATTATCTACATAGTATTTATAATGAATTATTCTTGTTTCCGCATCTCAAGTGAAATTAAAAAGGTCATCTCTATCCAGTAATCATTTTGAGACAATCATAATGAAATTTCCTAGTTAATTAACCCACATAAAAACCTTACAATTCAACTATAACGGTTGTATAACTCATGCTACTTACTTAGGAATTAACGAAGCATTGTCCCATTAAATTCAAGGTCATTTGATAACCATATAACAGCATTAAAATGGTACCCATTAAATGTATTACTACTAGACTTATAGATGTATCAATATTTATTTATCTTTCAAAGAAACATTCCCAATTGATACATAATGTGCTTAGGTAAGTTGTAATCGAAATCTATACATTGATTAAATGTCTTATAACAACTCAATTTACATATTCAATTCTTTTATCATCGTCTTCCAATTTAAATTCCATATATTATGTATATATATAAGACTAGAATAAATTTAATATAATTAATATCTTCCTTTAATCCTAATTAATTCACTCTCTTAATTAACTAATTCTTTTTAGAAGTAATTACTAAATTTTACAAAAGAAGAAAAAAACATAAAGATATTTATTACTCTAAAGTTACTCATATAAGAACTAAATATTATCAATAAATGAATATGCATCCCTCTCATATTAATTTCCTTATAAATATTCTCTAAAAAGAGAAATTGTGATAAATCAAAAGCATCTTAAAAGGTGAGATAAAGTCTTATTATTATTATTATTATTTTTTATCAAGAATTAAGATATATCTTCTCTTTTAAGAAGGTTTCGATTTTTATTTATTTTTATTTCCTAGCCCCTAGATCTAAAAAGGAAACTTGCTTTATTAAAAACATTAGACTGAAATAGTGACTATATCTAAGAATAATGGAATGAAATCATAACTTTATAATTATAAATCCAAAGGTTATAATGGAACCGAACTCATATATCATTCGCATAAATTTTAAGTCCCCTAGTCCAATTTGCTATATAAGTCTTTGAAAATTTGCGTCCTTTTCTATATATGTGCCTTAATCTATTCAAGTTTAGACGAAGCTAAAAAAATTATGAGAAAACACTAAATAAGCTAAAACTATAGTTTACTGGATTATCAAACTAAGGCAGCAAGCTTACAGGGTAGAGCGGGTGCGACAAAGAGTTAGTCATTATTGCTCTTGTCTCAACCATCGCCCTTCCGTGGGTTCCCATTCCCATCACAGTCTAGTATAAATTTATAATACCAAAGGTAGAGGGAGAGGTGGCATGTGGCTGAGACAGATTGACAATAAAAAAGAGAGATTATTTAAACTTTTAAACTTCCTATTGTGTTCAAGAGTGCGGCAGAGACAGGTGGACAATGAAATCTGAGAGATTATTTAAATCTATACACCCTACAATGTTCAAGAGTGCCACGGAGACAGGTTAACAATGAAACCAGTGAGACTGAAACATTGCAGCTGAGACAAGTCGCCAATGGTTTCAGGTTGATGCAGAAACAGTGACAGGTTGCCAATGGTATCAGGGAGATTATATAAATTTAGATTACCAGACTATGCGAAGGAGCTCAACTAAACACTGTATCCAATAACATCAATTTCTCTCAGCTTCAACTGAACGGAGGTAATTGGCAAAGGCTTGAAACATTGCACAGACCAAGAGAATTAAATAATCTTTTCATTGGTCCTCAATTTCTTCACCTGAACAATCTGCTCAATGACGGCATCAGTGAAGACACACGACCCAAGCTTCCTCCAAGTTTGAGATGGTTACGGTTGCAAAAATGTGAGAAGCAACTTTCCTTCAGTCTTATGGATAATATTCGGGATTTTGATAATAAAACAGAGAGTTTAATTAAATCTATACACCCTACCATGATCAAGTGTTGCGGCTGTGACAGGTTGCCAAGTATATTAGAAAGTGAATATTGGAATTTGGAAATATCGCCACCTACTTGCATTATTATCAAATCCCAAATGTTTTCCCCAAGACTAAAGAGAAGGAGTCAGGTGAAGTGCAAATACGTGACTTATGAGGAGGAGAAATAATGTTCAACCTATCTTTTGAACTTGACGCATATCTGGTTGGTGGCGAGTTTCCAGAGATATGCCAGTTTGGACAATATTTTATTTTCAAGTGCTGCAACTGCGATAGATTCTCAGAGGAATCAAGCAGGTAATTTAAACCTTTAAACTTCCTAGTATGCTCCTATGTGCGACTGAGACAGGTTTACACAGAAACCAGAGGTTATTTTAACATTTAAACTTCCTATTAAGCTCAGGTGCCGCGGTTGAGATAGGATGACAATGAAATCAGAGAGAGAGATTATCTTAATCTTTTAACTTCCTATAAATTTCAAGTGCACGGCTAGGACAGATTGATAAAGCAATCAGAAAGATCATTAAATTTTATAGACAAAGCATTTGCAATACCAAATTTTGAATGACAATACGCAAACATGCCCTCTGATATAACTTGAAGATTCAACCTTGAATGAAATATGCAAAATATTAAGGCAAGAAAGAATGGAGGTTGTTTGGCCTAAGAGAAAACATTGCATGCATACATAAAAGAAAGAGGACCTCCAGAATAAATGAACGAGAGACACCAATTCACAGTATAGACTAGATATGAGACAAAGTAAATACATAAGCAAATACCTCGACTAGAAGATGGTACTTTTGCAGCTATTAGTCCATATGGTATCGATGGCTTTCTGGATTTCTCTCCTCTTCTGTCCTCCTGCCTCCTCACGAACTAGATTCTTGTTTGTACGAGATCTTCTCCATCCCCCGTATCCCTCTTCCCAAAAGCTAGATATACTTTATTTATTTTTCATATTCTACAGTTCAGTTCTTTTCGACTTCCAATTGCTTGCTAGGTGAAGTTTCTTTCCAGCTTCTCTTGCCTTTTACACTTCCCAAAAATCTTATCATGATTTATTTAATTAATAAACTATTCACTTTCCATTTTTCAATTGCCTTCCTTTTTATTATTTTCTTTTCCGGATTATTTTGTTCATTATTATTATTAAATCAATTTATCTAATATCACTTGTGCTTTTAACAAATTAGTTTAATTTGATCATTTGATCTAAATCATTTGATTTAATTTAATGGATTGTTATTTTAATTTCTAATTATATTTTAAATAACCTCGCAGATTCACTTATGATTTAAATTAATTATTTAAACATGACTACTAACATTTGATATTTTCCACACAATCGAATAACACAGTAATCAATGAAGCATACAAATACTCACACAAAAGTTCAGAACAATCGACACGGAGGGGTATTACATTCCTTACGCATAAAGCAGAAGAAAACACTCAGATAAGCTATTGATAGACTGATGAGGATACGTGGCTCATAGTACACTTAATAGAAGAATCTGAGTGAATAATAGACATAACCCTATGCCTAGCTTCTCAATTTCCTATAAGGTAAATGGTAAAACTGTTGGTATGAAATATTTTTAAGTAAAAAACTTGAATGCATATCGAATACAATGAATACTCTACACTCAAGTTTGTAGCGTAATGAAGGTTATTTTTACCTCAAGATTTTTGTTAAAGAACAAACCCTAAAATTTTAATCCTCCATCCAATAATCTTGCTTTCACTCTTAGACTGCATGGGGTATACGAGCTAGTGGCGGCTGAGTGAGTGAGTCTGAGCCGGAATCGCTATCTGCTCTAGACGCTTAAACTAGTTGGGTTGGGGTTGTTACAATAATCACGAAATGCATGCAGGTTAAACTTTGCTTCAATCTATATTTTACTAACAACATAAAACCGTTACTTGGTGTATTCGTCTATAACAAAATACCCTTGAGTGAACATTAACTATGGTAGATTGGAGAACACTGAGGTTTATAGGTTCACACTTTTCTTTTCTCTTATACTACGACTTCCTCCTCACCTACAACTTATATTTTTGGTACATAGCAACAGGTTTAATGCATGGGCTGCCCTACGGTGCAACGATGGGGACAAGAGTAACGACCAACAACAATGAAATCTGCCACTATCTGGGAGTTGTCCCAACACTCTACTCCTCTACCCTATGCAATAGGGGTTTCGAGCACTTTTAGCTAAGTGTATATGATTATTTTGTTAAAAATAGAGAGGTAGAATACTATATAAATATATATTATTGTAATAGAAAAATACACAAAGAGCATAATATAGATCAGCTTGTTTATATACGTCTGTGTGAGAATGAAACAAAGTATTCATGTATTTTTCTATTACAATAATATATATTTATAGAGTATTCTACCTCTCTATTTTTAACAAAATAATCATATACACTTAGCTAAAAGTGCTCGAAACCCCTATTGCATAGGGTAGAGGAGTAGAGTGTTGGGACAACTCCCAGATAGTGGCAGATTTCATTGTTGTTGGTCGTTACTCTTGTCCCCATCGTTGCACCGTAGGGCAGCCCATGCATTAAACCTGTTGCTATGTACCAAAAATATAAGTTGTAGGTGAGGAGGAAGTCGTAGTATAAGAGAAAAGAAAAGTGTGAACCTATAAACCTCAGTGTTCTCCAATCTACCATAGTTAATGTTCACTCAAGGGTATTTTGTTATAGACGAATACACCAAGTAACGGTTTTATGTTGTTAGTAAAATATAGATTGAAGCAAAGTTTAACCTGCATGCATTTCGTGATTATTGTAACAACCCCAACCCAACTAGTTTAAGCGTCTAGAGCAGATAGCGATTCCGGCTCAGACTCACTCACTCAGCCGCCACTAGCTCGTATACCCCATGCAGTCTAAGAGTGAAAGCAAGATTATTGGATGGAGGATTAAAATTTTAGGGTTTGTTCTTTAACAAAAATCTTGAGGTAAAAAGAACCTTCATTACGCTACAAACTTGAGTGTAGAGTATTCATTGTATTCGATATGCATTCAAGTTTTTTACTTAAAAATATTTCATACCAACAGTTTTACCATTTACCTTATAGGAAATTGAGAAGCTAGGCATAGGGTTATGTCTATTATTCACTCAGATTCTTCTATTAAGTGTACTATGAGCCACATATCCTCATCAGTCTATCAATAGCTTATCTGAGTGTTTTCTTCTGCTTTATGCGTAAGGAAGTTAAATGAATCTTGGACTATTTGACTTAGCTTAAGGAAAAGGCAGAAGCGTGGGCTTTTAGTTGTGTCTCATTTGAATTCACGTTCTAATAAAAATTTTAATCAGAATGCAGATCCTTTATTTTGTGGTCAATAGTAAGCCAATAGTACTTGATGACACCTTGCACATTTATGTCTACACAAAAATAAATAATCGTACGTTTGTGAGCTTGGTGCTATAACGTGGCATAAAGCAGTTACCAAGAAATATTTGTTACAACTTCTCTTATATTCTACTCATAAAATGAGCCTAGGCTTCATATTTAAACAATATCTTGATCGGCATATATCTTGAGGGGGATTCGTATTGAATTGGTTTTCTTTTTGGTGCTCTATTTGGCCAGCCAGTTCCATGTTTTGCATTGTTCATGAGCTTGGGCATGGAGGAGTTGTCACTCTTTTTTCCCCACGGTGGCATTCCTGTGTGGTCGACCATGGGTCTGATCCCACACAATGGCTTGTTTGGATCCTTCTTAACATTGATAATCATTCTTTTGGGATTATTAATGTTTATGCCCCCAATGATGTTGTGGAGCATTCTATGCTTTGGCGATGGATTGTTGACTCATTGCATGTTGCCACTTGGATTTTATGTGGGGACTTCAATATGGTTGAAATGGCATATAAAAAGAAGGAACTTTTCCTTTCAGATGGGCAGCTGGTGAACGAGAGGCGTGGTTTTACATGCACAATAAATTGGGGTTCTTTGATCCCAATATTGGTCATCGCCATTCTCATTCTCTCTGGCACACCTGGTGTAATTATAGGGCTGTATCTGATAGAGTTTTTAAATACCTTGATCATGCCATGATCTCAGCTCAATCCTTTTTCTCTTTTGATAGCTCTTCCCTTCCAGTTAAGCTGTTAGTGGATGTGATTTTTTCAAACCACTTCCCCATTTGCTTCCACATTGAGTGGGATATTAGACAACCTCGCACGTGTAAGACACAATTCTTTCTTAACATGTCCTTACTCTACCACAAGCCTACCTTGGCCCACATTTGTAGGGTTTGGAATTTGGAATGCAGGCTAGCCCATCGTACAGTCTGGATTACTTGGTGGAATGATGCTATCAATCATACTACTCAATTTTTGTGCATTTATGGGCACCACTTGCCACTTTCTGGCGGCAGTCTTATGAGGCTACCACTACCGACCTGTGCTCAGCTACTGAGGCTTTAGCAACCAACCCCTTTTCCCCAACTTTGCAAGTTAGAGTTGTTGAGTTAAGGCACAAAAATAAAATTGTGGACAGTTATGCCGCCAGAGGTGTGCAAATCAAGGCACATCTTCACTGGTTTAAAATTGGTGATCGTGCCTCTAAGGAGTTTTTTCTGGCCTTGCGCGCCAAACACTCTTCCCCGGGCATTAAAAAAATTAAAGATGGTGTATAGGTCCTTTCAAAATTTCCTGACATTCTCCAGGATTTCGTGCGTCACTATGAGCAAGTGTTCACTGCACAAGACCCCACGCCTGAGCACCAGGAAGCCCTCCAAGACTACCTCGCTGTCGTGCCACATAGGCTTTTTGCAGCCTAGAAAAAGTATTGTGATCAATTGTTAACAATTGAAGATCTGAAAGAGGTTGTGCATTCCATGGTTGATGATAAAGCCCCTGGGATTGATGGATTTCCTTGAAAATTTTATAAGGCACTCTAGGATTGTGTTGGCCCTGATTTACACCATGTTTATTTAGAAGCTTTCCATGCTAACTCTTTAGGGGAGTTAATAAACAAAGGAAATATTAAATTCCTACCTAAATATGGGGATCCCGAAGACATTTGTAATTGGTGGCCTATCACGCTTCTCAATGTCTCCTACAAAATTATTGTCAAAGCTCTTACCTTAAAGATCTGCCATCTTTTACCTCAGATTGTTCGCGCAGAACAAACTGGCTTCATCAAATCCAGATTTATTTTGGACAAATTATTGTTGTTTGGGAAGGCATGGAATGGGCTCGATGCTTCAATCAAAAGGCCATGTTTATTAAAATTGATTTTTCCAAAGCCTATGATCGCATTGAATGGCCATTTATCCTTGCCATGTTGCAAGCCTTGGGTTTTGGGCCCAATTTTATTCAGTCTGTTCAGATGCTTTTTGCAGACGCCTCAGCCTGCATAACCATTAATGGCCACCAGTCCTCTACCTTTAGTCTCTTTCGCTCCATTTGGCAGGGTTTCCCACTTGCTCCTTCTTTGTATGTGCTTGTTGCTGAAGGTTTTGGTTATCTTTGGCCAATGTGGCCTCCCAGCAGTGTGTCAAAGGCATTTTGTTATCGGATTCCCAGGCTCAGCTTGTCAATGGTCATTTTTCTGATGACTCTTTTCTCACTCTCTTGGAGGAAGAGGAGAACATTCAAGTGGTGCTCCACTACCTTAATATTTTTTGTCTCACCTTTGGCTCTACCATTTAGTGGCACAAAACTCTCTGCTATAGACAATCAGTCTTACCTTTCCCTTCTTGGCTTCAACAGTATGGTTGGAAATGGATTGGGACAGGAGAAATCTTTCAATTCTTAGGCATTCCTTTTGCTTTTCAGGCATCCCCGGCTGCGCTCTGGTAGGCTGTGTTGTCCCGGGTTGAGCAAAAATTGGCTTATTGGATCACCAAACCCCTATCTCTGGTAGAAAAATTTCAAGTCTCCTCAAAAGTTTTGGCTACCACCCATGTTTATTATTCCTCTTGCTGGGTGCCTTCTAAGGCTGCTTGCAACAAACTTGAGAAGCTACTCCGGGACTTTCTTTGGGCCTCTTCTGATACCCATAAAGGGTTTCATCATGTTGCATGGGAATTCTGCTGTCTCCCCAAAGATTCTGGAAGTTTGGGTTTGCTTTCCACCCAGAGGCAAAGGACTACCTTGTGTGTCAAATGGATTATTCGTGCCCTTACTGGGGATGAGGCCTATAAAATTCTTCTCCGCTATTGTATTCAAGCCAGTTTTCCCTTACACAGACCTGCCTGGAAGGGGATTGGGTTACAGACCCTTTTGGTAATGAAGGAACCCATCCAGATTGTTGGGACTTTTGTTGCCAAAAGCATTTGATGTGCCTGGGAGACTATCAAACCCTGGCTTTGGTGGGCTAGCTCTAGTTTTTGTGATGGGCTTTCACTTAACCAACAAAAAATTTGGTGGTCGCCTCTTTTTTCCCATAATGATCAATCTTTGGCTAAAGTGCCTTGGCTTAAAGCTCTAAGATTTCACAAGAAGGGTATCCAGACCCTCCAACAGCTTTTTCATAGACTCGCCATGCATATTATGCAATGGGATGAGTTTCGTGCCCTGTACAGGCTTCAAAACTAGGACCATGTTACCTTTGATGTTCTGGTGAGTGCTATTCTAGATGAGATGCATCACAAAATTGGTATTCATGGGTCTAAACCTTGGTGGAAGGATTGGACGTGACACCCAGATACTCCTTTCAGAAATTACAAGCCTCCGCTTAGTTACAGGTGGCTTTCACCACATTTTCCTATGATTCAAAGTTTGAACCAGAGGTGGCTTCTTCAATCTCCCACTCTTGTTTGGTGTAAAATATTCGCTGCCACTTGGTCTGCAAGTGTTGAGCCAAAGTTAGCTCATTTTTCCTAGTGTATTCTTTTCCAATGCTTGCATGTGGGCTCTCGGCTTGTCGATTTGGGGGTACATGACCCTCGGTGCCCTTTCTGTGGGAAGGTTGAGACTTTTAAGCATCTCTTCTAGTTTTTTCCCAGAGCTCAACAGTTTTGGACTTGGATTAATGACTTCTTTCAGCCATTTAGGTCAGAGCCGTTCTCTTGGCATATGATTCTACTAGGGGATTCACCCAGAATCCCAGCTAAGTATACCTAGCTTTGGCACACTTTCAGGGTGGAAATCCTTTTTAATAACTGGAAAGATAGGAATTCCTACATATTTGCTCATTCTCAATTGCATTGTCAAATTTCTTTATATACAAAAGCTATAATTTGTTCTAATGTGTTATTACATATTCAAGTGCATGCCAATAAAGTGGCTCTAGAAGTTTCTCACTTGCAGGTGCTCCTGGACCATTGGGGCAATGCCCCCTGCACTGTTTCTTGGTTCCCCACCTCGCCCTCTTCTTCCCATGGCCGGTTGCCCTCTCAGGGCCAGCAGTGGAGTGGTTTTGCACGTCCCCGCTCTCAGCCTTCTCTTCAGTGGGAGTCTCGCCCTCCTTGGCGGGCTCATTCTCCTCTACCACGGGTTGGCTAGGGGTGGCCCTCTAGTGGTGAGTCAGGGAGCGGGGGTGGCAGCTCTGGGTGGCCCTCTGAAGATGCTCCTTCTTCTGGCTCTGGCTGGCCAGACCTGGGTAAAGGTTTCCCGCGACTGGCTCTTGCAATCTCGCCTCTTCGTGAGGAAGTTGATAAAGAAAAAGACAAAGATGATAATGATGGTTGGGGTTCTCCTCCTCACGTAACTCCCGACCCCGCTGATGTATGGGGGAAGAAGGATGACAGAGACCCTCCTGGCTCTGTTGGCACTGCTACGGCTGCTTGATGGCCTTTCTCTGGTTTTGTTTGTTTAAAACTTGATGTATTTTTTCTAAGCGTGGCCAATATGACTTCATCCTTTAAAAAAAAACACTTTGCATGTTGTGTGCTACTGTTCTTCCCTTCCTCCAATGTGTGGGAGACTTTCAACCCATTATATGCATTGCTTTATATCCCTATATCATTTTACTTGCACGAAAATTTTAGGCCTTCTAAAATCAAGGCAATTCACATGATGGAAAAACATTTAGGCTTCCATGTTTAGTTAATAGGGTATTAATGGGAGGGAATTTTAAAAAATATATTTTCATATACATACATGGAGAAAGAGATTCAAAAGGGGAATATATTCCCACCCCTAGAGGAAAAATTATATTAATTTAAATAAGGAAATAAGAACTTTTGAAAACTTAATATTAGGGACTCTAGAAAAAAAGGATAATATCTCTCCTCTTATGTTCTCTCTTTCTTCCCTTTTAGGAGAATTAGTAATATATAAAAGTAAAGGAGTTTGAAAAATAATTATTTGTAAATTAATTCATCATTCTTATAACTTTTAATTTATTCCTAGAATATATATATATATATATATATATTTTATATTTATTTATTTTAAAAATTAAATTAATGATAATTTAATACTGTGAATAATAATAAATAAATTGGGATTTTAATAAATAATATGTAGGTTTTAAATAATTTAATTGTTCTCATATTTAAATTTCATGAGAAAATGTTCTATGTGGTTTTCAACAATATCATCAAGATGGCCTTAAGGGTAAGGTTTGAAATTAAAAATAGGGTATCAATAAATAATCCATGTTTTATCTGGAAATTGCTTATACTCATATATGTGACCATGACCTTTCTCATGATCGCTCGATGGTATGTGTGATGTCACCACACATACCCGCTCGACTAAACACCCAACCCTCGCCCACAAGACACGTTACTTAATTGCGCAATTCATGAACCATGCACATGTATGGGAATTAAATGTTAGCATTTTGTAATATTATTAAAAAAATATTGTTAGTAGCATTTTTCCCTAGTGTAAATTATGGGCATTATAGCAAGGCATAACCACAGGTCACAGTGGTTAGATTAGAAATTTAGGATGTGTAAGGACTCTTTCCCCATTGGAACTATTGTATCTGTAGTTGATTTTGCTGAAAATTACACATTGCAACCACAAAATGAAGTTCAATCACAATATTATAATTCTATTCAAATTGTTATTTTTGTCCACATAACATATTGGCATGACCCTGATAGTACAAAAGAGGACAGGAAGATAATCAGGGAGTACCATTTTTACATGAGTGATGATAGATCTCATTCATCCAAGTTTGTACAACATTGTTTTGAAAACTTTTTTGAGTTCTTGCAGAAAAAGGAATTGCAATGGGTCAACATTTGATTTGGTCAGATAACTGCATGGGGCAATTCAAGAATGCTCACATGTTTTATTGGTTGAGCATGATGCATATAAAGGGGTATACCACATATTTGGAGCTTTTTCGAAGCTAGGTATGGAAAAGGTGAGCATGATGGTGCAGGTGCATGTGTGAAGAGAGCTTTAGTTAAGGAAAAAATGAATATTAGAGGTGGTGCAACATTTAGTGATGCACGTTCTATTGTGGATTGGTGTACCTATGCACTATCACGAGGATGGACACTTGATTCACAAGTCAATAGGTTCTCTTGGTTGGTTGAGGAGGGCATAGTGGGAGATAGAATGGAATGTCAAACAATTAGAGATTCTTCAAAGATGCATTCAGTTCAAAGCTCAGATGTGAGTGGATGGACCATATGGACACAAGAGATGGCTTGTTTTTGTTAGCATTGTATTCAATGTGATTGGGATTAGTGCAAGTCAAGTGAATGGGTAGATACATGGATTCCACAGTACCTAACCCCTTTATCTGTAGCACAATCCTCATTACAAGATGTAATGGAAAGTTCACTTGACTACAATAATCTTTCAGATCTTGTACAACCAGGACATGTCTATGCAGTTGTAGCACCATAGGGGAATGAAGAGGGATCAAACTATTGGATGGCATGATGTGTACAAGGAAAGAAAAATCTAACACAACCGATGACAGATGATGATGGCTTCATGTATCCTACAGGTTCATTTTTTGTTTTTCAAACTTGCTTGCATTACCATTTCACCATTCTTTAGGTTGTTTACAATAATATAGATTTTTTATTCTAAGTATATTTAGATGTTGATAAAAAATTTATGATCACATAGGTTCAGTTGTTTATGAAACTTGGTTGCGAACATATATTATTAGAAAGAATGGTGTACCTACATTTGAAGACTATGAGAAACACAAAACCATTCTGATGTATTCATACATTGTTATAGCAATAAATGTTAAGTTATTGAGACATCATTCTAGACCAAAAACAAAAAAACTATGGACAATTATTAGTGCTAATCATGAAGCATTATTGGAAACTTTGAAGGTAAGAGATAACCCTGTAGGGACACTTGAGTAGCAGATCATTTGTTGTATGGGATAGGTATGATATTACTCCTCACATTTTGACATTGTTTATCTAGTAAGGGTGTAACGCACCATCGTGCAACCCCAAAGGAACAAATACAAATGCAACAATTTTTTTTTTAAAGAACATAATAAAGGTACTTAAGTATTCCAACATAACAATGTTCTAAGTTGCACAACTAAATCCCTCGGGGTACACAAGGTGACATTACTAAACTAACCTATCACAAGGATAATAGATTAAACATTATATATACAATTACGTAAATCCAATCATCATGACATCAATTAATACATTCATTAACAATATCAAGAAAAATGTGAATATACCAAATAAAACATTACATACATATGACAATAAATGAATCAAGATATATAGTATATATATATATATATATATTTCAACAGATACAACACAACTTTACAATGCTTACAAATGGTAGTACAAGAATGAATCACATGGTGTGATAGTACAATACATCCGTCTGAAAATGCATCTCAATAATCACATATAAAAATTACATCATAATCTTCCCAACATACGTGGGGGTCGATACATCAATAAATAAATTACACCTGAAGTGTAAACATACATCTGGTACATAAGAATACTGGATCAACTACACCTACAAAACTCTGCAATGAAAGAAACAACTGCATCCAAAGGGAACCCAACGGGGTGCGAAGCATGTTCCACCCAACCACCCCCGTGTTGGGAGTAGACAAGGAAGGATCCCTGACCAAGCACATCTACAGTAACACAAGACTAACTCCAGACAAGATAACATAATTTCAAAAGACCACATAGAAAACTAAACAATAATCATTCACCAACAGACATAACAATAGACCACTTTCGAAACATAACAATAATTCACTTTCCAAAAATTATAACAATAAGTCACTAAACACATCATCAAAAAATCTCAAGTCATACTATCAATAGACTACTTCAAGAGGACTTCAATAAAACAACTCAAATGGAATGCTAGAGGAGAGTGTCATCGCATAGCTTTACATGGATTATCCAAACAACCTATCACAAGGTGTCGCCCCCATCTATACATGGATTATCCAGACAACTTAGTTCAAGGTGCCACCTCCATCTATGGTTCTCTTGACAGCCTATCTCATGACGCTGCTCCATAGGGTTACTCGTGGAATCATTAACCTCTCGTGAAAACAAGGCAATGATCTTTCCAACCACGGCCTTCTCGATCCCCTTTAGCCTGTGATAGCACTAACAAGCGGACAAGGCATCATAATTATCTTATTAATGTTTAACCACCCACCCACAATTAATTACTTAGGTTATCACTGATTACTCTAACTCTATGTGGGTTACCTTGACATCCCCTTTGTGCATCGGCCCCCACTTAGAGCCACTCTCTCTAGACACTCAATGCAAAATATCCAACACAAAAGGATTGTACCAACAAAAGTTACTGAATCAATAAATGGAACATCTGTGAGGCATAACCATCTCGCCTAAACATATGAAACCCATCTACAGAGTAGTACAATCCATGTGTAGCACAATTTGCAACCATAGACCCAAAATAGGCCAAAATCAAATTGCAAAAATCAACACAACATCAATAATCCCACCTCTGGAAGTCCTAAACAACAACTCAAGTTCCTATAACAGGATAGACTAACTCTAGGGTTTTCCCGCAAGACATAACCCAAATAAAAGAAATCCACAATTGAATTAAACGAATAGTCTCAAGAGAATACCATTTACATAAAACAACGCTACACAACTCATTTCAAAACATAATAAATTTCGCCAATAAAACAAATCAACTACTCAAGAACATTCAATTAATTAACACATAGCTCATCTCTAATTTTCACAATTACACTAGCATAATATCCATTTTATACAATTTTTTCCAACATTACTGCATATGAAATTATATAATTTATCATGTCCTCAATTTATAAAATCATCACTATACAAATATATATATATATATATATATATATATATTAGTATATATCTATCTATATAGATACACACACATATACATTATGTGTATATATATATATACATATATATAAGTATATATACAAAATATATATATATTAAAACAAATCATACTTGAAAAAAACTCCATCAGTAAATATATATATATATATATATATATTTATATTTATATTTATATATATATTTATAAATTAAGACGAAATCCAAACAAAATCAATCGCGTTTTTTTTTAAATAAAAAAAACGTATTAATTATCAAAGATCAAAAGACCCATGCGTTGGGTACTGCGCACCTCCCAAAGTGAGGCCGCAGTCCCCACGACTGTTGTGCATAGTCTGTGGCCTACGCACAGTACCCTGGTGGGTGGTACGGCTTCGGCCGTCCACACACCACAATGAAATTACATTTAAAAAAAAATAATAATAATAATTTTCTTTTAAATTTTTAATCAACTTTTTTTTATAATATTTTTTAACTACGATTTCGTATTAAAATGACCTCGAAAAAAAACAACTTAATATATATTTTGTACATGATGACAAATTCCATGCAACTATTTATATAAATTTATTCTTTTCAAAATGAAATTAAACCCAATACACAATTTAAATATATATGTATATATATTTTTATAATTCAATACCCTCAAATACAAAATATAATTTGTATTCTTCTCACATAAAATGAAATCACACAGATTACACAAGATTTATAGATATACATTTAAATAACTCAAACAGAATAATAACATATATAGGTCTATCTAATCTTGTTTAAATATATATATATAATATATATATATATATATATATATATATATATATATATATATATATATATATATATATATATATATATATATAAGTCTATATATATATATATTTAACAAGAGATTCAAAACAATAATATAACAACAGATTTTTCAATAAACCCAATATAGATCTGACATGTAAATTCAACCCTCAATCAAAAAAGATTTTTATTTCAAACAATAAATTTCACTAATAAACTATATTGAAGAACTTCAAAAAGATTTACTAAAGTTTTCCACAGAAGGTTCAAGGGTTTAATACAAAAAAAAATTCAATCACAGAACCACTCTAAAAAAAAATAGAGAAATGGATTTTCATAACACAGCAAACCAGATTTTGTTTCCGAACAATAAAATAATAATAAATTAAAAGGAAAACCTGGAGTCCTTTCGTTCGATGTAGAATCCCCTTTGCAGCTTCTTCTCAATTTCCTATCTTCAGCTCCCTTCTGAACCAATCCTTTCTTCAAAATAGTTCTTTTACCCATAAGCACAAAAAAAAAAACTATTTTTTTCTTTTCTTTTACAAACAAAAACCAGAAAACCTTTTGTGTGTGTAAAAATACCTCACAAAATAAAAATAAATAAAAATAAATAAAGCTCATCATCTTTTTCCTCAAAAATCCTTTTCAATCATTGGTTCTTTTCTTGCTTTTTAAAATCACACACTTATCTCACAATTTTAATTAAAAATTAATTATTTTCTCAAGATATTCTCTATAGATTTTTCTAATTTAATATCAAGAAAAAGATAATATATAATTATCATCATCATTATTAATTTAAATTAATTACTTGCACTTTTAATTAATTAAATAAATTTTTAATATACAATATATATAAAACTCAACATTTTACTAACTTACAATTAATCAAAGTAACAAGACAACATTAATTAATCTTATAAAATAAGATTAATTAAATTACCACTAACCATAAATAAAATAAATAATCAACAATCAAACAATACAAAGACAAGGGCAAAACATAAATCATGACCCAACAAAACTCACAACGGGATGACGAACTTGGCACGGGGACACTTCCTTATCAACTCCCTTTTTCAACATTGTACCCATTGGGTTAAATTGATGCTTGCCCTGTCTTGCCGAAGCAGGTGGAATCGAGACTTTGTACCTACAATTCCTGCATACAAACAAGGTTGTGTACAACATGTATATATATATATAATCAAAACATCATATCGTGAGAAGGAATTGTAGCGTAGAAGGGCACTCGTAAACGAGTGGTGCTACATTGTCCTTCCACCAAAGCTATACTAACAATTATAACATTAGATATAAAGTAACAATTCTAACTAACTCATCACATCATAAACTAATTACTAAACCACTGCATCACAATGTATTACTGAAATCAAATTAAACATCACCAAAAAAAATGTAACGATAATGTCATATGAAATATCCATGTCATTAAATGAAGTAGCATAATCATCAATCAATCTAAACTATCCAATCCACCAATCCAACCAATAAATAGTAACTATCACAGTCTCAAAGTATCAAGAAAAAGCATAGAAAGATAACAAGTCCAAACAACAACATGAGGGCTATTACATCCTCCCCTCCATGAATCCGGCTTACTCCTAGAAGCCATTTAAACAAATAAGGTAAACACACAAAGGATAACTAGTTGGTTTCCTAATCAGCCAGGCTGGCTACTTTAACGACTTCCTTACTGGAAGGCGTCCATTTCATTCTTTCATGACGAAGTCTCCTTAGAGCTTCTGCCAAAGTCTCCAGGTCTGAAAGCATGGAGCATTTGGAATAATCATACCAAAGTTTTATTTTCCATAGCCGCCTAACTATCGGATCACAGACTTTCTTCCGAGGTGTTTTTCGTATCTTCATCCTGGAAAAACACCAAGGGATAGATTTTAGTTTAAAATTCACTCACCAAATGCACACACAAATTAACTTCACAAAGAACACACCAAAAACTACACAAAAGTAACATAAGGGTAACGCAAGGGTCTAGAATGCATTTCTGGTAGGAAGGATCAATCGGTGCATTGTGCACTACACCAAGGGTCCTATCCATTCCATCAGATTTCTGCACCTTTGGACCTACATCACCCAGAGAAAAACTAGGACAACCAAGTGCAAACTACACAAACGGACTGACACACCCTTACGAGTACGAGCAGCTAAGTCAACACAATGGGCTCATAGTGCCCCAGTATGCGAACCTACGCTCTGATACCATGTTGTAGTGCCCCGTCGTGCAACCCCAAAGGAACAAATAAAAATGCAACAATTTTTTTTTTAAAGAACATAATAAAGGTACTTAAGTATTCCAACATAACAATGTTCTAAGTTGCACAACTAAATCCCTTGGGGTACACGAGGTGACATTACTAAACTAACCCATCACAAGGATAATAGATTAAACATTATATATACAATTACGTAAATCCAATCAACATGACATCAATTAAAACGTTCATTAACGATATCAAGACAAATGTGAATATACCAAATAAAACCATACATACATATGACAATAAATGAATCATCAAGATATATAGTATATATATTTTGATAGATACAACACAACTTTACAATGCTTACAAATGGTAGTACAAGAATGAATCACATGGTGTGATAGTACAATACATCCATCTGAAAATACATCTCAATAATCACATATACAAATTACATCATAATCTTCCCAACATATGTGGGGGTCGATACATCAATAAATAAATTACACCCTAAGTGTAAACATACATCTGGTACATAAGAACACTGGATCAACTACACCTACAAAACTCTACAATGAAAGAAACAACTACATCCAAAGGGAACCCAATGGGGTGCGAAGCAAGTTACACCCAACCACCCCTGTGTTGGGAGTAGACAAGAAAGGATCCCCGACCAAGCACATCTACAGTAACACAAGACTAACTCCAGACAAGATAACATAATATCAAAAGACCACATAGAAAACTAAACAATAATCATTCACCAACAGACATAACAATAGACCACTTTTGAAACATAACAATAATTCACTTTCCAAAAATTATAACAATAAGTCACGAAACACATCATCAAAAAATCTCAAGTCATACTATCAATAGACTACTTCCAGAGGACTTCAATAAAACAACTCAAATGGAATGCTAGAGGAGAGTGTCATCACATGGCTTTACATGGATTATCCAAACAACCTATCACAAGGTGTCGCCTCCATCTATACATGGATTATCCAGACAACCTAGTTCAAGTTGTCGCCTCCATCTATGGTTCTCTTGATAGCCTATCTCACGGCGCCGCTCCATAGGGTTACTCATGCGGAATCGTTAACCTCTCGTGAAGACAAGGCAACAATCTTTCCAACCATAGCCTTCTTGATCCCCTTTAGCCTGTGATAGCACTAACAAGCGGACGAGGCATCATAATTATCTTATTAATGTTTAACCACCCACCCATAATTAATTACTTAGGTTATCACTTATTACTCTAACTCTACGTGGGTTACCCTGACAACCCCTTTGTACGCTGACCCCCACTTAGAGCCACTCTCTCTAGACACTCAATACAAAATATCCAACACAAAAGGATTGTACCAACAAAAATTACTAAACCAACGAATGGAACATCTGCGAGGCATAACCATCTCGCCAAAACATATGAAACCCATCTACAAAGCAGTACAATCCATGTGTAAGAAAATTCGCAACCATAGACCCAAAAGGCCAAATTCAAATTGCAAAAATCAACACAACATCAATATTCCCACCTCTGGAAGTCCTAAACAACAACTCAAGTTCCTATAACAGGATAAGCTAACTCTAGGGTTTTCCCGCAAGACATAACCCGAATAAAAGAAATCCACAATTGAATTAAACGAATAGTCTCAAGAGTATGCCATTTACATAAAACAATGCTACACAACTCATTTCAAAACATAATAAATTTTGCCAATAAAACAAATCAACTACTCAAGAACATTCAATTAATTAAAACACATAGCTGATCTCTAATTTTCACAATTACACTAGCATAATACCAATTTATACAATTTTTTCCAACATTACTACATATGAAATCATATAATTTATCCATGTCCTCAACTTATAAAATCATCACTATACAAATATATTTATATATATATATCAGTATATACTATATATATATGCACACATATATACACTATTTACGTGTATATATATATACATATATATAAGTATATATACAAAAAAAAAAAATATATATATATATATATATTAAAACAAATCATACTTGTAAAAAAATTCCATCAGTAAATATATATATATATATATATATATTTATAAATTAAAACGAAATCCAAACAAAAATAATCGCGTTTTAAAAAAAAAAACATATTAATTATCAAAGGTCAAAAGACCCATGCGCTGGGTATTGCACACCTCCCAAAGGGAGGTCACAGCCCCCACGACTGCGTACAACAGTCTGGACAGTTCTGCGCAGTCTGTGGCCTGCGCACAGCACCCTGGTGGGTGGTACGGCTTCAGTCGTCCACACACCACAATGAAATTACATTTTTTTAAAAAATAAAAATATTTTTTTAATTTTTAATCAACTTTTATTTTTTTTATTTTTTTAAATACAATTTTGTATTAAAACGACCTCGAAAAAAAACAACTTAATATATATTATGTACATCATGACGAAATTCCGTGCAACTTATTTATATAATTTATTCTTTTCACACAATGAAATTAAACCCAATACACAATTTAAATATATATGTATATATATATATTTTTATAATTCAATACCCTCAAATACAAAATATAATTTTTATTCTTTTAACATAAAATGAAATCACATAGTACACAAGATTTATAGATATACATTTAAATAACTCAAATAGAATAATAACATATATAGGTATATCTAATTTTGTTTAATGATATATATATATTTAACAAGAGATTCAAAACAATAATATAACAACAGATTTTTCAATAAACCCAATATAGATCTAACATGTAAATTCAACCCTCAATCAAAAATGATTTTTATTTCAAACAATAAATTTCACTACTAAACTATATTGAAGAACTTCAAAAAGATTTACTAAAATTTTCCACAGAAGGTTCAAGGGTTTACTACAAACAAATTTTCAATCACAGAACCACTTTCAAAAAAAAAAGAGGAATGGATTTTCAAAACACAACAAACCAGATTTTGTTTCCGAACAATAAAATAATAATAAATTAAAAGGAAACCCTGGAGTCCTTCGTTCGATGTAGAATCCCCTTTGCAACTTCTTCTCAATTTCTTGTCTTCCGCTCCCTTCTGAACCAATCCTTTCTTCAAAATAGTTCTTTTACCCAGAAGCACAAAAAAAAAACTATTTTTTTCTTTTCTTTTACAGACAAAAACTAGAAAACCTTCTATGTGTAAAAATGCCTCACAAAATAAAAATAAATAAAAATAAATAAAGCTCATCATCTTTTTCCTCAAAAATACTTTTCAATCATTGGTTCTTTTCTTGCTTTTTAAAAGCACACACTTATCTCACAATTTTCATTAAAAAAAATTATTTTCTCAAGATATTCTCTTCAGATTTTTCTAATTTAATATCAAGAAAAAGATAATATATAATTATCATCATCATTATTAATTTAAATTAATTACTTGCACTTTTAATTAATTAAATAACTTTTTAATATACAATATATTTAAAACTCAACATTTTACTAACTTACAATTAATCAAAGTAACAAGATAACATTAATTAATCTTATAAAATAAGATTAATTAAATTACCACTAACCATAAATAAAATAAATAATCAACAATCAAACAATACAAAGACAAGGGAAAAACCTAAATCATGACCCAACAAAACTCACAACGGGATGACGGACTTGGGACGGGGACACTTCCTTATCAACTCCCTTTTTCAACATTGTACCCGTTGGGTTAAATTGATGCTCGCCCTGTCCTGCCAAAGCAGGTGGAATCGAGACTCTGTACCTGCAATTCCTGCATACAAACAAGGTTGTGTACAACATGTATATATATATAATCAAAACATCATATCATGAGAAAGAATTGCAGCATAGCAGGGCACTCATAAACGAGTGGTGCTACACTGTCCTTTCACCAAAGCTATACTAACAATTATAACATTAGATATAAAGTAACAATTCTAACTAACTGATCACATCATAAACTAATTAATAAACCACTGCATCACAATGTATTATTGAAATCAAATTAAACATCTCAAAAACAAATGTAACCATAATGTCATATCAAATATCCATGTCATCAAATGAAGTAGCATAATCATCAATCAATCTAAACTATCCAATCCACCATTCCAACCAATAAATAGTAACTATCACAGTCTCAAAGTATCAAGCAAAAGCATAGAAAGATAACAAGTCCAAACAACAACATGAGGGGTATTACAAAGGGTCATTATTTAGGTTGTTTAGAATACTATAGATTGCTTATTCTAAGCATCTTTTATAGTTTGCATTACCAATTCATCATCATTCATGTTGTTTATAATAATATAGATTTGTTAGTCTAAGAATCATTTCTATTGTGACAATCTAGATATCTCATTTGAAGTGTATTGTGATGTCCCTAACACGATAGATCATGGACCTGTTGCAACAATAGCCAACTCTAATCGTTTGGGAGAGGTATGCGGCATATTAGAATAATATATATTGGTTATTCTAAGCATCTTTTATAGTTTGCATTACCATTTCATCATCATTCAAGATGTTTAGAATAATATAGATTTTTTTGTCTAAGCATCTTTTCTATTGTGACAATGTAGATTTCTCATTTGAAATATATTACAATGTTCCTAGCACGATAGATCATGGACTTGCTACAACAATAGATAGCTTTGATCCTCTGGGAGAGGTATGTGAGAGATTAGAATAATATAGATTGGTTATTCTAAACATCTTTTTATAGTTTGCATTACCATTTCATCATTAATTAGGTCATTTAGAATAATATAGATTTGTTATTCTAAGCATCTTTTCTATTATATGTAGTTTGACTGTTACCTTAATGGTTTTTATAGGTGGTTCACTCTAAAACGTCAACATGCTCCTCTTGTGGAAGAGTGTGTCGATTGCGAAGGAAATGCAAGCTCTATTTATTTCCCTTACTAGGAAATGACTATGTATTGAGGGAAATGACTATGTATTGGGGTCATTTGTAGAGGATCCCAACACGGTCCCATAGCCTCAGATGAAGAGTCTGTAGGAATCACGGTTTCTGAGAAATAGAGATTCAAAGATTACTATCTTTTAGAACTTTGGACTCTTAAGGGAAATCATCGGTCCAATGTAGTTCGAAGTGATTCAACGTATTTGGGTGCAAAAAAGGACCATCCCTAGCATAAATGTATCCATTTGGACGTGTTGGAACAGTCGGTTTGGTCCTATGAGTTGCAGAACGAAAGTTGCACCACTTTGCAACTTTACACTACTTGCATCTGACAACTTTTTCCTCAACTAAAAACTGGTCACTGTGGGAAAACGCCTCTGAGATAGAAAAATCTAAGAGAGGTTATTGTAGAGGGTCCCAACATGATCCCATAGCCTCAGACAAATATTTTTAGGTTTCATGGTTTCTGAGAAATAGCCCTTCAAATATTGCTTCCTTTTAGAACTTTTGACTCTTAAGGGAAATCGTCGATCCAATGCAACTCAAAGAGATTCAGAGTATTTGGGTGCAAAAGAAGACCATATTTAGTGTAAACGTACCCATTCAGACGTTTTCGAATAGTTTGTTTGGTCCTACGAGTTGCAGAACGAAAGTTGCACCACTTTGCAACTTTACATTGCTTGCATTTGACAACTTTTTCCTCAACTGAAAACTGGTCACTACGGGAAAACGCCTTTGAGATAGAAAAATATAAGAGAGGTTATTGTAGAGGGTCCCAACATGATCCCATAGCCTTAGATGGAGAGTCTGTAGTCATCATGATTTCCAAGAAATAGACCTTCAAGGATTGCTGCCTTTTAGCACTTTGGACTCTTAAGGGAAATCGTCGGTCCAATGTAGCTCGGAGAGATTCAGAGTATTTGGGTGCAAAAAAGGACCATCCCTAGCTTAAATGTACCCATATGGACGTGTTGGAATAGTTTTTTTGGTCCTACGAGTTGTAGAACAAAATTTGTACCACTTTGCAACTTTACACTGCTTGCATCTGACAACTTTTTCCTCAACTGAAAACTGGTCACCACGGGAAAATGCCTTTGAGATAGAAAAATCCGAGAGAGGTTATTGTATAGGGTCCCAACATGATCTCATAGCCTTAGACGGAGAGTCTATAGGTAGCACGGTTTCTGAGAAATATCCCTTCAAATATTGTTGCATTTTAGCACTTTGGACTCTTAAGGGAAATTGTTGGTCCAATGTAGCTCAGGGAGAGATTCAGAGTATTTGGGTGCAAAATAGGACCATCCCTAGCATAAATGTACCCATCCGGATGTGCTGGAACAGTCCGTTTGGTCCTATAAGTTGCAAAATGAAAGTTGCACCACTTTGCAACTTTACATTGCTTGCATCTGACAACTTTTTCCTCAATTGAAAACTAGTCACCGTGGGAAAAGGCCTCTGAGATAGCAAAATTTGAGAGAGTTTATTGTAGAGATTCCTAACACAATCTGATACCCTCAGATGAAGAGTCTGTAGGCATCACAGTTTCTAATAAATAGCCCTTCAAAGATTGTTGCCTTTTAGCATTTTGGACTCTTAAGGGAAATCGTTGGTCCAATGTAGCTCAGAGTGATTTGACGTATTTGGGTGCAAAAGAGGACCATCCCTAGCATAAACGTACCCATCTGAACGTGTTGGAACAGTCTGTTTGGTCCTACAAGTTGCAGAACAAAAGTTGCACCACTTTGCAACTTTACACTGCTTGTCAAAATTGCAACTTATTGTCAAATGATGGAAGTTCAAGAGTCATCTTGTTGTAGTTCGTTGGAAAACAGCTGGAATTTTTTTTCTCATGGCCCAATTAGGTATGAATCAGATGTTAGAAGGGTTTACGAGAGCAGGGGAGGTCAATCGAGGTTTGGGTATGATGCCCTAGATGTGAAAAGTTCAGTTTTTGAGTGAAATTGGGAGGTTTAAGGGTGTTAATGATTGAAATCTATTGAGGAAGAAATTTCTAAAGGTGCATTAAGCGTATGTAGACTTCTATAAACATGTTTGAGTTGTTTTTTAAGTGAGATAAGTGTGGAAATGCATACTTTCAATTAACCCCCTTATAATATAAGCAAAATGAGGGTTACATGATTGAGTGACTTGGATGGCATTTACAAGGATGATATTTGTGGAATTTGGATGTTTATAGCCTGGTGAGATACTATCCAAAGGAATCTTGGAGGGGAAACATTTTTAAAGATGAGTTGTTTTGCAAATTTGGGCTAATTGGAGCCCTATTTTGTGTAATAGTTCAATTTCAATGGGGTTGTTCCAAAAAAAGCACATTCGGTTTTGAGATATGTTAAATAAAAGGGTAATGGGTGTCTTTCACAACCTTTTGTTTTGTGGTTTTGAGTTGATTTTGTGAGGATATTTATTCTTACTCAAGATGATTTTATACCTTTTACATGTTATTATGCTTCAATGAACATTAAGTGACATTGATTTTTATCCTAATGATTATATTACTTTCGAATGAACAATGTAACATGAAATTCATTTCATTAAGTTGTATCCACTTTTCATTTTTGTTAACTTCTTTTGAAATAAAAATCAGCTACACACTTCATTACACAAGTTTAAAAAACAAAATAATGTCAAATGTAAATTCACTCAATAGAGTTTGAAATCATGAGTATTCTAAAAATGGGTGTTTGATAAAAATGTATTGGTAGACATGTATGAAAAATGTGGTACAATAGAAAAGGAAATTGATTGTTTCAAAAATATCCTCAAAGAAATAGATGGATTACCAATTGTAATTCACAAGTTCTATTAAAATGTTATTTCATTAATCTATAACATACATTATCAATCATAACTTTAAACAATTCTAAGATAATTATACATTCCATCTTGAAAATTCAAAGTAGAAAGACATGCACACGAGAAAAAAATTAGATCGAATACCAATTCTTATATATCAAACTGTAGAATAATTGTGTTTGTGCATATAAAAATTTGGTATATGCCTACTCAGAACAAGTTTTATAGCAAGTTTTACAAATTGTGGCATATATGCCATCTCAAGATCTATAAAAACCTAAGTACATGTCAATCTATATCATATCCTAATCCTATGCTCGACCATCAAAATCAAGCCTCCTCAAAGAAGTTATATGCTCTACATTTTCCTACACAATAACATTTTAAACCACAAATTAGATTATGTGAATGGTTGACAAGATAGACTAGTAAATAGAAACTTATATACCATCATTTATAAATTACAAATTTAACATCAAAATTAGTATACATGTACACTATATTATATCAATAATGAAATTCTTGTTTACCTCTAATCTTGCTCTCTTTTCTGCAAGATGTTTTGCATATGATTGTCCCCTAGGACGATCAGGAGTTCTCCTATAAAGTAATGGTCTCTCACTCGTCACAATGTTGGGTCGAACTGAGGACTATAGCAGATAAAATAAAAATGATACAAATTAAAATATAATTGTTGACAAATAATCATATCTACTAATCACATATCTACTCCTATCTAAACGTAAATGATCTGTAATATAAAATAAACACATACCTATTGTGATAATATGACACTAGAAGGGCTCATAGTGGATGAATCAGCTAAGATGCTTTCTTGTATAAAAAATGACAAGAATGTAAATGCACGTGCACATATAATTATGATGTCAACAATAAAAAAGATATATACCTATTGTGCAACTTCATCCAATGGTTCAGACTCGGTCAACAAGGTTGTATAAGAACCAGGTTGTTGCATAAAAAGACAAGATTGTACATTAGACTATCAATATATGTAGTACATGTATTTAAACATATTAGATTTCAAAGATTAACATCTAAAATAATGATTTAAATTATTTATTGTGTACTGATTGTCTAAGGAAAATGAAATGGTAGTATGCATAGCCTACTGCACTTCCGACAACTACTCCTCTGTCAACAACTGTTAAAGATTCTAGTACATAAACATATATTAGTACAAATATCCTTCATAAAATATGAAAGAATTTACATAAAAGACACTATGAAATTTATTTAAGATTTATCGGTCCTCCCATATCATCCCCTGTAGTTGATGCCTCTCCTACAAATGCTCCACTCTGTGCTCTATCAACTCCTACATCTGGCATATCATGAACCTCAAATTTGGATGTGTCTATGGGAGCCTCAATGGACCGTTGGAGAGGACCGAAACATAAATTGTTGCACATCATGCAACGATGAGGCACACAAATATGTCCCAAAGAGAACGGTGTACTAGTCAGAGCTAATGGCTATGTACCAGTGGGAGATGTTGTAGCAAGTGCACCACCATCATGCTGGGATGTATTAGGTGTAGCACCACTATGATGGGATGCACTATCAAATGGTTGTACAACATGATGGCTCTGCCTCACCAAATGATCACTCAATGAATGTAATGCATAAATTCTCATAGTCCCCGCACCTACAATAATCTCTGGGTAGGGTAGTGGAGTCGAAGCAGCAATAGGTGGAGGTGACTCGACGTGCCCTAGGTCTATCTTGTGGCATCCCTCTACCAACACCCTAGAAATATCACATGTCAAATTAATTGACATGTTTCCCTAGCACAAACTCAGCATATAATTTTTGGAGAAAATATTGAGGGACATCAAGGTTGTTGTTGGGTGGTTTATCAAAAACCATCCACTGACATCTCCAAAAATTATCTAATATTCCTCTATGGGTGCACCATGTAATTGAAAATTTTGGTTTTCACACATTAACAGGCTGTCTAGTTCTCTAATCTATGAATAACTAGGCTAAAATTTGGCCTTTTTCAATATCAAGAGCCTTCACCTCATCATACGATAACCCATCAACATTATAAAATTGTCTTTGTTGCTCTCGCCATTGTGCAAATCTATTATGCTGAATTTCCAAAATTTGAACATTTACAATGGTTGTTTCCAAAGTGTTTTTCATATCTAATAGTTCATCGAGTGTTTCATAGATTTGACATACTTTTCTTAATTGATCTAAATTCCTATGAATAGACTCATGTATTTTTGGCACATTTTCATTCAGAAACAATGGTTGCAGTGGAGGATTTGGAGGGTATTCATTTTCTCCAGGATTAAGGTTTTCATTTTGTGCGGGAGGGTTTTCATTTTGATCCATTTTTAACCTATTAATTGATTAAAAAAAATTAAAATTAACAATTGTTTTAATCTAATAAAAAATCTATCAAATATACCCTATTTTTTACTAAAATTCAAAAAAAAAAAACAAAATCAAAAAATCAAACATACCTTACAAATTTGGTGATTTTTTTGGTAATTTTATCTCCCCCAAATGGATATTTGAGTCGCTCTCCTAAAACCCATGCGCATGCCCTGGTAAAAATGTATCTCTTTATTTTTTTTTGGTTTGCATGTAATACAGGAAATGGATATCCGTTATAAATGGATATCCGTTTCCTTATTTACAACTTTTTAAATAGATGGTCGGGTCCATGACCCCACCATAGTGTTTTTTTTAAAATATGGATTATTTAATACAAAATATATTATATTATAATATAATATACTATAATATAATAATATTATATTATATTATAATATTATCATATAATATAATATTATATTATATTATATAATATGACCTTTCGGGATTTTTTTAATTATAACATAAATAACGGATATCTATTTTTTATTTACAGAATTTTTAATAAAATGGTCAGTTCCAGGACCTGAGAATATTTAACTGCACCTATTTTTAAAATAATATTTAATATAATATAATATCAATATAATAATATATTATTATATTATATTATATTATATTATAATATAATATATATATATTATAATATAATATATATATATTATAATATAATATAATATATATTATAATATATAATAATACATATATAATATTATAATATAATATAATATTATATAATATGACCTCTCGAGGTTTTTTTTTAATTATAACACAAATAACAGATATCCGTTATATAGAATATAATACTTGGTCAGGTTGGACCAGACGCAATTATAAATTCAGCCTTAAACGAAACGAATATCCGTTTCATATCGGATATTTGTTTTATAATGAAGATATGTTTTGTAATGGATATTCGTTCGTAACAGATATTCGTTTTGGTTCGGTATTACCAAACCAAAACATATATTGTACTTTGGCCTGGAAAAAGTCAAAGGAGTGAATTTCACGTTTTTGGATGTGTTAAAAATTCCTTTTTTCACTTTGCCACTTTTTGGACCCCCATGATCTTGCACATACCCATGTTTGCTAATTTCATAAGGTTTGGAATCCTGAAAATTTTGGGTGTGTCACCTAATCATAGGACTTCTCCAATAATTAGAAATATCATGCACCCAATGGATATGGAGGGATCAACTGCAAAGCATAATTGGGTAGATTGGTTTCTACACTCAGAGTATACTATGAGTAGGGCTTATGGATCTAAGGTGGCACCACATTACTTGCCCCTATATGTTTCTGATCGATTGGATTTTATGAAACTAATGTGGCAAGTTGATTTTATGGATTATGAATTGTTTAGAAAACCTAAGAAGGGTTCTGTGGTGAGTCCCCAATGTTCTTTTGCTTACTTTGAGATTACTACGCTTGAAGGGTATGAGAAATTTGGAATCTTGGTGAATAACCTTAGGTTTTCTTTTAATGAGGTTAGGAGTTTTGATCCTAAAATATTTTTGCATGCAAAGAGAAGAGAGAAAAACTTATCAAGAATATATCATGAGTTCTTGTATATAGATGATGTATTGAGAAACTTGACAAGTGATGAGGCTATTAAGTCTAGAAAGAAGGAATGGACAACCATAATGGACATTGAAGAGAGCATCATGAGGAGGAATTCTTTCTATGAGAGGCCCTATGATGTAATTGAAGATCCTCTTGAGAGAGCTTTTACAAAACTAGAAGATTATCATAATGGTGATTTCAAAGTAAAAGTTAAAGAAGTTGTTGAGAGGGCATAGGCTCTCCTAGAACAACAGCCTCAGGCAATGGATATTCCAGAGTGGCCTGCAGATATCCAAGAAGTTAGGGAGGAACAAACAGTAGAGCATGTGCCCAGTGATGAGGAGGTGGAGACGAAATTCCCTCCCCCTACTATTGAAGAAACTCTTGATTCTAAGGTTCCCTCGGATAGAATTGTTCAATGGTAATATGATGAAAAGAATGATGATGATCCTAGGATCAAGGATTGTGATGAGTTCCTTGCAGATGATAAGTTTGTACAATCTGATGGATTCAAGTAGTTTATGGTTTAGCAGAGTAGTGAAGAGAGAAAAGAAAGGCTTGAAAAATAAAGGGCTAGTGTTGAACCTTCTTAGTAGGAAGAGGCAGAGAGGGTAGAGGAAGAAAAGATAAGGCTGAGATTGCAACTATTAGTCCCACTAAAGCTAGGAAAATGGTTAAAGATAGTGGATTCATGTTGTTTTCAGGATGCACTATCACCTCAACCATTGCATATGATGCAGTAAGAAGATACCCTCAAGCTTCAATATTTGAGGAGTAGTTTGAGGACAAGGTGTTTGGATTTGGGTATAGTCCAAAATTGCATACTCTTGCAATATGGTCTATGGCACCCAATACTACAAAGCATGAGGTCACTAGGCCTATTGAAGAGGTTATGGGTTCCTTGGTGGTGAAGAGAGCCACATATATAACACCTATCAAAGCAGCTAAGTTAACTACTCAAGCTGTAATGCTTAGTGTGGACACAACTTAGATTTCTCAGAGGAAATATGATTATTTGGTGAAAGAGTATAATAAGGCCTTGGATGAGATAAACAAGATGAGAGCCACTATTCACGTTAGCCAGTCAATAAGGACACTATCTTTATCATCCTCTTCTACTTTAGATTTTTCTACACAGGACAGGGAGACCTTGGCCTTGAGAATCACTGATTTGAATAATTAGCTAAAGGCAGAAAAGGAAAATGCCAAGAAAGCTAAATTGGAAATTGTTAAGGTGGAAAATGGCATTTTTGAGGATGTATTGAAATAGAGGGTGAACAAGATGGTCAATAGAGCTGATGGTGTATGGGTTTCCTTTAAGAGCATTCATGAGGCATACATAAAGTATTTGCAAGTCCAGGAAGCCTTTAAGAATGAATGGAGCAAGTGGAATACTAGGGTAGGTGCTCTAAAATAAATGATGACTAAAATGAAGGAGGATCTTGAGGCACCTATGAATATCCATAAAATATTACAAGATGTGGACTTGGTAAATGAGGTAACAACCTTTCATCAAAAGCTTGGTATGCAGCTCCAAGGTAAGCTGTAAATTCAAAGAGATGGAAGAGTGTGGTCTACCTCTGATATTAAATCATAAGAATGAGTTACAACCATTTGACACATGGAGGAGTTATTTGGGAGATATGCTCAAAAAAACTAAGATGATAGTAACTATGACTGATTACATCTTGTTGAATTCAAATATTGATATGTTGGTGGAGTTCGAAACAAAAATGGATACTTTTATCAAGGAGGCCTGAGTTTTAATTGATGCAAGATATATCCAACATAGTGCAAAGGTGTAGATTTTATTGGATGTCAAATGTCCTACTAAAGAAGAGTACACCACCTGGTTGGAAATGTATACAAAGTAGGTTTATAAGCGGATGATAATTGATATGATGAATAATAGATAGGAGGGAAACAATGCATAGCCTGAAGTTGATACATATTAGGCTTGTGATAAAGTATTGGAAAAAAATTGTTCTCTCCTCAACATGAAATTTGGTGGCATAAGGTGCTAATGTGGATAAATTAGTATTTGTTTCTTTATTTTCCTTTCATACCTTGTAAATTTTGCTAACTTGGTTTTCCCATGGTGGACACTTTTTGAATGCATGGAGAATATTTTGAAGATGTTGTAACAAATAAATGATGCTTTTTAAACGAGGGACCAGATCTTTGCAACGAATGAGGGTTATTCTTGCCTCATGTTTATTCCCACCACTCGAAGGCTCAAATGTAACTTAAAAGGGAATATATGTTATAGCGGTCCAATAGTGTTATGACGTGTGTGCTTTCTGGCCTAAAGCTTGTTTTACTCTTTTATTTCTATAAGAAAGAATTTGAGGCCAAAAGTATGGGGTTCGTTGAAATGAAATTTACATAGTGAATTGTATAGTTAATACATAGTGTATTTAGAGTTTTTTCTTAAGTTTTGAGTCGCTAGTTATGTATATAAATTTAATAATAGGGTAGCAAATACAATACAAAATGATGCAAATTCCATGGCCATTGTCTCTCCTTTGTAATTTTCTACAAGTTATGAATGAATATAACCAAGTGTGGTATTGAATCATCTCCATTTCTTTACAGTGGATGTGGAATTTCATTCTTGCTTATTAATTCAATGAATTAGTGTAATTGTTTGAATGAGATTCTTGACTCGTATGAATTATGTGCTAGGATATCTTCAAGAAGTAGTGGCTGAGAATTGTACCATAGAAAAATGGATCATTGACATTCTCATGGTTATTTAGGTCTTTTTCCTATGATGCTTGCTTCATTTTTCTTAGATTTAATGTTGCAATGTAACTTAAACATTTACATTAGGTCTTTAATATTCAAATTATGATGTCTTGTGAAGGTGTTGTGAATTGTTGTAACACATTTCTACATTTTCCTAGACTCTTATTATTATAACTCATCTAAATATTCCCTTTTTATTCCTTATCAAGTCCTATTTCAAAGTGTTGTAAAGTCTTGTAACAAGATTTCATGCTTTTCTAGGCTTGTCACCACTAATTGCACCTTTCTTATGCTTTATTTGGCCCCTTTATGCACTTATAGGCCTTATTTAAGTGCATTTTTTAATGAAAACCCAACAAATAACATTAAATGCAACTTAATTCCTAACACCCACTTGCAAGCTTAGAGTGGGACCCATTCACCATGGGTGGAAAATGAGTCCTTCTTGGCTCAAAATTCAAAATAATTCAAAATCTCTTTCAATTTTTTATTCATTAGGACCTTATGTGACCCTGGGATGTTGTATTATTCAGTAATTAGGGCATAAGTGTATAAATAAGTGTTTTTCCATCCATTTTAACTCCCATTCATCTCATTCACTCATTCAACATCAATTAGCACTCTTACATTCAAAGCATCATTACATCATTTGATCAAGAAAATATCAAGCAGCTTGGAGCAACCATTGACATATCTTCAGATTTCTATAACAAGGATTTGGTGAGTTTAGGACACTTGCATGTTGTTTATTCATCATTCCTTTATTGTTTTCATTTCATTTATTTATCAAGGGTTTGATTACCAAAGTGGGATTTGACCAAGGAAAATCCCTATACTCTAACCCTTAACCATTTTCTCCCTCTTTGCATGTGTGTTTGTAGATCTTGTAGGCATATTTTTCAAAGAAATAGGTGTTGAAAGGTGGTCAACAACTCATCAAAGTGATTCAAGTCAACAAAAACCTAATTCAAGCTTGGAGACAACATTCAACCCGTTTTCTGCAAATTTGACTCCATTAACTTGACAAGAAGATAAGTTTAGATTTGGACCTACAAAATTGACCCTTGAATTTGCAAAATTTTGGAGTAGGACTGATTCAACATCAATGGCGAATGTGTCCCACCTATAGGCTGGAAAAGTTGATTTTTTCATAATTCAATTCCTGACAGTCGGAAACTAGTTTCAGGTCATTTTACCAGAAGAATGACTGATTCACCATCAGTGGTGAATGAGTCCCACTGGTCATAAATATTGAATTTTTCTATATTCCAAAATCTTCCAGGGTGATCCCACAATAGTGGTTTACAATTTTTGGCCAAACTAGACACTGAATTTTGTTTTTAACTAAATCTTCACATTCGGGCATGTATAGCAGTTAAACCATGAGGAATTTGAAGATTATGCAAACTAGAGTCTCATCACATTGTCTGTAGATTCTAAAAATATTTTTTTCAAAATTTTTGGAATCAGATTGCACTCTTTTTTCCATCTCCCACAAAAACTAGTTTTATAAAAAAAACGTTTTTAAAAAGTGACGCACACCGTATAATGCATAATTTTTTTTCCTTGAAGGATAAAATTATAATTCTTTCGAATTTAGATTTGTAACTCTGATATCTATTGCTTCCACTTGGTTAGATATTTTTTTATTGAATATTTTTTCTTTAATCAAGTTTGAAAGTCAAACCAATTACAATTCAGACATAACACGACCGTATAATGCATAACTTTTACTGTATGTATCGAAATTCTTTTTTTTTTGTTGGATCAAGGACTCCAATATCTGGTGCACTCATATTTTCAAAAAAAATTTGATAATCTTCTATTTTTCCACATGTGCAAAACAGAGAGTTTCGTTTTCGGTGAAAAACCTATATTTAATAAAACTTAAAAAACAAATAGATAATAAAATCAAAACATATTAAAATTATATTCATTGGATAGCTCATTTCAAGGGCAACCTGATACCAGTTGGGTTTCTGAAATCTCCTCCATTTTCATTCTCAAATCGAGCTTCGAAGTGCAAAATTTTGAGCAATTTTGGTGCCTGAGAGGGTGGAGGTGAAAATAAGGGGATTCAGTCAAACAAAAATTAAATGTTTGGTCGAATGGGGGTTCGACCAAACACATTTTACATATAATAAAAATAATAGATTTAAAGAGGGTTTGGTCGAACATGATATAGGTTTTCGGTCAAACCCCCTTTATTAAATATGTATTTCTTTGCTTTTCCTGTTGTATTTTATAATATTTAATATTAATATAAATGTAAATTATACTTTTTTAAACTATAATGTATAATATACTTAAGGGTAGGGGGTAGAGGAGAGAGAGGGAGAGTGGGTAGGAGGGAGAGACTTTCAAGAGAGAGAGGGGGGGACTGGGAGAGAGATAGAGGGTAGGGGGTACACAAGGAGTTTAGGAGGTTTAAGGAGTTAAGGGTAGAGGGAGAGAGGGAGAGACTTGAGAGAGAGAGGGGGAGTGGGGAGAGATAAAGGGTAGGATTTAAGGGTTAAAGTGCAGGGGAGAGGGAGAGGGAGGTAGGAGGGAGGGAGAGACTTGAGAGAGAGAGAGGGGGGGAGTGGGAGAGATAAAGGGTAGGGTTTAGAAGGGTTAAAATTGAGGGAGAGAGAGGGGTAGGAGGAGAGATGAGAGAGGCGAGGGGTGGGAGAGATAAAGGGTAGGGGGGTGTACAAAGGGGTTTTAGGGTTTTAAGGGTTAAGGGTAGAGGGAGAGGGAGAGGGGTAGGAGGGAGGGCTTGAGGGAGAGGGAGAGGGGGGAATGGGAGAGAGATAAAGGGTATGGTTTAAGGTTTAAGGGTAGAGGGGAGAGAGGGATAGGGGGTAGGAGGGATAGACTTGAGAGAGAGAGGGGGGAGTGCGAGAGAGATAAAGGGTAGGGGTTGTACAAGGGTTTAGGGTTTAAGGGTTATGGATAGAGGAGAGAGAGGGAGAGTGGGTAGGGGGGAGACTTGAGAAAGAGAGGGGGGGAGTGGGAGAGAGACAGAGGGTAGGGAGTACAAGGGTTTAGGGTTTAATGGTTATAGGGCTAAGGGTTAAGGTTTAGGGTTTTTTTTTTTTCATTGATTTATTTTTTATATATGTGTACAATAATTTTATAATTAGATAATACTTAATTTTAAATTTTACATAATTTCCCATGGAACAATTCAATGGAACAAATTATATAAGTTGTATATAATTGTATATAAGATTCTTGAACTTAATAATTCCATGAAACAAATATAAGTTGTATATAATTGTAATTTAGGAAAAATGATTTTAAAAAACTTCACTAGGTTTCAAATAAGGATTGAAAGCATATATATGGCTTTACATGCAACCAAAAAAAGTTAGAGATGATGCTATCAAAGATTCTTGAACTTAAGAATTTTCCTTGGAACAAATATGTACATATAATTTTAATTTACACAAAATGATTTACAACTATGTACAAGTTTCTATAAGTTCTCATTTCAACATGTATAGGGTTTTCAAGTGAACTTGAAAACCATGGATATAATCTAAGTCAAAGATTTTGGTTCAACTCGTCTTTCAATAACATGTAGAATTTTTTTATGATCATCACTATCTAGTCTCCATTTTCTTCGGCCACATCCATCTGGAACTGCATGAAGATGTAGTTCGGTAGCAATTATTAAGTGACTATATTGATATACCTTGTTATCAGGTTGATAGTCAACAAAATGTATCCCATGTTGAACAACTTTGACTTGTTTTAGATATGTCCCTTGCACTACAATAGAACCTGCATGGTAAACATGAACCTAAGGTAAGACATATGAACATGTGCAACATTTTCGTGCTCAAGGTTTGTACAATATATATTTAATGTTTATAATGTAATGTGCACATGTGAATACAATGTATATAAAATTTTAAATTCAAACTCACCTATGGGAAATGACATTCCATCACTTGTTTCAGGTTATATTAGCTTCTTCCTCTCTTTTGTGTAACACAATAAATAATATCTAACACCTTTGATGTTTCTAGGCTCTGCTATGACTACA